>CM053783.1:731313211-731725711 GCA_028749045.1 Cupressus sempervirens | reverse complement strand
ACTTGTGCCAAATTAAATATGATAGATATATACCACCCTTATTAAACATTGACACAAACTTCCAGTTAATATTTCGTACCTATGAAAAATGAAAACTTGAGCAATATAGCCTTCATAAACTGATTGACTTGGAAAACACTATACCCCTTTACACTTGGGAAACACTACATAGTACATGGTGGGCAATGAAACTCGAGTAAACTTGATAAACTATGCAAAAATAAATTTGGTAAACTTTGACCCAAGTAACTCGGTAGGCAATGAACCTGACCACACTCCATCAACAATGTACCCAACGACACTCAGTCAACTCTACATGAGCTGAGTAACTCAGTAGAGAATGAAACTGACCACACTCGATCAACTCTACATGGGGTCATTCAATCCATTTTTAAACTAAGAACCTCAGTAATAAATGAACTTGACCATGTTTGGTCAAATACTACATGGGGTCAATATCTGATCCACTTGCCCAAGCCTAACCAAACTCGATAAACTCTGCAATAGGTAGTTCCACCAGCTCACTCAAAAAATGATAAGCATGAGGTTCTCCAAGACTTCTAATTTAGAAAAAGTGATAAATGGATCAATCTAGCACTTAAAAAATTTGCTCTTTCTAGATTAAGGTAAACAAAGAATGAAAATTAGCAAAAATAAAATCTAAAATTACCTCAGTAGCCTTCAGGTCATAGCCAATATTAGATAAATTATCTGCAACTTAGTTTCCCTCCCTAAGGGTATGAGAAAAGGACACTACTTCAAATTTATCAATCATTTCCCAAAATTTTTCTAGAATATAACCAAATTCCAAATTTTGAGAATTTTTCTTGACAGATGAATTAATAACCACTAGAGAATCCCCCTCAATGTGAATATTAGCTATGTTTAGTCAAAATGCTAGTTCTAAACCAAGTAATAGTGCCATGGCTTCAACTTTATTATTTTTACCAATCGGTAATTTATGAGCCAACATACCCAGCACCTATCCATTATGATCTCTTATACACACTTCAACTCCCGATTCACTAGGATTGCCTCTCAAGCAACCATCAAAATTTAACTTACAAATTCCTCAAGTAGGGGGAATCCATTTAACCATCTTTCTGTTAAGCTTTTCAAAGGCCTCCCGAAGCAATTAGTTGGTAAGATGAAGAGGGTAGAGATGCCCATCTATTAGCCAAAGCAATATTCCAACTTGTGACAATAAGGTGTTCAGAAGTTCTTCTGACATAGGCTAGAACAACTTCCTCAACTGAAACTTCTAATGCTGACAACACAAATTCAAATGTGGAGGGTTGATTTCTAAAAATCCTTTTATTCCTTTCCCACCAAATAGCCCAAAAAACTATTGATGGGATACACTTCTAGATACAGGAGTAAAAAGAATGGTTGATTGGGGATGGCCAATCATGAAACATGTCCCATAAGGTGTTAGGAAGGGGCACACTATGATTTAATTTTTGAAGAATGAAGATCCAACATTGATGTGCCAATTTACACTAAACAAAGAGGTGATCAACATTCTCCACTTCCTCCATACATATTACACATTGCATATTGTGAACAATGTTTAATTTTGATAGCTAACCAATAAAAGTTTCCTACCTTTGGTAAGACTACTGGATTCCAACAAAATTTGAAAGCCCAAAATGATTTATATCCAATTTCTATGTTCTTGGTAGCTAGGTAACCCAATTAACATAGTATCTGCCCTCTTGGTGTGGTACCCAGATCAATGTATCTAGGAGATTAGATACTAAAATAATCCTTGATTTAAAAGTATTAACAAATTCTTTTTTTGACCTGATCAGGAATTGGTAACTTATCTAGGTTTTTCCAAGTAACTCTACCTAATAAAGGATCAACAAACTGCAAATAATCAACAACATAGGGTCCCCATTCAGGACATAAAATTGAAATCTAGTTATGAAA
This sequence comes from Cupressus sempervirens, assembly GCA_028749045.1. Lineage (NCBI taxonomy): Eukaryota > Viridiplantae > Streptophyta > Pinopsida > Cupressales > Cupressaceae > Cupressus > Cupressus sempervirens. Next base: position 731,723,779 of record CM053783.1, on the reverse strand, counting down.
AGATGGAGAGTTACAAATCGAAGGAAGGACATTCCACGAATCCTACCAAAAAAGTGCCTTGGAACCATTATTAATTTTCCAAGTCAAATATCTAGCAACTAAATCCTGGGATTCCACCAAGAAGTTCCAAGCAGTTGACCCTTTTGGCAAACGTGTAAGGAGAATCTAAATAAATTCTTTGGAAAATCCTACACCATTTAGCCTTAGCTTTCTCATACAAAGACCAAATTCATTTTCCTCCAAAAGCAATATTTCTTAAAGCTAGATTGGGAAGATTAATCCCACCTTGATATTTCTCTAAAGGCATTTCCTTTAAAGAGATGAGAGGGATTTTGCTAATACCTGTTTTATTTTTTGACCATAAAAAACCCTGAATGATACTTTCAATTTGCTTGATAATATGCTTGGGTGCTGATAGTATAGAGAAGTGATAATTTGGGATAGCTGATAAGATAGACTTGACTATAAGAATTTTTCCAAATAGAGAGAGCCATCTTACCTTCCAAGCCATAGTTCTGGCTTTAATTCTATCAACAATATTTTCCAATAAGAAGCTTTATTACTGCCCATGAAAAAAGGAATACCCAAATATGTAGATGGTAACTTATACTCCTCAAACTAAAGAATCTTTTTAATCCTTTGTCCAATAGGGGGAGCTATATTAAAAAAAGGAGATTGCAGATTTAACCATGTTGATCTTTTGACCTGAAAAAAGTGAATATTGGTCAAGTAAACATTATGCTTGGCTTCATTAATGTTTTTAGAACCAAACAATAGAGTGTCATCTACAAAGAGAGAATGTGTGACTACTAGATCGTTTCCTCCAAATTGGATACCTTTCCAAAGCTCCAACTATTGAGATTGAAAAATAGCCCTACAAAAAGCTTCTACCATCAGAATAAATAGGGCTAGAGAAAGAGGATCACCTTGTCTGATGCCTTGAGAAGATTTGAAGAACCCCTCTGGGGAGCCATTAATGAGAATAAAGAAATTAGCCCTTGAGATACAAGCTTTGATCCATTTGCACCAAGCTTTACTAAATCCAAATTTCTCCAAAACTTAAATAAGAAAGGACCAATTAACTCTATCACACACCTTCATCATGTCAAGTTTGATGACAAAGGTAGGGATTTGGTTTTCTTTAATATGATGAAGAGTTTCATGGGTGACAATTGTGCCTTTCAAAGTCTCCTTTCCTAGCATAAAACTACCCTATTCTAGAGAAATGATACTAGGCAACAAGAGCTGCAATCTAGAATAAATTGCCTTAGTGAAAATTTTATAAATAGTATTACATAATAAAATTGGTCTAAAATGAGAAAAAGTCTGGGAATCACCAGTCTTGGGGATGATGGTAATATTAGTAGTGTTGAAATTCCCACACATATAACCCTTGCAACGGGAGGATTCAAGGGCCATAAGTAAATCCCAACCGAGAACATCCCAACATTTCTCAAAGAAGAGGGCTATAAAACCATCAGGACCAGGTGCTTTATCTGAGGGCAAGGATTGAACAATTTTCTAAATTTCCTCCAAAGTGAAGGGTTTCATTAGAGCATAATTATCTTGGTCTAAAATAATTCTTGGGACTACCTCTAAGAAAGAGTTAAGTTGATGACTGTTTATATCCATTTTCTCTGCTGGATCAAGAAGTTCTTTAAAGAATCTAACCCCTTCTCTTTCGATACTTTCCTCATCCAATAAAATATTGCCCGTAAGTTGTTCCTTGATTGAAAAAATTGATTTATTTGCCTTTTTTTTGACTTGCTGAAGCATGAAAGAATTTTGTGTTATAGTCACCATCACTTAGCCACAATTCTCTAGATTTTTGCCTCTAATATTCTTCCTCCCTATGACACAACTCCACCCAAAGAAGTTGCTTCTCTTTTTGACAAGAATATGAAACAGAGTTCAAACCTGAATTAATGATTTCTTCATTAATTTCTTTGAGTTCTTGCTACACCTTCTTTTTTTCTTCAAAAATATTTTTAAAGACCTATTTATTGCAAACTCTAATTTTTCCTTTAAGATATTGGAGTTTCTTAAAGAACCAAAACATACTGTTACCTTTTTCTTGTGGAGCACTGACCCACCATTATCTAATTAATGGGAAGAACATTGGATGTTTGAACCGCATACTTCCAAATTTAAATGAAGATTTATAACATGATGACTACTAGTCATCTTTTATCTAAGGATAATGAAATAGGAAAGTGATCTAAACCTAGAAAAGGGAGAATTTCTGCTGAAAATATGATAGGTGATATTTTCCATGCTTGTGAAATTAAAAAGCTGTCAAGTTTTTCTACAATTTGTAGAAAACCATCTCTACTATTGTGCCAAGTGAAGCATCCATTGGGCATTTCAATTTCAAACAAATCATTGATAGTGATGAATTTATCAAAATCCTCCATAATTTTTGGAGATGGAAAAATTCTTGCTTGTTTCTCCTTATTATTTCAAATTGCATTGAAATCACTAGCTATGATACAATTTTCCTGTGGTAAGGATTTTTTTTTTTTGAAATGACATTCCACAATTTGGCTTTATCTAAAATACTAGAAGGACCATAAATGTTAAAGATAACCATCAAAGTTTCAAAATGTTGAAACTTAAAACATTACCACCTCGATTCTTTCTCTATTAAGCTACCAGTAAGAGCTTGCGGATTCCACAAAGTAGTTAAGCCTCCTGATTCCCTGGCAACACTAGGACAATATACAGATTCCAAAGTTTCCATTTTGCAATTGACTCCTCATACTTTTCATCTGATAATTTTTTCTCTTAGAGTATAATAATGTCACCTCTTAACTCATCAAGCAGTTTTTTAATCCTGCTTCTTTTGTCAGGGGCATTAATGCCCCTAACATTCCATGTAATAATCTTCATCCCTCCACCAGAAGGCCCTTGGTCCTTTTGGTGACTCATTTTACTGATTGAAATTTCTCTTCCAAAGTGGATTGAATTCTAGTTGCAATTTCTTCTTTAGCTTTTGTGCTTTTACTCTTTCTGCCCTGAGTCTTTGGTGTGGAGGATACCATAATGGGATCTCTAGGTGACTTCATGATCGATAAGGTTTGTGAGAAATCAAAAGTGGTCCCACACCCAATGTTTCCATTATTCAATTGTTCAGGCTAGAAGTCTTTAAGTTGACTTTGATCTTCCTCAAGATTTTCTCTTGAAATCTGGGATATATCTTCTTGCATAACTTCATCTGCAATTAAATGAAATTGTTCTGATGCTACAAATGCTGAAATCTCATTTGCTAATTGATGTAGCTTAGCTTCCACATTACTACCCAACCTAAGGCCTTGTATAGTTTGTTTACAAGTCAAAACAAACATCTCCATAGAGGACTGATTAAACATAACATGATGTGTGACTAAATCTGTTGCAGACCAAGTTTGTTTATTCCCTCCAAGTAGCAAAAACTCACAGTAGTTCAATTTCCTATAAATAGTTTTATGATATGAAATGTTTTGGTTTTTTCGTGCATGTGCCATCAAGACAAATTGATTTTTAAAACTTAGCACTAGCAAATATATTAGAAACTGTTATGCAAAATGACATTTCACGAGGCCCCTTCTGTCCATTTTCTTGTGATAGTTTTTGGCAGTATTAGAAAATCTACAATTACTTCATGAAGATTCAAAGATAATTTGGAAATAAATTAATAAAATCAAAGATCCCCAGGAAATAATACAAGTTGACAATATCGCTCATCTGAGAAAAATGTGGAGCTAGATAATAAAGAAGAAGAATTTGGTAACATTGTGGACCAAGAATGAGTAGATTCAATACATAACCTATTTGAAGATATAATTGGAGGATATATAACAATTGTGGACTTCCCTTAAGAAGATTCTACTCAAAATGTGAAGAAATGTGAAGATGTGATGACTAGAAGTGAAAAAAAAGATGAAGACCCTATGTCTACCAAGCCAACATTTGCACATATATTGTGATATGAACCTATCATTGAGAAAATCAAATCATACCCGATAATTAAGCCATATGATAACCCATAGACTAAAGATGACATATCAATTGGGCCATTGTTTACACTTGCTGATACAATTTAAATGTTAATAGGGGAAGAGGAGAAGGATGTATATACTGAGAAATAGGCTCAAGACACACAAAAGGAAAAGGGGGTTGATACAACTAATACTACCAACAAAGAACAAAAGGACATAAATATTAAAGTTGAACATGCTCAAACTAGAGGAGACTCCATAGAGCACAAAGAAGATACTTCTGCTACATGTAATGAATCATCAATCCAAAAACCTCTAATTGGGTGAATTATTGGGCATGACCTCTAATATTTTGCAATTTTAGAAGATCGAAAGAAAATGGAAAAACTAGATAATGTTACATTGAGTTAATTAGAGGAGAAGCCTTGAATACAATAATTACAAATTGTTATAGCTCCCAATATTTCACAAGGAGAAAAAAAAGAGAAGAAGGATGAGGAAAAAAATAGGGTGAGGAACCAAAATAGACAAATTAGGAGACCATATCTCTCATGCCATTACAAGTCTCACCGAACACCAGTCAAAAAAACTTAAAAGGAAAAAAGATGATGAAGAAGAACAAGGAAATTCTAGTATTTAGATCTAACCTAGTGACATTAGAGGAAGATATTGTTATACCTAATTGGGATCCAAACATGTTGGATGACAAGTGAATGGAAATATACATCAAGCTCTATGAAAGGAAGAAGGATCAAGCAAAATTACTCAAGGAAAACAAATAGAGACAAGTACTATGTGATAAGATGAATGATCTACATATAGATACATTATAAAAATCACTACAAAGAAATGAGAAGAAATTTGAGAATAAGGTATTGGGGAATTTTTCTACTAAGATTAGTATTTAACAAGTTCTGTTACTCTGCTTATGTTACTAATTTGGAGGTGATCGTGCAAAATATATTATTATTGTTTAGAAAATTAGGTGATATTCCCTCTCTCACAAATGAAGTTCAAGATAAATTGAAAAAGATAAACATGGATATGAAGGCTAGTGTTAATGCACTATAAGTAGACTCTAAAACACATTATTCCTAAGTGAAATATCTCATAGGACTTTAACAAGACCTATTACAACAAGAGATAAATCTAAGGACATATAATAATGAAGTTTGAGATTTGTTATTAACTCATATTGAGGTTATGAAAAGTCATCTCAAGATTTCTAAAGAGATCATAGCTACCCCAAGCTTATCTATTGTTGAACACATGACATATTTAGTAGTGAAGTTACTAATTGAGAAGAAAACACCTAAGCTAATCAAAATAAATTGGAACAACACCATGAAAATCATGTTGAAAAATCATAAGGCATTTCTTGATCACTTTGGATTGCATCCAAAGTAATTTTTCATGTTTTAAGATACTTTGACATCAGTGTCAAAAAAGGGGGAAGTTATATATTTTTGGAGTTATGTTTGTTTGTATTGTGGTTATTTACAGAGTTATGAGGAGTTGGTGTAATACAAACAAAATAATTTTGAAAAATAATGTGTACCAAGGAAGTATATGTATAGGGGGAGTTGTATTTATTCTATACATAATGTTTTTGCCACTAATTCCAAAGAGCAAAAATATTATTCCCAAATATTATCACATTTCTAATTAATGTCAAAAATTAAAGAGAAAGAAACACAGTAATTGAGTTACTGTATTGACTGAGTGATGAAGGAGGAAATGGAAGACTATTATAGTTATAATCGAGCTCGGTGCTTATCGAGTGTTTAAATAATCACTGAGTCAGAAGACATAATTGATACAGATAGTGTTAATGTCCCCTATTTTGATTCATTAATATAAATGATTATTTAATCATTCTAAATACTCATATTAGTTATTTCTTATTATTAGATGATATTTATTAAATTATAAATAGTAAATGTTCATTTTGTTAGAAATTAATTACTTTTTTCAATAACCTTTATGTAATTGAAATTGAAAGCTCTCATTGTGGCTGACGTCAAAGGCATATATTATTTGCGGTTGAAATTTGCCGAGGATAAAGTCTTACTGTACATCCAAATTTGATGGTATCAAATGCAAATTAGTTACGTTGAATATATTTACAATTTTTATGATGTCCATGTAATGTATTCATAGACGGGTGTCAATTATGGTTTTTATAATTATAACTTCCCACATTATATATTATATGTTCTTTGTATTTTATGGTTCTATTTTGATTTAGACATCAATATTCTTCCTTATATTGGCTTTGACATTTATTCATTGTTATGTATTGTTCACCATCATTTTTTATATTGTTCTTATGTTACTTTTGGTAATGTGAGACATCCCTATGTAATATGTTGCATTTACATCCTAGTCAGTTTGATATATCTAAATTTGTATATAGTTTATTCTTCTTTTGGTGGCATGGTAAACTTGCGATCAACAGGTTCACATGGGCTATGTTTTCCATATAAAGGTAGGTATTCTAAGACCATTTTGGTGCCTATTTTCCTTGACACTTGATTGTACTCATAGTACATGAGTGCATTCTTTGATTTGTCACATCGTTTAGGCTTCTTGTATTTAGTTTAGTTAGGAGCATTATCCTAGTTAATATATATTAAAATTCAGTATAGGGTTTGATATTTATAATTTGGTTAATCATTTAGTATGTATATTGATTGATTATTTATTCTTTAGTAATTATTCTCTCTCTCTCTCTCTCTCTATATATATATATATATATATATAATTAAGTCATTTCATAAATGTTTAGGATAATAATTAAATTCTTATTTTATTACAACTATTTATTACAATCATTTAAATAACTTATCAATATTTATTGCAATTAGGGTTATCCTATAATATTCCCATTTAGTAGTGTTAATTGGTTCTGCTTGACCTACACATAGAATCTTGTTAGAAACACCATAATAATAATAATCCTATCCTTCTACCCTCTAGCTAACCCCCAATCTTAAGGACACCTCCAAATCAAGCTTCCTAGCTCATAGCTACCTCACCATCTTCTCGAGAGTGCACCCCTTAAGATTCTTCTTAGATGGGCATCCTCTATCCAAGGCTACTCACATATGCATATGTTGACAACATCAGAATATTCTAGCTTATCGACTTGTACACTTTGTTAACTTGTAGTAATAAGATACCTGATGAATAAACTTGGTTTTAGTGACAAACTAGTCATATGATTACTATTCCAACAAGAATTTAATATCACAATATTAGATAAACCTATTAGGGAAAATATAGTTTCAAATTTCCTTTCTAGATTAAATCATAAAAGGGAGGAATAAACATCATATATGAATTCTTTATATATAGGCATTTTTTTACTCCAAAATCATACTCGTGATATGCTAATATTTCAAATTACCTACTATGTAGGGGGGAAATGGAATCAACCACCCTACCAACTAATTAAGGGCGAAGACCAAGATTCACCTCCTAAATTAGGCTCAATGAACACAAAAATAAGTGTCAATTCATGACCTAATGCAAAGGGGTTAATTGCTTGGATTTATTTCCCTCTCATCTCCACCTTAAGATGGTTTTAGGTAAGTAGATATGTAATGTAAAGATAAAATATAGAGAAATGGTAAAGTGTATTGAAATGAAAAAGAAAATATGATATATATTGGAAAATATAAACCTATAAATGGGTTTTCAAATGATATTTAAAATTGTTGAATACTACAATGTGAACTGAAAATGACGAGATCTACAAAACTCAAAAATCATTTGGTTGTCTTGCAAACTCAACTTTTCTTCGAAGTGATGACTTTAGATATTAGGGATGCAATGTAAATGTTAGAATTATTTAGAATAACTGGGGGGAGGGGGGTGAATTAGTAATTCAAGGTCCAGATGTACCAATAAAAATTTTCACTTAGCTTAGTGAACCCCTTAAACATCCACATCTATGCATGCATCCAAGCTTATCACTAAAACTTTCAGGTTACTAATTAATCAACATGCAACAATAAAAACATGAAACATAAAATCTCATGCACACAGTTGACAAAGTGATTTAACATGGAAACCCAATTTGAGAAAAACCACCAGTAACATGCTATTCCTTTTTCACTCTTCTGAAGTAATGCCCTATGAAAGGCCAACCCTGTTAAAGGATACAACACACATTGTTAAATGTGGCCCCCACCCAGTTAAGGGATTTCAATCACCTTTTTAGAAGTGACCTTAGTTAAAGGACTTTAGGTCATTCACTTGGAATGCCACCTTGTTAGAGGATTTTCTAATGACTGTTAAGTTAACCTTAGTCCAAATTATTTTTCCCTAACTGATACAATTGTTAGAGAGTAACAATAGAGCTTTGATTTGATATAAATTACAACTTATCTTGCAGATTCCAGATCACAATTCAATCCTCAATTTTCTTGGCTTTTCATTCTTTGCATCTCTGATAGCTTGTGCATCCTTCAAGCATATATCTCCTTAAGCCTTCTTGCTTGGTACGCCAATGCAATCACTTTTGTGGTCACTTGATGAAACAGAGTCCTTGACTCTCTATCTCTGTTCTTCCTTGGTCTTCTTTGACCTTCTCAATATCTTCCCCTTCTACATACCTTTTGCTTCATGACCAAACATTCCTTAAATAGGAAATTAGAATACTTTTCCTGATTTATTTTCCATTGTTTATTTTAGGGTTTGGATGGATTAGGTAGGATAGAATGTATCTACCTCCCCCATATCTTGTCTCTTCTAGAAACTTCTCCTAGAATCCATTTGAATTTTCCTTAAAATGGTTTACCTAGAAATTTGTGCCACTAGCTCATCAACCTTATCTTCTACTTGGTTCATAGACTTCAAGAAAACAAACTTGTCAGCTCATATTTGGTGAATCTTTGACTTTTCTAATAATGTTGCAGCTTGGCATTATTAATCTTCTGATGCTCAGCAAATGCTGCATTGTTCGAAATCAACTATGAGTTCACTCGAAATCAACTATGATTTATTGATGCTCAACAATTATTGTATTTTCTTGGCACCAACTGTGTTACTCAAAACACACTAGATTTTTCTTTTACTTGGCTCCAACTAATTTTTTGCTCGGCTTGAACTAACTTTTCTTGGCACCTACTATCAACTTCGGTCAAGTTTTGTAGATAGTCTTAGTATTAATTTTTCTTCTAAAGTTTCTAAGTGTAGCCAACCTTTGTAACTTCAAGTAGATCATAAATACATCATTTCATGATTGTCATAATTGATCCTTGTACTTCATCCCATAACCATAACTCAACCTTTCCTCTAGGTTCTATTGTTACATCTTATTGATTAAATCCTCTTCATCAATCAACTAAGTGATAGTACTTGGATGTTATAAGCAATTTTCTTACCAACAAATAGCAAGTTTGACATCAGTGAAAAAATAATGATTGAAACATGTTTTGGTTCAACAATCTCCCTTTTTTAGCAATGATCTTTTCAATCAGATCTTAACAATCTCCCTCTTTGGCATTGATGACAAACCAAACTAATCAACCAAGTCACCTAAATGGTAAAACATTTGTTTGAACAAACTGACTAAGTTAAAATAGTAAGACAATACCAAAAAGAAAACTTATATCAAAATTATTCTTTCTATTAGCAACTTTTGATTAGGTTGCAAAACTCTTTCTTATGACTCCCTTTGAATTTCTTTTTCTTATAGTTCCCTGTTTCAAGGTAGATTAGGATGTCTCCTTTATGTTTTTACCTTTGATCAGTAACATTAGTATTCATCTACCTTTCTAATACAATTTCTCTTTTCTCCCTCTTTGATCTATCACCATGATTAGTTTCTGTTATGTTTCCTCGTGCAATTTCTCCCTCTTAGCTTTTGATCAATTTCTGTTATTTCTCCCTCTTTGACAGCAATACCAAAGACATATCATCTCAACATGTAGATATAGAACTTGTAGTATCTTTAGTTTCTCCCTTTGTCACCTTGCTTGTGACTATTTTGGGATTGCAACACTTTGATTACTTTAGGAAATTCCTAAGGTAATATCCTCTGCATCAATTTGTGACATTTGGAAATCAACCTATTTGATGTAGGGTAGTCCTATTGTTACTTAAACAACCTTTGATAAGGGGTATCACCCCTAACTTACCTCTAAGATATTCATATGCTTCCTTTGGTAATGGTTTTGTGAAGATGTTGGCAATTTGTTTCATTGAATTGACATACTCATCTTTACCTCTTTGTATTCAACTATCTCTCTTACATAATGATACTTGATAGCAATATTCTTTGTCTTGACATGCATCACTAGATTCTTTGATATATTTATAGAATTGGTGTTATCACAATAAAGTATCATAGGTTCTGTTATTTTTTCCTTCATTCCTTTGAGTAGATGCTTGATCCATACAATATTTGTGCAGTTTATAGCAACAACAACATATTCAGCTTCAGCTATGGATTGTAAGGTACAACTTTGTTTCCTACTAGTCCATGTAACTAGTCTCTTGCCTAAGAAAAGTGCTCCTCCACCAGTACTCTTTTTGTCGTCTATATTGCCTCCCCAATCAACATCAGTCATGCATCACTAGATTCTTTGATATATTTATAGCACTAGTGTTATCACAATAAAGTATCACAAGTTTTGTTATTTCTTCCTTCATTCCTTTGAGTAGATTCTTGATCCATACAATGTTTGTGCAGTTTATAGCAACAACAACCTATTCAGCTTCAATTGTGGATTGTAAGATACAAATTTATTTCTTACTAGTCCATATAACTAGTCTCTTGCTTAAGAAAAGTGCTTCTCCAATGGTGCTCTTTCTATCATCTATATTGTTGCCCTAATCAACATCAGTGTACGCTCTTAAATCAAACTTTTAATTCTTCTTGTAGGATAGGCCAAACTCTTATGTTCCTTTCAAGTATCTCATTATTATTTTCACAACCATTAAATCTTGCAAAAAATCTTGCAACTATCCCAACAGATAATGCAATATCAGGTCTGCTATGTGCAACATATTGTAACTTACCAATCATTGACCTATATAGTGTTTGATTCACTTTAGCAAAATCATCATTCTTTGATAGTTTGTGTCTTATTATCATGGGTTTACTTACAAGTTTTTAATCTTCCAGTCCAATTTTTTTTAGTATTTCCTTGATGTACTTTGACTGGTTGACATTATGTCATACTTAAGTTGATAAACTTGCAGTCCCACAAAGAATTGGATCTCACCAAACATTGAAATTTCAAATTCATGTTGCATCTTATTAGGAAAATCCTTGCATAAAGCATCTTTTCCTCCAAATATTATATCATCAACAAAAAATTCATATAATAGAATGTCTTTACCTTTTTCTCTCTTAATGTACAGATTGTTGTTATCATCGGTTCTTTCAAATCCAATCTTCACAAGATACTTCTGAAGTCTCTCATACCATGCTCTTGGCACTTGTTTCAAACCATAAAGAGCTTTGTGTAGTTTACATACCATATCCTTATTATTGTCATCAAAAAATCCTTTTGGCTATTCTATTGAGACTTCTTCTTCTAGTATGCCATTCAGAAATGTAGACTTAACATTCATTTGATAAACTTTGAATCCTTTGTAGGCAACATATGCAAGTAGATTTCTTACTCCTTCCATTCTTGCAATAGGGGAAAATATCTCCCCATAGTCTATTCCTTCCTCTTGTGCATATCCTTTGCAAACTAGTCTTGCTTTGTTCCTTGTGATTTTACTATTTTTATCTAACTTATTTCTAAATACCCACTTGGTACCAATCACATTTTTGTCATTTGGCCTTGCAACTAAACTCCAAGTTTTATTTTTCTCTATCTACTTAATTTCTTCTTCCATGGCTTTGTACCAATCATCATCTTCTAGTGCATCTTTTACTATCTTGGGTTCTTTCTTTCTTAGCAAGCATGATTCATTCCTCTGTCTATTCCTTGTCATTAGTCTAGCATCTTTTTTTCCAATGATGTATTTGGATAGTCTTGGCTCAACTCTTGTTTCTTCATTTTTTCTTTTAGCTTCATAATCACTATGGGCATTTCTATCAGGTATCTTAGCATCTCTTTCATGTATACTGACTTCAGAATCAAAATGTGTAGTTTCTTCCTTCTATAACTCAGCATCTAAATGTAGCTCAATTCCTAAATTCAATTTGGCATTCACTAGGTATGACTAGGTAGTTACTGAAACTTTTTGTTGGTTCTAAACTTTATTGGAAACTTCTTCTTGAGCAGGCATTCCTTCATAGAATTATACAAAGGATTTTATTCTTCTGGCCTTTTGATGAATTCAACATCATGAACTTCTGTGTATTCATGAAAATTTACATTTGCACTTTCGACAATTTTGTTTTAAACACTTTTATACTTTACTTCTTGTGGAGTAGCAAAGGAATATATCTTCATCACTTTTTGCATTAAACTAACCTTCCTTACATCTTTAAGAATATAACATTTTCTCCTAAATACCTTAAAATATTTTACATTGGGTGAGTAACAATACCATAATTCAAAAGGTGTTGAATTAATACCTCTCTTGATTTACACTCGATTCAAGGTATAGATTTCTGTACTTACAACTTCTCTCTTGTATCATAAGTGTCCTGGCATAGCCCATTATTGACCTATTTCTTCTTTTAGCAATTCCATTCTATGGAGGGGTCCTCAGTGCAGATGTCTATCTTTTGATTCCTTTATCATTATAAAATATTTCAGATTCTTTTGATGTGAATTCTCCTCCTCTATCTAATCTCAAACATTTTAAACTTTCATCTATTTCTTTTTTAACTCTTTCCAAGAACCACTTGAACATTTGAAAGGCATCATACTTTTTCTTTAGAAACATGATTGTCATAATCCTAGAGTAGTCATCTACAAAAAACATTATATAGTTGTCTCCTTTGTAACTTTGTACTTCTATAGGTCCACACAAGTTAGTATGAACAATCTCTAGTATCTCTTTAGAGGTATAAGTTTTTCTTTTGAAACTTGACTTAGTCATTTTACCTAGCTGGCATTGTTTGCATATCACATTATCAGGCTTTTTTAGCTTGGAAAAACCTCTAACTTTGTTCATGTTACTAATGCTAATCAAGTTATCAAAGTTAACATGACATAAACTTTTATGCCATAACCAAAAATCATCAAATTTCACAATAAGACAAGTAGCATCCTCTATGTCAAGGTAAAATAGATTGCTTCTAGTTTGATCTCCTTTTCCTATCAATTTCCCATTTGTGTGATATATCTTGGCAATCTTATTTCCAAATTCAACTTTACATCCCACATTGCTTACTTGTGACACACTCAATAGATTATAATTCAAACCTTCAACATAGTAAGCATTATCAAATGAGATCATTTCTGTGAGTTTAATAGAACCTTTTCCTTTTATTAGACATGGAGCATCATTACCAAATCTAACACTATTTCCATCGTAATGGTTTAAGGTAAAAGAATTACTTTTATCTCTTATCATGTGATGTGAACATCCACTATCAATGATACATCTATTATTTTTGTTTATATATGTCATAAGTGTAGTTTCCTCATCATCATCAAACTTGTTCTTCATTGCAACATCAACTACTTCATCATCATGTTCATCAGAATCATCTTCTTCAACAATGTAGCACTTATTGCCTTTGTCTTTGTAATCTTTGTTGTCTTCATTTCTTCTAACTTTGTGTTTGTCATTTCCTCTATAGGTTTTCTTTTTTGGACACTTAGCAACAATATGACCAATCTCATTGCAATTAAAACAAATGATGGGTAACTTACCTTTGAACTTGCCTTTTTCTCTGTGGAATCTTCTTGCTAGTAGTGCTTCTAGTTGATCAACATATTCTTCATCAGTATCACTATCACTAGACACATGCTTTTATCTTTCTTTTCTTCTTATGCTTCTTCTCATCAGAATCTTTCAATAGAAATTTAGCTTTGAAAGCAAATTCAAGACTCTCTAGTTTGTAATTGTCAAAGTTGGATAACTCAAAAGCAGTGAGTCTATCTACTAGACCTTCAAGAGTTAGATTGTTTCCTAGAATACATCTCAATTCTTGGATTGTAGATACTCTAATAGAATAAATAGGCAGTAATGTCCTTAAGACTTTACTTAAAATAGTATCATCATCTATATGACCAGTAGCACCTTTTATTTCTCTAACTTCTTTTATTCTAGCAATATATTGAGCAATTTTCTCACCTTCCTCCATTTTCATGTCATCAAATTTACCTCTAAGGCTCTCTGACTTAGCTCTTTGAATTTTTTTTTCTCCTCCATAGATGGTTTTCTAGGCATCCCACATCTTCTTTGTAGTGTTATATCCTTTGACATCATCAAATTCTATATAGCTGAGAGCAGAGGCAATCTCCAAAATTGCCTGATCATGTTTTTTCTTCTTCTTCATATCTTCAACAGTAGGAACTCCAGTTGGATCAACATGTTCCATTGAGATGGTGGATTGTGCATGATCTCTTATTCCTCCAAGATGTAGTCATATTAGACTTTTCCATGCAGGGAAGTTGTCTCTATTAAGCTTGGGTACTTCTCTCTTGGACATCTTGATCTTTGTGCTTCTAGTACCTTCAAACTAGTTCTATTAGCAGATGGCTCTGATACCAATTGTTAGAATTCTTTAGAATAACTAGGAGGGTGAATCAATTATTCAAGGTCCATATGTACCAATAAAACTTTTCACTTAGCTTAGTGAACTCATTAAACATCCATATCTATGCATGCATCCAAGCTTATCACTAAAACTTTTAGGTTACTATTTAATCAACATGCAACAATAAAAACATGAAACATGAAAATTCATCCACACACTTGACACGGTAATTTAACATGGAAACACAATTTGGGAAAAACCACGAGTAACATGCTACTCCTTTTTCACTCTTTTGAAGTGATGCCCTGTGAAAGGCCAACCTTGTTAAAGGTTACAACACACACTGTTAAATGTGACCTAGTTAGGGGATTTCAATCACCCTGTTAGAAGTTAGCCTAGTTAGAGGACTTTAGGCCATTCACTTGGAATGCCACCCTGTTAAAGGATTTTCTAATGACTGCTAAGTCAACCTTAGTTCAAAGGATTTTACCCTAACTGATAAATTTTTTAGATAGTAATAGTAGAGCTTTAATTTGATACAACTTACAACTTATCTTGTAGATTTTAGATCACAATTCAGTCCTCAATTTTCTTGGATTTTCATTCTTTGCAGCTCTGATAGCTTGTTCACCCTTCAAGCATATATCCCCTTAAGCCTTCTTGCTTGGTATGCCAATGCAGTCACTTCTGTGGTCACTTGATGAAGCAAAGTCCTTGACTCTCTCTCTCTATTCTTCCTTAGTCTTCTTGAACCTTCTCAATATCTTCCCTTTCTACATACCTTTTTTTTCATGACCAGGCATTCCTTAAATAGGAAATTAGAATACTTTTCCCACTCTATTTTCCATTGTTCATTTTAGGGTTTGGATGGATTATGTAGGATACAATGTTTCTACCCCATATCTTGTCTCTTCTAGAAAATTCTCCTAGAATCCATTTGACTTTTCCTAAAAATAGTTTACCTAGAATTATGTTCCACTAGCTCATTAACCTTATCTTCCACCTGGTTCATAGACTTCAAGAAAACAAACTTTTAAGCTTAGATTTGGCTAATCTTTGACTTTTCTAATAATGCAGTAGCTCGGCATTATTAATCTTCTGATGCTCAACACATACTGCATTGCTTGGCATCAACTATGAGTTCACTCGACATCAACTATGATTTACTATTGCTTGACACCTATTGTATTTTCTTAGCACCAACTGTGTTACTTGACACACACTAGATTTTTCTTTTACTCAACTCCAATTGATTTTTTTCTTTTCTTGAACTAACTTTGCTCAACACCTACTATCACCTTCGATCAAGCTTTGCAAAAAATCTTAGTATTACTTGTTCTTCTAAAGTTTCTAAGTATAGCCAACCTTTGTAACTTCAAGTAGATTATCAATACATCATTTTACCATTGTCTTAACTAATCCTTGTACTTCATTCCATAACCATAATTCAACCTTTCCTTTAGGTGCAATTGTTACATCTTATTGATTAAATCCTCTTCATCAATCAACTAAGTGATAGTACTTGGATCTTATAAGAAATTGTCTTACCAACAAATAGTAGGTTACCAACAAATAGTAAGTTTGACATCAATGACAAAATAATGATTGAAACATATGTTCTACTTCAACAATCTACCTTTTTCAGCAATGATATTTTCAATCAGATCTCAATAATAAATATATAGATACTCTCTTGAATTTACAATTTAATCAATTATGTAAATGTAATAGCCCTAAATCAACTTTAAAAACCATAGGAAAAGAAGCCAAACTGAAAAAAAAACCTTCATGAATGAATGTGCTCAAAATTTTCCTTAGGAATGAATGAGAAGATGGATGTTGAAGATGAAAAAAAGGAACTTGAATGTATTAAGGGAGATCTTGAATTTTTAAAATGTTAGATCTTGCAAAATCCTTTCATTTCTTGAATGCTTGAATAATTTATCTTCAATGGAGGACTTTCTTGGATGCCTTGAATGCTTGAAGAATTCTTGAGTGCTTGAGAGCTTGAGATCTTTTGGATGATGGATCAAATATGAATATTATTGATGGATGTAAAATAAAGAAAATGGATGGGTTTATAAAAGAATATGTGCAAGATCACAATAAGCCAAACTATGGCCTTAAGTGACAGTGAAAAACCAACAAATCAGGGTTATGTTGTTACATAATTTTAAAGTAGTTATGTGCTTTATATAAAAAAAATTGTAAGAAAAAAATCTATAGGAAATTGAATGTAGTTTCTAAACTACTAGGCCTTATCAGGAGAAAAAAATATTTGATTTGTCAAAATTTTCAATTTTAATGTAGTACTACAAAAATTTCAAGGAACAATAAAAAGTAGATGTATGTTTGACCACCTTAATCAAAATCAAATGATAATACTTTTTAATATAATTATACATATAAAAATTAGACTCATTCTTGGATGTGACACATATTTTGATATTTTTATTCCAAATAAATAATTAAATATGAATTTTCTACTATAACTTTTCTAGAATAAAAAAAACTATCATGTTTGACCATCTTAACTAATTGAAAACTTTACAAAAAAAAAATCTTATACCAAGCAAAGCATAGAATGTGATGCAACTTTTAGATTTCAAAAAATGTTATATCATTTGAAAGTTATAGTTATTTTTCAAGTAGTATGTCAATCAACAATTTACAAACATCTTCATTAAAAATTAACTAATAAATACTTATCGAACTCAAAATTTGATAGTAATTATATCGATGGAATCTTGAGAGTGTCATCAAAAGCCCTTTTCATTTCATTGAATTTTGATGAAAAAATATTGTCAAAACGCTACTCGAAGTCTTTGTTGGTGGTTCAAATGTCATGTTTCAAAATCCCCAATGAGAATAGAATAAATCTAGGGGTAGCTACTTCTCATCTACAACATGTTACAAGCTAGAGTTCTTGTTGTACCAAAAGATCAACTTATCAATTCTCGATACAACCACTAGACTTTAGAACACAAGAGGTAGTTAAACCATATCACGAATCTCAAAGAGGAATATTGGTAGTTAATCCAACAATCCCCCCTCAATGTTACCCGATGAGATTTGAACCTATGACCAAGCTTTGATACAACTTGTTACAAGCTAGAGTTGTCACTGCACCAAAAGATCTACCTATCAATTCTTGATATAAACACTAGACTTAGAGAACACAAGAGGTGGTTAAGCCATGTCATGAATCTCAAAGGTAACATTGGCAGTCAGTTCAACACAAGATACCCATTCAGGCACTAGGGCCAACTATAAGGCTATACCCTTCTTCTACTGTAGGTTCTACAAAACCTAGGTGGGTGTACCTCATATTCATTCATATAGTACTAGTATTAAAGAATACACTTGAGTCTAACAAAGCAGATAATACTCTTAATCTTCTAACACTTATGCAAAAAACATAGACATGAAGTAGCTAGAATCATGACATATGAATCTAACAAGCTAAGTGAGGGAAATACTTTTAAGCTCTTCAATAAAAAGGGAAAAGGATTTTGATTATAAATTTGATTTTAACATAACTGCAACATGAACAACACAAAATTTTGATCTTGTAGCTGATTAGTTCTATATTTATTGGGCAATCCCACAAATCATTGACATACATACTTGAAAGTCATTGATGCATCTCATATACCAGGACTTCTTGATCTATCCTTTCACGTTGTGAATCAAGCATATCCATCTTTCTGAATCTCATACTAAATTTATCCCTCCATGAAATATGCAACCCTATTATGGTAAATCAAGCATTTACACGACTCTTTAAATTATAATAAAAATAGACCATAACATACAAACTAAAACATATTGCAACTAGACTTGTGCTTTTTGTTCAAATTTCATAGAAGATCATAAACAACATAAACATGAGACAAAATTAAGATTGAAGATTAACTTGTTGCTGCATTTTATTCATTTCCTTGAAAACAAATACATAAAGGATGTATGAAATAAAACTGCTAAACAAACTAGAATTATTTGTATTATCACTACTTGTTTTTTATTACATGAGAGAAATAATGAAGAAATGGTGGAATCATAGTCATGGCAAAAATTTCAACCTAACTGGATCCATCCTTGTGGTATCACAGCAGCAAAAAATGTCTAAGAACTAGAACCAACCCTAGAGAAAGAGAAGAGAAGAGATTAAGAAGACATGAAGAGTTCCCAGATTAGATCAGATGTTACCATTTATCCACTTGGAAAACCTCCATTTTTTGATGAAGAAAAATCTCTCTCTACCTTCTTTCTATAAATGAAAATCAAATCCTTTTCCTTGCTACTAAAGAAAGCTTGAAAATATCTTCAGAATAAATAAGACATGTAACTGATTTGAATGCCAGATATGATATTAAACTAGGGCAAAAAATACCTATTAAATGACTTCTAGAGAAAAATATAACTCTTAAAATTATTTTTCTCCAAAACTAAAGTCAATAAACTTTAATGACTAATCTCTAACTAAATTGAATGCTTAATCATGAATTCTACTTATTCAGCCAAGAAGACACCCCCATTTCACAAATCTTCTTATAGCCCATACTGAAGAATACTTGTGCATTTTATGATCCCATATTTGGAGAGGTCATCTTCTCTCAATTCTTACAGTATATTGCATTGCATATTTTTGATGAAAAATGCTCCTCTGGCATGTGTTTGATGTTTCAGGTCCCAGTGCATGCTTCAAACATTAAATTAAAAAATTCCTTCAAATTTTTAAATTCTTCAAATCTAGATTCATATTTTTTTTGAGAAAAGACAATAAAATATCAATTTTTCATTATTCCCCTTTTTTGCATTCTTTCAATCTGGGTTAACCATCTGTTGACCACCATCCATGCACTACATGTGGATCTCTAATTGGTCGACTCATACTGCATCATCAACACCTCATTGACCCTCACCACGTGTCACCTCCTCATGAGTTTTTGTCCTTAGCCACTAACTC
Organism: Cupressus sempervirens; assembly: GCA_028749045.1. NCBI lineage: Eukaryota > Viridiplantae > Streptophyta > Pinopsida > Cupressales > Cupressaceae > Cupressus > Cupressus sempervirens. The sequence goes on along the minus strand of CM053783.1, from coordinate 731,704,206 downwards.
TGCCTTAACCCCTATAACTGAGTGACTAACCTTATTTCATGGCTTTGTGGGTTCATTTGCTTAACTGTAGTTAAGACATGCAACCAGGTGAAATGATCCCATTGGGTGAAGTGATCCCTTCTACACTTGATGTACTGCAATCTTCTTTTCTCTTCCATGTCTTGTTCATTTCATCTTTAATATTATCAACATTTACCTTTTCTTTGCCTTTGTTGAACTCATTTTTTGGTGCCTTTGACCTTGTTGGACAATTAATGCTTATGTGACCAATCTTTACATAGCTAAAACATGTGGTTTGACTCAACCATCTACTATAGTCACTTCTTAAATGTGTTCTTATGCAATTTTCAAAAACATGTCCATATTCTTGATAGTAATGACAACTATACCTTGTATTATAATTCCAATTATAAGAGTTGCCATTATGCCTTACCTTTGTCATCTTTTTTTATGACCATTTAGGCTTGGATCTACACTCATATACTCTATCTCCATACTTTTTATAGTTATAGAAGTATCCTTCAAATCTTTGTGAGCTTGTGGTCTTGGTTCTACATTCATGTGCCTGATGTCCTTGTTTGTTACATTTATGGAAATGACCCATGAATTTCTACTTAGGATTCTAATTTTCAGTCTTGTTCCTATAAACATTAGTAGTATGACCTATCTTACCACAATTATGACAAGTAGGTTTTGAGTTATTACCTTTGTTACTTCTCTCTTTGCCATTTTTGGAGGTTTCTCCTTCTTTAGTACTAGTGTATCCCAATCCAAAAGTATCATTGTTGGATCTAGGGGATCTCATCAATTGTTCAAAGTATTTGATGGCTTCACTAGGTTTGTTGAAACTATTAGCAAACTCCTTTTCTCCTTTTAGTTCATTTCTCAATTATTTATTCTAGAACTTTAGTGTTGTGATCTGAATATCCTCTACATTTAGTTCATTATTTATAGTCATCATTTGACTCAAGTTTTCCAATTTGCATGTTAGCAATCCTAGTAAACTCTGATGTTTTCTCTTCTAGTTTGTTGGTTAAAATCCTTTTTTCATCTTCAATCGTGACTTTGTCCTCAGTTTTTTTTTTCTACTTGGTCACTTCACATAGCAACACTAATTGGACCTCTTGTTCTCTTTTTAGATTTATGACCTCTTCAGTTAGGGTTCCATTCTTTTCCATTAGATATATAACTATTGCATTAGATGCATTGGAGTTTCCATTTGTAAATAATTTAGTAATGTCAAACTCTTGGTATTGTGTGTCATTCTTTTGGATAGCAATTTCCTTCCTTCTCTTCAATGATCTCTTTAACTCATCTCTTGCTTCATTCAGCTGATGTAGAGAAATTTGTATTTCAATTGACTGGTTCTCAATAGTCTTTTCCAATTTGTAGGCTTCCATCTCCAAGATTTTATTTTAGAAAGTTGTGCTCTGATACCAATTGTTAGAAATATAGTAGGGGAGTAAACTCTAAGAGTGGTGGAGGGTTGAATCAACACTAAAAATTTCAACCTCTAAAACTATTCACCACACATCCATCTCACAGTCTATGCATATAAACTGAAATACCAAATTAAGCATATACATGTTGGACTAACCACCAGCCTTCCCCTTCAGGATTCATGACATAGTTTAACCAACTCTTGTGTTCTATAAGTCTAGTGGTTGTATCAGGCATTAATAGGTCAATCTTTTGGTGCAACGATAACTCTAGCTTATAACAAGTGGTATGAGATCTTGGTCACAAGTTCAAATCTCCTCAGGTAACACTGAGGGGGGAATTGTTGGACTAATCTCCAGCCTCCCCCTTTAGGATTCCTGATGTGATTTAGTCACCTCCTTTGTTCTATAAGTCTAGTGGTTGTATTGAGAATTAATAGGTCAATCTTTTGGTGCAACAACAACTCTAGCTTGTAACAATACATTCATAGTATGAATGTAAATATTCAACACATGCATGATACAAGATATTTGGTTACCCAAAAAACCCTCCAAGGAGAAGGTAAAATTGGGGTGGGGATGACACCCACAAATATTCACTATTGTAGTAATAAAGTATATTCAATGAAGGTTACAATGTTTAACCATGAAACATGATCTACCCTATAAAAGGTCAGCCCTATTAAAGGATTACAAGATTGTTAGATCTTACCCTAGTAAATGATTTAAAACATCTTGCTAAAAGAGTTCCTGTTAAGAGGACTTTAATTTATAATGAAGTATGCACCCTGTTAAAGGATTTATAAGAGCCTATAAGGACTACTCTATTAAAATATTTAACTGATTCACTTGTTAAAATGTCTCACCAATGATCCTTCGGTTAGCACTCTATTGCTTGATGTCAGATCACCTCTATACTAATGTGTTCTTGATCCTTTCTGATTAGATGTACCTCTATTATCCTCTATTTCCTTTCCTTTATTCTCCTTCTAACTAATTTTGTAATGTGACTCAATTCATAACACCTTGATCGCCATGAATGCTCTATTTGTGTATGCAAACTCTCTTCAATTCTCCTTTGCATTCCTCTCTTTTTCTCTAAAATTTAGGGTTTATCTTCCTTAAGAAGACCTAGGTGATTTAGTGTTAGGTATGAATCAATAGTAGTTATTCAGCCATATTGTCACTTAAACCTTCCCTTTCTCTAATTAGATGCATGTCGTGCATAAGGATTCACAATTAAGATTTGTCCTTATCGAAAAAGATCATAAAACATTAATTAAGTCAGCTCAAAAATGGCTTACATAGTAATTTGTGCCAATACAAGCAACTATGTCAAAACTATATTATTCAGCATCTGAAGTCCCTAGTGCTTGGCACTAATTGTTATTTCAATGCTATCACTTGAGATCTGAGTGACTCGACATGTATTGCTTTCTCAGCACTTGAATCACTCGATACATACTATCTACTTGACATTTGAGTAACTCGACACTTGAGTGGCTTAACACTCATTGTTTACTTATCATTCACTATCTTATATGTTATGCTCAACATATGGTACTTGTTTGGTATGAACTAAGTAGATGAATTAAGTGTATAGACACTCATTAGTCAAAACCAATCTGAGATCAACAAAGAAAAGCCAACATTAGCATAGTTACAAATGCTTTACTCAAATATTCCCCATTCAGCCTTGGATCTATAGTTCTTCTCCTTGGTGGCACCAAAAAACTCCTCCTCCCACACTGAACTAAACCATATACTACACCAATGGTAAAATTATAATTGGATAACTCAACTGTGAAACCCTTATTTGTGAGGATGCAAGATTTATCTGATAGATTAGACAGAAGGTTATTGGTCATTGATATGAAAGCTTCATCACTTATATGATTCCTTTGTTGTTGGGGAAAATTTCATGAATACTTGTATTCTCTTCCATTGCACAGTCTGAGCATTTTGTTGTAGATTTGTCACCATCACTTTGCATCAAATCATAGACCTTGTCTGGAGCTTGGCCTTGGGAAGAAATATTGAACCCTAAACTCTAACATAAAACCTTTTATTGGTAAGGAAAACAAGCTTCCTCATGCAAATGAAGGTCACCCCATGCTGAGCTTGTTGGATGTGTGGTTTTTATAGAATCATGAGAATTTTGACATATTTCTAAGACATGCAGGATGGTGCTAAGACTTCTTTCACTACTCCTATGTGGGTTATGGATGCCTCCAAATAGTTCACCAACATGGAGGAAGGAAAAACCCCAAGGCATGCACACGGTGCTTGTATCGATCACTCCATATAAACATTTTAGATTCTTGCACTATTATTGCATGCTCCCTTCACCCTAATTGTGCTTTACTACAAATTGAAAGATTAGAAATTTTTTGTGGGGGTCACTCTATGCATATGATGACAAGATTTCCAAATGGGCATCTCTTTCAAATTTATAATTGGGCCCCATAAATCCTCATAGCCAGACCCTTCATTATATATTTCTTTCACATAGTCTATTTATATCTTTATCCTCATAGGCTTAGCTAAATGTCAGGAACTTTGGATTTAGGATTTTTAATTCAAAATTTTCCATGTGTTTGTTGAAAATTATGCATCAAAAAATGGCATCCAAGAGGTTGTCTGCAGCTATTCTTATATCAAATTTCAATCAAAACTAACACAATCCCATTCTATCACATACACGCCTCCTCAAGAAAATAATTTTAGGAAACCATGTCAGGGAAGGTGTCATCAATGCATTGATGCTAAAAGACCTTCCTCTATCACCACCTACTAGATACGTCATTAGCACATACATCTTTTGGCGACCATCAACATGATCGAGAACAACTATCCTCACTTTGGCACAAAACACAATGTCCATATTCATTTAATGTTGAAATTCTTGGTGTGATCCTTATCATTAATTCAATTCTCTCCTTATACTACACACTATGCATATAAACTCATTTATGACCATTTGACCCCTCAGATTCTTAAAAGATAGTTAAAACCTCATGATTCCCTATCAATTTGACACAGTTAGTTGGGCCCAAAAGCGAGTCTGACTAAAAATAATTTAAACTAAAACACCTGATATCTCAAATTGATCTAGTGGACACCAACACTGATTAAATTAAAAATTGACCATTGATATATCGTTAAAAAGTCATTTCACCTCTTTCTTTCAAATTGTCAATTTTGTGCCAAGGGGTCTTCTGACTAGCCTTAAAAACTGACTAAAGTAGATAACTGGGCTCTAAAAATTGACATGTTGACCCTTTGTTCCACATTCTTGTACCATGTCAGATCTCATCTCATGATGAAATCTGGGTGAAAAGATATTAACTATCAATGTTGCTCAATCAAAACTGTCTACAAGTGAAGAGGTTAGAAAACCATAAATCACATTTAATTTTGGCTTTGGAAACAAGTCAAATGGATACTTGGGAGCACAAAAACTAGAGAAGTAGTTCACTTCTATGAGAAGAGTATGAATATATGATTAGGCCTTATGAAGAATAACTAGGCAGATTTGGAGAATGTTCAAAGTGAGGTATTTGGATTTGGTGAACTGGGAACAATGGTAGAACATTAATTTTCACAAATGGAATGGAATTGGGAAAGTGTGCACACAGATTCATCAAGACTTGAAAACTAGCACACTTAAAAGAATTTTAGAGTAGAACATAGTGGTACAATCCATTTTGTCAGGAAATCACAGATTCAAAGTTATGATATATCAAACAGGGGTACTAGTCAATTTGCACTTTATGACACCAGTAAAATTTTACAAATTGCAAATGGAATCGCATTTGAAAACTAGTCAAATAGATTCATCATAACCTCAAATCTGAAACATAGAATGTCTCTAACCTCTAGAATTCAATGTAAAAGGAATTTTCTCATTTCAATCAAATGGGTCAAAGTTAGAACTGGTCAAACAAGGCCTTCTAGAATTCTAAACAATTTACATCAGCATGACAACAACTAACAACCAACTTTGAGGGATTCAAAACCTATTCAAAACATATCAAAATGACTTGAAAATTGAAAAATATGTTCTTTGATATGTATACTAAACACTCCCAAAGAAGTGAGTCATGAAATGTTACTAGATGTGAGATATTCAAATGCAAACTAGGCTTCCTGTCTAAACACTATGTTAGGAATTGACAGATGTGGAACAATATAAGAATATATAGTTAAATGTAGAAAAAAAGGAAGAAAACCATAAGAACATAGATAATACACATATTTAATGTGGTTCACCCAAAACCTAGGCTACATCCACCTACAAAGCCGTCCAACCTTTCTAATTATCTAGTGATTACAATACAAACCCTTACAACTCAACACTATAGCAAGAACAACCTATCTCATTATACATTACATTTTCTTGATACCTAACCCTAAGCTATCTTATATGATATACCCCACTTTAGGGTTACAATAAGCCTATATAAATAAGGTATGATAAAATAGGAGTGGAGAATTATGAAGTACGTACAATACTTCTCTGATCAATCACCACAAACTAACAATCTCCCACTTAGGGACTAATCAGACTCCACCCTAGACAAAAATCTCCTACTTGGAGACTGATCCTATAGCAATACCACTACACATGGGGCTCCCACTAGATAAAAGCCTTTTCTGTGTATTATCTCCATGATCATCAATAAAAAATCCCAATAGAAGCTGAGCATGAAACCAACTTCTCCTTGGGGACTACCTTCACGAACATGTCTATAGAATTATCACTTGTGTGAATCTTTTCAAGCCATAGTTGGCCATCCTCCAAAATAGACTATATAAAATGGTACCTGAGTTGTATGTGCTTTTTCCTTGAATGAAGAGAATAATTCTTTGCAAGATGAATTACACTCTGGCTATCACTATACAATGGGTGATCTTCCTACTTTTTAGCCAATTCCTCTAGAAAAAATTGTAACCAAATCATCTCCTTGCTAGCTTCTATAGCAGCTACATACTTAGCTTCGGTGTTTAAAAGTGCATTAACCTTCTACAATCTAAAAATCCAACTGACTACAGTACCCCCTATAGTAAAAGCATACCATGTAGTACTCCTCCTTGTATCAACATGTCTAGCCAGATCAAAGTCAACAAAACCACTCAGAGTAGAACTGGATCCTATGAAACATAATGCCTTTGTAGTAGTACCTCTCAAATATTGAGGTATCCATTTGATAGCACTCCAATGTTCCATACCCAGATTACTCATCTACCTATTGATAACTGCCACTACATGAGAAATATCTAGCCATGTGCATACCATTACATACATTAGACTGCCAAATGCTGATGAATACGAGATGTTAGACATTTTATCTACCTCTTCTTGTTCCTTTGGGCACATCTCCTTAGTCAATCTAAAATTACTAGCCAAAGGTGTACTGACTTCTTTTGCATCCTGCATATTAAATCTTTTCAATATCTTCTTTATATACTCACTTTGGGACAAAGTCAAGGTTCTATTTTTCCTATCCCATGTGATCCTCATACCAAGGATTTTCTTAGTAACACCTAAATCCTTCATAGCAAATAACCTTGCTAATTTTTGTTTAAGTTCATTTATCTGTTGCATATTAGACCTAGCAACAAGCATGTTATCAACATAAAGTAATAGAATAATGTAACTCCCATTATCCAATCTCTTAAAATATACACAGTGATCAAAATGATATCTATGGTAATCTTGTTCAGCCATGAAACTATCAAATTTTAAATACCATTGTTGGGGTGCCTACTTTAGGCCATACAAACTCTTCCTTAACCTACACACCAAATTCTCCTTACCCTTGACCTCATATCCCTCTGATTGTTGCATATAAATTTCCTCCTCCAAATCTCCATAAAGAAAGGTTATTTTCACATCTAAATATTCAAGATGCAAGTCATCTATAACAACAAAACTTAGTATAGTTCTAATTGAAGTCATTTTTACAATAGGGGAGAATATTTCATCAAAATCTATACCCTTTTTTTGTGAAAAACCTTTTACCACAAGTTTGGCCTTATACCTTTTCTTTCCTCCATCTTCCTCCTTCAGCTTATAAACCCATTTGTTAAGAAAGGTTCTTTTTCCTTCAGGTAAATGGACTAAGTCCCAGGTCTTATTTTTCAACAAGGAGTCCATCTCCTCTTTCATGTTTAGTTTCCATTGTTTTCTAGCATCTACCTATACTGCCTCTTTATACTCCTATGGGTCACTCGAATTAGTTAATAAAATAGAGTATAAAGAAGGAGAAATCCTTTCAAGAGGTCTACTCAATAAAGTAGAATGTCTAACACTTACAGGAGTTTGTGGGATAACCTATTGTTGTTGAGCATCAAGTACTAGTTGCATTTTTTTTTACGAGTCTTATCCAAAATCACATAGTCTTCTTTGACCTATTCATGCTTCCATTCCTACAATTGTTCTTTGTACATGACCTTCTCATTGAATATAAAATCTCCACTTCTAATTATTTTAAGATTTTCAAAATCCCATAACTGATAACCATAGTCATCTATTCCATATCCAATTAAGGTACATTTATGTGATTTAGCATCAAGCTTGGTTCTATTTTCTTTATCAACATGGAAAAAGCTTCACAACCAAAAGTTTTCATAAATGAATAATTTACATTTTTACCAGTTTATGTTTCCTCTGGAATACCACCATCCAAAGGAGTTGAAGGTCCTCTATTTATCAATTAGACAACAGTGTTTACAACATATACATAGAAATGAAGTCGCAACCCAAAATGCAATCTCATGCTCCTTGCATGTTCCTTCATTTTCCTATTCATCCTCTTAGACACACCACTTTCTTGTGGAGTTCCTAGAACAATATTCTACCTTCTAATTCTATTAACAGAATAATAATCTTCAAAGGACTTGCTGCAATACTCGCCGCCATTATCTAATCTGAGACACTTTAGCTTCTTTCCAATCTCATTTTCAACCAAAGCTTTCCATTTCTTGAAAGTTTCAAAGACATCAAATTTTTTCTTCAAAAAATATACATAGTAATGACTAGATGTTGTAGGAGGTAAGGCATGTGCTTTCAAGTTGAGTCATCAATGAAAATAACATAGTAATGAGAGCCACCAAGAGATGATACCTGAGCCGGTCCCCACACATCCAAGTGCACTAGCTCCAACTTCTCACTCTTCTTCTCTTTTCCAACTTCAAGAAATCTAACTCTTCTCTGTTTGCCATGAACACAATTTTCACAAAACTTTAAATCATTATTTTTCAATCCTAGCAATAGATTCTTAGAGTGAAGGATTTTTATCCCTTTCTCAGACTAGTACATTAGGCCCCCATTTTCGACCAAAATTTTCAACCAAAGGCCTATTTGGGTTGTTAAATTCATTTTTTTTGAAAAAATGGGCCCGATATGGTTGAAATTTTGACCATGGTTAAATTGGTTGTTGAAATTTTGACCTTCAAAACATAAGATGTGATAATAAAAAAGGTCACGACAGTGTTAATTTTTTTTTGGCACATGTGGTGACTGCAGTGGGTGGGAGTTTGGTGCAAGGTCAACAAGGTTTGAGGAACAACATTTTATAGCTTGCATTTTAGATCAATAGGTGTTGCTTTTTCCTTCTCTCTTTCTTTTTGAATGTTTTCCATCTCTTCTTTTATGATTTCTTATTTTCTGCAACATTGTCAACTAGTTTTCTAATCTTCTTATTCCTTGCTTTCTTTGTTAGCTCTAATATAACCATTACATACTTCTCTTCACATGTTTGAAAACTTTATGCCTTCAGATCAATAGTGCTCTTTAAAATTTATTCAACATATTGATTTGTAATACCAAGGATGATCTCATATCCCATCAATTATATCCCCATTTCTCTCTATTTAACTGCTTTAGTACAACACTAGTTAGTTTTCACCTTGAAGAAAATAGAATTTTCATATCTCTCAACAATCTCTCTAGGAATTCTTTCTCTTTTGTATTCTCTTTTGGAGCATCTAAAACTATCCTAAAAGTAGAATATCAATCTGATCTTATCTTGAGACCTATAAAATTGTGATATCTCATATGCTGTTGATACATCCTTTTTCCAAGTAACACCAGGATTGAAGTTCATCAAGTAGATAAATATGTGCACAATCAAAGAACAATACTTGAATGTATTTGATCTTTTCTTCTTGATCTTATTAAGCTTTCCAACAACTTAGTTTTCAAAATCTCACAAATATCAAACATATGTCTTCTTTCAACATTTGCTAAGCTATGTGAATAATAGTTGCTAAAATAAAATTAAGGCTCTTACTACAGTATACCTTGTAATCGAGAATCATAGAGGAAAGTTTGGCATCTGTTTGAGTGATATCATTGATTGTCATCACTCTTTAGCCCATCTTGGCTTAGTAAGCTATTCCACAATCTTTTAATTGGTAGGTTTTAGATTAGGGGCTCACTGGTGGCACTAAATCTAGTGACTTCTTGAATTATCTCCTTTAAGATCTTGATTGGTTGATCACAAATCCAAATAAAATGATGATGAATTTTGCTTCTAGTTCTTTGAACTCGATAGAGTCTTTAAATTTCTTGTAAATATCCAAACTACCAATTTCTCCAATTTGTAATGAATGTAGGCATGAATATCCTCAACATGCATCCACAATGTTGCACATGCAAAAATGTGTCTTCAAGGTCATCTTCTATTGATTTAAAATTGTTGCAATTTGAATTCAAACCTAGGTTTCTCCAAATCACTAGTAATCTGTGGTGTATCTAGAGTTATATTGAAGATAGATGTGATTTTCTATATTGACTACCTTTCCAACTCTGCTAGGATTTTCTTGTAAATTTGATAAATTTCTCAAAACAAACATGAAATCACCTCTTAATCTCTCTCTTAAAAGCTCTCAAGTTGTATTGTAAAGAAATATGACTTCTTATCCTCTTTTTAACCTTTGATATGATCAATTCGATTGTCAAATGTCATTCATGTTGTAACCTCCAAAAGAATAATAAAAACTAGTTTACTAAAAAATCCTTTGCGATCATCGATATGACAATATCTCTTCCTACAATCCAAGATGTAGCATTCTAGGATCAATCTCCAACTATACTTAATGCCACATCAAAAATTGATGTCATCTCCAAGGTTCTTTAGATTTTATGCTATATTCTCCCCATTTAGGTCTTTGACCTAATTAGGTTGTTGATGAAGAATTCACATCAAGGACTAGTGTGATCTATCTTGTAGAGTCTATCTACTCTCTCTTAACCCATGTCATCTCCGCTTCATCCTTAACTTCATTGACATCAATTTTCTTTCCTCTATCATCACTATTTGCATTGCTCTTCTTAACTAAACCATTTATTCTTGTTTCATTACCTCTATCTCTGCAATTCTTAGCAATATGTCCATAAATATTGCATTTGTAATAAACAACATTCTAATTTACATACCTTTGATTGTTTGGATTAGTCCTCAACCTGCAATTTCTTACAGTGTGTTGAAAGTTGTTATATTTGTAGCATGTATGGTTTCCTCCATTCCTATTAGGTCTCACCTTTGGTCTAGATCTGATCTATATTCTTTGGATCTATGTCCATATTGTTAGCTTGGGAACAATATCTGGAAAAGGGTATAGCATTTGAATTGCTTTGGCATTCCTTTGCCCTATGATCAAGCTTGTTGCATGTAAAACATTTTCCACTGAATTTCTATCCGTTGGTCTGATTTGTAGGCATCTCATTAGGTTTCTCAATCTGATATGCTCTAAAATTTGTTGTCTTAGAACATTCTCCTTGTTCATAATGCAATCCTTGCTTATCTCCAACTAGTTTTTGCCTTTTTAGCTGCTCATAAAGCTTTTTAGTGCTCAATTTGAATTCATGCTTGAATTTCTTTGCTTTGGCTCTATCATCCCTTAAGACTTCATTCAAATTCTCAAGTTCTTGCTCATTTTGCTTTGTTTCATTTAAATCAAGTTGTATCTATGTGATGTGAGTGTTAAATTAGTCCATACAGAACATGAAGGTAGTAAGATTGCAAAACAATGAGTTGTTGCAAGATTGCATCCCTGGAAAGGCTAGACTATGGAAAATATGATGTGATTAATATCAAATAAGTAAAAGTAGGGGGGTGTATTTTATTGAGAAGGGAAGGTGAACTTTGTGGATTGGGGGAAAAAGTAGGTGTTTTGGATATCCTTCAATCGTAAAAATGAGTAAAAGTAGAAAGTTGTTGGCAAAAAATTAATTTGATCTCTTGTTCTGCTGCAGTGAGAGGTTGTAACATTTATACCAATTTCATTTGTGGAATACACACTCTTGATAAGTTAGTTAGCCTTGCAACTAAGGTCAATGGGGAATGTTGACACATGCAACCTGAGCATGAGTTTGAATTTGGTATTTCCTTGGGGATATTTACTTCTTTTCCAAATAGAAGGTATCATCTCCATTTTGTCTGTTCACTAGTACTTTTCACCAGTTATTGTGTTTATATCTTATGTGGTCTATCAAGGCAATTGTTGCTTGTATTAGTCTTAGTTACCATCTGAGGTTTTTGGCCTATAATGTGTTGTATGAAGTCACCAATGCTGGGCTATACATTGTGTTTTTGGAATTTTTGAATTATGATTGATCAAATCTTCAATAGAATAATTTATTACTTAGAGATATATTTACTTTCATTATGTACACCAGGTTTGTTGTGATTCATTTTCACTAGCTTTTAATAAAGAAAAGGCAGTTGATTTCCTAATAACTAATTAACTTCACAAGGGAATAAGTTTTCTTTGATGATATTGAATGTCTTCTTTTCATTCATCAAAGTTTAATACCAAATTGCAGATTGATCCATTTAGAAGAATGATCATTGATGTGAACTTATTTTGAGCTTATGTTCACAATCTCATCTCTATTTTAATGCTCTTTGGTTTATCTATATATTGGGTGACATATTGAGCTTATAGAAATGCATGACTATTTAATTTGTCTGATAAGATTGAATTTTAAATGGTTTGTTCATACATTAAATATATAAAATAGTGTGAAAGTATATCCTTCTATAGAGTTTCCTATTGTACTAGAGGATGTAGAATTGATTGGATTGAGCTAAAGAAATGGTATTGAATAAATTAAGCCTTACGAATTTTAGTCAATTTAATGGATCAATAATAACAGACAATGGGGAAGGTGATTTCATTCCAATTAAAAGGTTAAGGTAGATTAGAAGATGGTTTGAGATTCCAGCAAGTGCAGCATGATATATATACACACACTTTTGAAGTTTTCATCCTTAATAGAAAGTGATTTCATTTTTGACATCTCACACTTTACTTACATTTAATGTGAAGTGTATTAGACTTGAACAAAAAATCTGGTAAACATATAGAGTTGGTACATATTTGGACTTGTGTACTGGGAACATACTGACCCATATTGCAAATAATCACATAAAGTTTGTCATATGTGCCTAACACGATTTTCATGACTAAGTTGATCCTATTGTAGTGTTTTGTAGCAAATTTTTAGTTCTTAACTTTTCCCAAATTGTGATGAAATTTATCTAGGGAATAATGCTATGGCTATATAGTGTTGGCCAATCATTGTTGCACAACTACTTCTGAGTCATCTCCTAGAGCATAATGTCAGTAGAAACTTGTGATTCTCACATTCTTAAGTTTACATAGATGATAAATTCTTGTCACTTCTTGCACTGCAAACACTAGTACATTTGACCACATTTTTAGACCAAATTTTTTGACCATCTAATAAAATGGGGTCAAAGTGGATGGAATATGCAAGGAAACACATCATTTTTTTTCAATACATGCTCGTGTTGGTCAAAATTTTGACCAACATAAGCTTAATATGTAAAAAGGAAATTTCTTGATGCCCATTATCATTATATATCCTTGATGCATGCACAGGAGAGTATTCTTGGGAAATTTCCTCTTTGACTTGCAAGTCGATATGATATGAACCCCTTCCCATTATCATTGTATATCCTTGATGCGCATGTAGGAGAGTATTCTCGAGAAATTTCCTTTGCATTTCTTTGACCTGCAAGTCTATATGATATGAACCCCAAGCAAGGAGAGTAGGCAATGATGATGATTGGTCCCTAAGGAATTATAATGGATCACAAAGGGTAATTACTAAAACCATTATTTTTGGCTATGGCCATTTGAAGTGAAATTGCATGTTTTTTTCATGGCTTTGAAGTCATTTTTTCTAGACCTTCTCTATTTCTGCCCTTGGCTAATAGGGGTATGCTATTATGTTTTAAAACTAGTATTCATGGACTAGGTTGTTATCTCCACACCAATTAGATTACCCTAAGCCCCAGATTCCAACCGTATGAAGAAATCTTTCCAACTATTGCCCACAAATTCTTTTTGACTGGAAGACACATACACTTATTCTAGTCCTCTTCTCTCGTGTCAAGAAAACACAGGGTGAATAATCCACTGGAATCGAGATTAGCTTCACTTTGGTCTGTATGCTTTGTTTTTTGAGTCCCCTAACATGTAATTTCATTTTCTAGTTTTACATCTATCTTCCATGGCTTTTGTTCTTGCATCTCGTCTATCATGGAACTGCATTATCATTTAGTTTCATTTGTTGGTCAATTGATTCTATAATATAGATTTGTTATTGTTCTAAATATTTTCATCTTTTCATTCTTATTGAGCTATTTTTTTAAACATATAGAGTTCAAAAATATAAATTATGTAGGCTTAATAATTTTTTTGTTGATAATTTTCTAATTTAATTGTGTATCAGTTTTTGCATCAACGCTTCATATTACTTTTAAAGTGCTAACAGAAAAAAAGACTTACATCTATCCATTAATCATTTTCATCATTTCATTATCATTTCACTTCATACTACATAATATTGACTTGTTATTCTATCCATTAATCATATTTATTGTTGCATTCATTTAGTTTCATCTTGCATCATACTAACCTATTAGTATATGCATCCCTTCATAATCATTTTATATGCCTTACCTTCATTTAAGTGCATTACATTTAAATTGATTAGTCTAAACATATTTTCATCATCATAATAATCATCAACCATACATCATATAGCTATTAACAATCATAAATAATGGTAGAAGCCATTTATCATGCATCCATGTATACATGAAACTCATACGTAATCATAAGCAAGTAGGAATCTGCATCTTGTATTATCCACATTAACATTATAACATTATAGATATAAGCATTGTATAGATCATCTATGTTCATATCAAATCATTCAGCCACCTATCATAACACATTAACCACCACTGACATCATCTCAACAATATTGAGAACACACATCTAGTCTCTTATCCTCTCAAAAGGACTACCACATCCCCAATAAAACTTAGCCAAAATATTAGGGTAAGTGTACCAAGTTGTGGTGCCAAAAGGGGGGTATAAGTGGACACCTTTTTCCTGAAATCACCAATTTCTGGACTTCAACAAGAATTTGAAGATAGTTACGCTCAAAATTTTAAGATATGACAAAAACAAAAGTCATAGTCCTCTGAATCTAGTTTCTAAACTACTAATTTTTTTTCAAAATGGTTTAGTTTTAGGTCCTCAAAAAAGGGGGCCACAAAAACTGGTACTGTTTATTCTAGAAAAACATAACATAGTACAAAGTGTGGCCCCCCTAAAATTTTAACTTTAAAAAAAAAAATCTTTAATCACTCTAGTCAAAAGTTACTTAACACTATGTAGTTTATCCCAGATTGTTTGGGTAATTTTATAATGTGTATTTTTTTTTAATGAATTTTTTAATCAGACACATCCCAAAAACATGAAATATCTGTGTGCTCCCCCTAGAAATGATTGAAACCTAATCTAAAATCAAAACTTCTTTTTTTCAAAGTGTGTAGAATGGAGTCTAGTTTCTAAAAAACTAAGTTTTTGCAAAATTTGATGAATGAGCTAAAATCTACAGCCTAATTAGTACATGTTGGTTTGTGACAAAAAAGGGACATACATTCAAAAGAAATTATAGATGAAAGGCTTGAAATAGTTCAAATAAAAAACAAATTATATGGTTGTGTAGCTAACATAGAGACCTACAATGTCATGTAACCTGATTTTATCGATGCTCAACCATGAGAAAACTGGAAGGAGAGCACACAAGAAAAATCAATCATTTTTTGTTTGTTTGTAGCAAAACACGTCTCAGACCAGTTTATAGACTCCAAAGCTTTGGGTTGGATCCCCAAGGCAAAGCTAAACATTAGGCTTGGTAGAATGTAAAGCTTTAAATAGTGTGTGCGCCCTATAGTGCGTGCGCACTATAGCGCGCACGAGCTATTTAAAGCCTTTTAAATTTACTTTTAAATAGTGCATACGCGCTTTGTAAAAAAATAAAAAATTTGAAATGTGTGCACGTGCTTTAATGCATACACACTATAGCGCGTACACGCGATGGCTTGGCACACCCAAGCCATAGTGCGTACGCACTATAGCACATGCACGCTTTACAAAACTAGAATGAGAAAAAAAGGTGTCATCTTTTTGGCACCACAACTTGGTGCACTTACCCATTATACCCCTTACTAAGTGATTTTCTCACACAGTTTGTAAGGTTTTCTTAATATAATTGAAGTTCTACAGTTTTACTTTTTACTTGCTGAATAATTTTGTTAGGAAGACAAGGTTTACTTGCAATAATTGAAATTTTACTCTTTACTCACTGAGTAAATTTTTTATAAGGTTTTCTTAAAATAATTAATGTTTTAGTGTTTACCTACTAACAAAGAGCCATGAGAGTTGATCAAGGTTGATGTAGCAGTAGTGTTATTTGTGTTGTGCTTGTTCTTCCTCCTACTTGCCCCTACAGGAACATTTCTTAGAGTTCCTCTAGTAGTCCAATACCTTTGGAAATTCTTACAAAAATGCCTTGGTTGATTGACATTGTAGTTGTAATAATAACAAAACTTGGTCTCCAAACTATCACACCTTGGACATGGGAGAAGCTTGTCAGGTTTTCTTGGCATCACTTTATTAGGAATGTTGCCTGAGCTGCTCTTTTTCCCATTTTTTGATTCACTTGTCTTAGTTTCCTCAACATTTTCCTTTTCTTTCTTTGCTTGAGACTCACAATCAATATTTTCAAACGAGGCTCCTTGATCATCCTCACTAGGTATTGAGGTATCATCATTTGTTTCCTGTGAACATGGAAAAAACTCTTGTTTGTAAGCCAGTCATCAATGAATCCATCAATGGATATTTGAAAATAATTCAATCAACATCAGAATCTAAAGAGTGTGTAGGATCTATGGGATAAAAGAAAGATAAAAATAGATGTGCAAAATCTGAAATATGAATAACTTTCTCTTGCATCTTATCTACAAGTTATACAAATTTTATCCCTCTCAACAATTGAAAGAACAAAAATTTATGGTTTTATTTGACAATTTAATAGCTTTTTTGACCATTTATGTACTATCCAAATTGATTTTCCTCTTCTATTGCTGATTTAACTGCCTACCTACATGCCTAACAAGCAAGATTGTTAGACTCTATTGCTTTATTGAAACTTTTCTCATTCAGAATCTCATTGAATGAAATTAACAAAGAATGCTTCAAAACTCAAGATGCCCTATCTAAATTCTCATGGTGGTGGTTAATGTTTATAATGCTCAACTGAGTAGGGTCTATAGGTTCATTGCCATTCAATCCTATCAATGCTCTCCAAGTATAACTATAAAGAACAATGGTTATCTGATTATCCCTAACAACTGATGCACCCATTTTGCTACGATGCTTTCATACCCACCATATTTTAACTAAAAGCTACTAGAGATTGCTGGAAAGGAAAGGAAAAAGCTGATTTTGATAAGGAAAAGCATCTTTATCTTCAATGGCAAGTGTCAAGAAAGAGAAGCTTGCTAAGTTTATCCATAGCAAAATCATTGCAGAGAAACACCACAAAAGCATTTGACAATGTAAGATCTGAAAGCAGATAAACAACAATTTGCTAAATGGGTTTCCTCATACATTCCAAATTTTGATACTAATCATATTCATATATCAAGGAGTAACTACAGGAGAAGAATATTAGATTGTGGATTATTAACAAACACATGAACATACAATTACAAGATGTATCAAGGTAGTGGAATTTTTTTTCTCAACATTTGGATAAAGTTCTCAGAACATCTTTTGACATTGACTCAATTCACAACCTTGCCCCACTCTTGTTTAAATCTTGTTTAAAATCAAAGGGTAGGTTTTTGAAAACTAAACCAGAATACCCATTTAAGCATTATAAATGTAAGTCTTGAAAATTGTTCTTCATGTTACTCTTCTGAAAGGCATTAAAATCTTAGAAACAACTGAGTTTTAGCAATGAAAAGATAAAAAAATCCATGAATGGTGAAGCTTGGGAATCTTATATGAGCAGAAAACTCCACAAATATCCTACACCACTTGAAGAGTGTGGCATTTTTCTGGATGGGTGTTGTATCTCAATCTAATAAAAGGTCTTGCTATCTCCACACACCCTTCTCCCATCTATCCTTACCGACATGTATCTTAGCAATCCTATGCTAAGCATATATGCTCCTTGAAAGATTAGAATGTTGTTGATTTTAGGGGATCAAGGGAGAATTTTGAGATGCCAAACCAAACAATTCTTTACTTTGTATTTGAGAATCTTATTTATTAAATATGTATCTTTTTGAACCATTCAAAACTTCAAAGCGACATCATATATGTGGATTGAGATGATTATAGGGATTTGTATCCCTCAATTGTCCTAGAAAATATCTAACATCAATCTTCTGATTGGATTTTAGGAAGGTTTCAATTTCTAGTTCACTGAATGACCTCTGACCATTTTCTAGCAAATCCTTTTGCATAAGAAGCTTGAAAATAAAATTGTAATGGGGTATAATAGTTGCAAATCTTAATCAGAAACTAGAGCTGTATTATTTAACTATAGTTCACATAAAATTTTGTTCTATTGAAGTTTTATATACCCATTTGATGAGGATTTTTGTGGATATAGTTTTAAAAATATTTTATATTTGTTTGTTAGTAGGGTGTCAAATGAAAAATGGAAATAGAATACCTTTGACTCAGTGGGTTAGCAGAAAATCAATGAATAGATGGTTATTTCCCAAGGATCAAGGTTTTGTGTCTAATATAATTGAATACTTCTTAAATAATTATTATTTAATATATGTCAGTGAATTATAAAATTGCTATTTTATTTTCCATGCTTAGGAATTGATCAGCTTCTCTATGGTCCATCAGAGTGCTTGGAATATCAAATGTACTTGATTGTTGTTAGATTATGCTCCTTGCTAAAATTTGTTTTGTTGTCAGATGATGAGCGATTCCACATTATTTCACCTGGAAGAACTACTAGTGAAATAGGTGTTGCCAAAGCATTATTGAGAAAGATTTCTTCTGCAAAAGGAAGAGTTATTACTACATAATTTGCCTCAAATATTCATCATCTTGGTAGTGTGAAAGCGGCAATTGAGCTCACTCGCAGGAAACTGGTAGGAATATAATTTTTAGTCTTTGTTTTATCATGTGCCACCACACATGAATTTGTATAAATCCATTAGGTGGCATTAGAGCATCATCAAGGTCTAATTGGGAGTAGATAAGTTGCAGGTTTCATCATCTAGGAGTCTTTGTCATCTTTAATGCACTGGTCCCTTTGTTCTCATCTAGAGGGACTTATCTAGTGTTCTCATAACACAAACAAGTTTCTTCATAGGATCACTCTCCTTGATCCAATCAATTCCAAAATATATCAGAGTGCACATATCATTCTCATGTTCCACCTTAGGCTCTACATCTTATAAACATAATCTCTATCCCTTATTCCATCCATTTGTTTCATCTAAGCAATCTTGTCAACAAGTTATCAAATACTCACAATGCCCAATAAGCTCCAATATTGTCTTCACTTTAACCAAGTGCTTTCTCCACCTTCACTCACTTCATACAACTTCAATTAACCTATTCCCATGGTTCCCAAATCTTCAACTCATCATCTGATACCAAAACTCAATTCTAGCCCTTCACTAGGCCTATTCCCAATTAGCCCTGCCTAGTAAGTTTTTCACTGTTTTCTCTCACCTTCTCCAAAACACTCAAAAAAAAAAGACCATATCTTGATACCCTTTTGGACACTATACAACATACTAAAAATTCTCATGCTACTTCCTTGGACCAAATTCCCAAACCAACACTACTGCCCACAATTAGCCCTCTTTTAGCCCTCCTGTTACAAAGCAACCACAAGTAGATCTCATTCCCCAAACCATCTAAACTCAAATAGAGGTTTATCCTAACCCAAAATAAAGGATTTTCACATTCAAAGGAGATTCCATAAAGTTTTTCTTGTCCAACCATCAATCCCTCCTTTCTAGGTGCATAAGCCCAGGGTTTTGCCAAACTCACCTCTCCAAACATTTCTAGACCCTCCCAATGGATCCAAAACCTTCACTTGATCCTAACATGACCTTCTATGTAATAAAATAAAACCCTCATGTCGATGGAATCTCCAGACATTGACTGTTCCAACCACCAAGTGTTCCCAAACAACACTCTATCTCAACTAGAGACCTTCTTCTCCAATCTCATTGCACATTATTGCATGAAAACAATACCTACAAGAAGTATCATAAATTTTTAACCCTCCTTCCATATGAAACAACCATCTACATAAAGTGGGAGGGGCTTATACTCATTAAAACAATACAATAGAGTTAAATCTGTCATGTGACTATCTTATTACAGCAAACAAAATGACTTCTTTCTCTTAAACTTTCACTATCCAAACATTAATAAGTCATGATCAAAGAATTCTAAATATTTAGGATTCAAATACAAAGCTTTTTGATGCCAAAAGACTTACAAACTTTAAAACAAACCAAATTGCATCAGTCACTATTTGTGACAATTATAATGTGACAGCGAAATATAGAATTTTATTGATTTTTTAAGACTTTTGCATTGAGATCTCTGACCATCATGCCTTGGACACCGAATAAATTGTATTTATAAACTCCTTTTCCACCATCTAACTGTCCAAACTTCAAAAACTAACCAAAAACTCCTTTAACTATCTTGGGATAGTTTTTAATATCTTGGAATAATAGCTCCTCTACTAATTGTTTTACCCTCAGTCTTTTAAGACTCAAATATTGATAAAACTTTTGAAACTAAGACTCTTCTAATACTTAAAGGACTTCTAGACTACTACTTAACCTCTAGACTCCATTATAGTTCAATAGGTGGAAATTGTCAACATTTGACAATGTTACATAATTTTTCCAATTACATTGGACCATGGAATTTTTGTTTAGGTTTCAACTTTTATTTTTAATGTTATTTGCGTATAAGTTTTTGGCATTCATGCAAGGCATATGACTGTAACTTCAAAACTCATTTTACTTCGACACTGGTACATTGGTTCCTTCATTATATTTATGACTACAACTCAATTATCTTTCAACATATTGATATCTTCAATTTGCTAGATTATATTTTGAGCTGTTGGAGATTTCTATAACTCAATGTTCAGATCTTCTAGTTAAGGAGAATTGTAACCAAAAATTTCTTTGAATGGAGTCATCTAAATTGATTAACGATGTATTGTTTTAAAATTATTAATCATCATTCTAGGATTTGTCCACATTTTTTCTTCATCTTCTGATTATATTAGTCAACAGGCTTTCAAGCCTCTATCCACTACTTCCAAGCCTCTATTCACAACTCTCTTTTTTCCCCACATCCCATGGTGTTTCTAATATTGGAATGGCAAGGAATGTGGGAATGTGTCCTTGGTAACTGTAGAAGGCAAGAGGCCTTTTTGTGTGGAACAATGGGGGACAACAATAAAAAAAGGAAAATTTTAAAATATTAGAATGTCAAGTATTTATATAATAATTCATTCATCATATGCATTATATAAATGTTTCACATAACATTAGAGCTGAATTCATAATTCACACAAGTTGACAAACAAATTAGCTGAATTTCTCTATTTTTGTTGTCAATGTGTACATACAAAAAAAGCCGAAGGTCACAACTAGAAAATGACAAAGCATAGAAATTAGGAACAAATGTATTTCATAATTCAAAATATTTTTGTATTTAGTATTACATCAAATCAATAATCATGCCCCTCCCATGGCTTGGAAATAGTCTACCTGCATGCTTATCCTTTGATTAAAAATCAAATATTTAAATAAATATAATAATAATAATGCACACAACCACAGCTGGGGCTTTCATCAAAAATCTGCATCGCTCAATTTGTAATGACTATGAAATGAGCAATGGCATTAGATAGATATTGTGAGAGCACTTTCTTTGTATAGGTGTATGGCGTATAATTATTAATGACTGACAATGATTATATGAGACATACCATTTAAATCTAACTACCAAATGCCAAACTTCTCTGTTGTATGTCTATCTTTTCATATGAACTATAGATAAGTTGAAAAGTTGAGTCTTAAATTTATCAAGTTAGTTTTAATCAGTAGGTTTTTAATCGTGGCAATTTTTAAATTCAGATAGTTGTATGTATCTTTAGAAGGAAGCAGAATAATTTTGATGTTACTAAACAACATTAATGGCAACTATAAGGCAAAATTTATGTTTGGTTGGGATTGTGTCAGTTACTTTAGAACTCTTACTATTACATTTTATCGATAGATCCATACTGTAGATTGGCTTTCTCACACAAGGAAAAGCTTGTATGTAAAATATAGTCAATGGTGTGTATTCATGATATTGATAGCAGATGCATTGATGATTATCCTTAGCTATAATTTGAATCCTACAGTTTGAAATCCATCAAGTATCTACAACCCATTTTGTATGTTGATAAAAATTTAACTTTCTTGTGTATAGTAATTATTCAAGAAACATCCTTCAAAATCTAATTTATGAATGTCTAATCTGCTTCACTTAAGCTTTTGCTAAAACTTACATGTAAATCATTGATGCAAAAAAATAATGTCGTTACCTCTCTCTTGATCGGTAGGTTTTCCTATCATCCTAGTTTTTAAATTTAGCTTACTTTTCGGATCTTTATGTTTGATGAGTATTGGGTTAGTGGTTTTCCAACTACTTCCATGATCCGTCCTAGGTATTTGCTCACACAGAAAAAATCAGTGCTTAATTTGTCAATAATATATTTTGCCTTATTAGTGTCTTAACATCATTTCATAGAATTAGAACGTATGGATGAACTTCGAGTTACGAGCTCTAAGTTAGGAATGGGTAAATTTTTATAATGGTTTAGGGCTTTGAGTTTTAGCAATCCAGATAGATAAGTCAAAAATAAAGAAAACAATTTGGAATGGATGTCTCCACAATTGAAATCCGCCTATTCATGCTCTACGAGACAATTTAAGCACCCTTACTTTCATACCCCACCCCTTTTTAAGAAAGCCCAAAAGTAATAGTATGTTTTTGTTATTTGTGACTTGGCACTGTAGTAAAAGTTACCCAACCATAGCCTATAGTTCTAATCTTCATTTAGTGTTTTGAAGATGTGTTTTGGAGTTTTAAGCATGTAGTTCCAATTTAAGCTAAGTAGATTTGCATATTTTATTTTTACTTTTATATTTCACAACACTATCTCTATTCTATAATGTGTATGCTAGGTGCGATCATTCATTTCATCCTTGATCAAATATCTCCTTGAAGTAATCTAATCAGACATAGTGTTGCATGTTATATTTCATAATTGAATTGTGAAGGAAGTATGATATTTGGAACTTTGTTAAATGAATTGGTATCCTTTCTTTGCCTTTCATAGAGACCCATTGAAACCAATTTCATGAATGCTTTTAGTTAAACAATTCATGTTCTTTGTACATGTTTTGACCATCTGGATTAAAACATTTCATAGCAAGCTAATTGTGTAGAGAAGTTGCAGGTGTATCTCATGCACTGAGCCAATAGAGTCAAAGCCATTTTTGACATAAAACATTACATATTGTGCTTTCCCATATGCATGTCCATCAATCAGCATTCCAAGCTTTGTTTTGGGCATTCTATCAAAAAATTTGATATCTTACTAATCCCATTGCACTATGCATTTCAAGTGCCAAGCTTTGTCTTTACTAAGGCCATTGAACGGTTAACAATCTCTTTGATGTTTCTTGCATTTTCTTTGTACATCCGTGCACCATCTCCATGATTCCATGTTTAGTCCTTAGCATCTTTGCAATAACCACATGATCGGTGATTGCCAAATAGTGCCAACATACTATGTGGAAAAGCCCTTTCTAGATCATATTTCAATGCAACAATTTATCAAACGGTGGTGCTTTGAGGGGAAAATGATCATCTTCAACCGTGTGACTTTGGCTCATTGCTTCAAATTTCTTAGAGGATATAGAAACTTACTGACTGTAAATAGTAGGCATGTTCTTAAAAAAAAACCCATACTCACTGTAAATAGCAGGTATGGACTTAATGCATATTTCATGAGTTGTGGTTCATAAAAACCCATACTCATCAGCTTGAATTGTTTGTTTAATACCCAATGCATTGAGGTGACACTCTAAATTTGAATTCATAACAACCATTTCTCATCAACTTAAATTGTTTGTTTAGTACCCATTGCATTGAGGTGACACTTACAAGGTTAAAGTATTGCAACTTCCTAGAAGGTCTACCTACTTAATTTTGTGATGATCCAACTTTCCTTGACCATAAAGTTTTTCCCAAGATTAAGCCTTCTTAGCTTGCCATGCCATTTGCAAAGCCTTCAACAAGTTATGTGCCTTATTGTAGAATTGCAGGGTTATTCTGTGGGTGATGATAGTGCAGACCATGGGCATATCATGATAATAGTTGAAGGATGGAACACATGACATAAATCTAAGATATTTATTTGCAAGTACATGAGGACAAAGAGCAAAGGGTACAATCTACTTGTAGGGTCTTCTGATGGAGTACTTAAAGACTAGAAGAAGACTGCCAATCCAAAGGGACTTGGATTGCTTTGATCCTTGGGAGAATGATGCAAAAGCATCAAGGTCAAGGTTGAAGGCATGAGAAGACATTAAGGTCTCAAGATAACCAACATGACCATGTTAGAACATTTGATGTAATAAGACCATGTGAAGGTCCTTTTGATATGTTTGCAATCATTAAAGTTCAAGTTGTAAGCCATTCTTGGCATCAAGATGAAAGGATAAGGATCATTTATGTAATGTAGTAAAGAGTCATAAAATGCATATCAAATGCAAATAAATGCAATGTAATTGGAAAATATGTCAAAATGTTGCCAAACAAGCCACATATGGAACTATGGTAGAGCCATGGGATTAAGTGAAGATTTATGAGTCTTTTAAGCATTAGAAAGGTCAATTAGTCTCAAAAATGTCACAAGAATTGAGTCCTAAAGCCCAAGGTTATCATAAAGGACTATTATTAAAGATATTAAAAATTGTTCCAAACTATCCCAACATAGTTAAAGGGAGTTTGGTTGGTTTTAGGGAGTTAGGATATTTGAAAAGGAAAAAAAGAAGCTTATATAAACATGATAGATGAATGTGTAAAGGTGTTGAGGAGATTTCACTGTGATAGAACTAGAAAATCAATAAAAAAAACTTTGTATTTCGCTATTAAAACTGTCATAGAACAGTGACTATGCAATTTGGTTGTTTTTAATTGGTGCAAGCTTTATTTCACTTCAAATATTTTCTTTGAATATGAGGATGATTGAGAATATTATTTTGTAAGTTGCTTTTATTTGTGAACAGTCAATTGTAAAGGATTTTGCACAGGTAATAAGAGACTATCACTGTCACATAATAGAACTTGACTGTCTAAGGCAAACTCAATGAATTTGACCCCTCCTACTATTGTATTGTATATGTAACTCATGGAAGAGGGGTTGCTAATGTATTATGCACCTATTTGATATGATTTTGTGTAGAGATATGTAGGGAGATTAGAAACAAATATCTTTGAATGTGACAGGGTGCTGTTTGAGGGTCACTAGGTGAATGAGATAGTTATGAGTTGGGAGATTCCATCCACATGAGGGGTAAATTTTCTTGCATAGAAGGTCAAGATTGGACCAAGAGAAGGCATTGGATCCATTGTAAGGATCAAGAAGTGCTTGGAAGGGTTGATTTTCCAAAGATTTTCAACATCCAACTTTTATAGGCGTTTGAGTCCTAAATTCACGTCCCTTAATGTTAGGCTCAAATGGTCTAAGGATTAAGTTTTTTAAAATTGTACAACCACCCTGAGGCCAAACTTGCATATGCTAATTGATTTGTAATGTCTTTCTACAAGTTGATGAACAACAAAGTAGCATATCAATGCTTAAATGATGTCTATAGAAGCCTGCATACACACAAACACATGCATACACACACCACACATACATACATACATACATATATATATATATATACCCACACATAGAGAGACATGGACATAGGTAGGGAGGTAGACCAATAGAGAGCAGTACTAAAATTGTCATTTAATTGTCATGATGTTTCAATTGATAGACCAACAGAGAGCAGTACTATTGAAGTTGATCCATTTCCTAGAGTAGTTCGTGTGGTTAGTACTGGTTCATATGAAAGAACATTGTTGCTAAATCAGAAAACTATGTTTCCATTAAAAGAATGAAAGCTTCTAAGTGCTTTAAAATTGTTATTATTTAAAGTGTAAATTTAGTTTACTTTTACATTACTCATTTTGGACTGATAAATCCTTTATGTTTTTGTAGGTAATAATGCTTTCTTTGAACATCTTTTTCATATGACATTGAGACTATTTGGATCCACCATATGTAAAATTTATGTAGTTTCATATCATTGCTACATAATTTTTCTTTTCTTCTATTTATTGTAATATATTAAAGTTATTGATCTAACAATCTATTTGTTTTTAAAAAGGTGGAATTTACAAGCTGTGGAATTAAAAAATCAGCTGATTGCATCTATTGAGGAGAAATTTGGGAAAAACATTTTTTGACACTAGCCTACTTTTGAAAAGAGTAGCAGAGCATACAAAGACTATGAGGGATCAATATAGAAGGGCTCTTAAGGATAACCCAAAGTATGACCATCCTCCAATGATTCCACCGATGGAGTGAAATGAAATAATAAAAGATGCAAAGGAGAAAAGGCTATGTGAAGATAGAGATAATGAAGCAACAGAGGGCAAAAAGAGGTATGCCATTATAGTATTAAGTATATTGTAATCATGCACTAATTATTGATATTTGTAAATATATAATCTAAGATGTTTGAAATTTTTCATAGATTGTAGGACACATCTGTGGCTACAAAAGCGAGAGTAGAAAAGGTTGGCCAACACAAACTTGGCTCTGGTGGCTATATGAATCTCCAGTCTCGACTTCTAAGTAGAGCAATGATTTTTTTTTTTTTTTTAATATAATGTTGCAAATAGTTTTGTTTAATGAAACTATACATGGAAAACTAAAGTTATCAAGAAAAAACATAGGGCGCAGATTTCAATGTGGAGGTCACAGATGAAGATAGAAAAATTGCCTTGAAGGAAGGCTATAAAGTTGTAGCTGCACACCTATGCGAAGAATCTGTAAGCCTTGCCCAAGAATCCAGTGCACCAAATGATATCTCACAGGTAAATTGGTCAGATGAAAAGTAAATGAAATTAAATAGTTGAGAAGATTCTTTCTTGGTATTAGTTTTAAATGTAAATTGACTACATAACAATGTGCATAACATTTTACTGTAGCCCTCATATCCTACCACAAAACCTACTCGTGACGAAGACCATGATGTGCATTATAGTTGTGGTGGTATTAATTTTCTATTGAAAATTAATTATGCAATTATGAATATAATTTAACATCTTCAATTGGAATTTGACGTGTATCCTTTTTTTGAATTTTTCATAGCATGTTGAACATCATGTTGAAGGAGTGGACCATGTTCCAAGTGTTCAACATGTTGACATGGTGGCAAATGAAAATGTTAATGTACATGATGTGGCATTTTTAGGTAAGAAAAATGCATTTTATGTTGTACTCATACTTAATTACAGACTTGTAACAGTTAGAAAAAGAAAAAGAGTATGCCAATTTATCCCATTCACTTGTTCTTGCAATAGAGCCCCCTTTAGTGTAGCAACCTCCTACTCCTCCAAAGAGAAGGAGCCATCGTAATTCGACATTACAGGTGCCAGAAGAGGAGGAGAATGATGCAAATATGGATGCTCCTATGAGCGCTTTTCTTAAAAGAGCTCGTAAAAAAAAAAAAAAATGATGTTTTAAAAATCTTCTTTGATAAACCTTGTTGGATAATGAAAGAACTTTGTTTTAATTAATTATGTATGAATGATGCATATTAATACAAATTTTTTATTTTATGTTAATGAATATTGTTATGTGTTAATGAAGTCTTGATTAGTATTGTGTATTAATGAATTTTATATCATATTAATGAATGTTATGTGATTGTATTGATTGAATGTTATAGTTCATAAATGGATGAATGAATGAATGAAGTATGTAATTAGATGATAATGGGTACTTTATATTGATGTTAGGGGGAGGAGGTGAGGCCAGATGAGCTTCCACCTTCACGTGGTTGGCCTTGTTAAGTAGAGAATATTATAGTATTCTTGAAATGAAGTGAAGCTCAAACTAACATAAAATGGACACTTTGCATGTTGTAGGTCTAAAATGATCCACAACTACTACTGCACATAACATACAATGCAAATGTGATATGGGATTTATGCGTGGCTACCTACAATGTTTGATATTTGATCATTTTGTTCCCTTTATATATTTACCCTTTTTTTTTTTTTGCCCTCAGCAATAGTTGTCAATAATGATATTCTGAACTATGCATTAGGTGACTTAAATGACCATTATGGGTAAATACTACAATATCATTCTAATAGAAATGGTTGATCAAAGAGTCATCTCCATCTTTGGGGAAGAATTTGATAACTTCTCTATTGAATTCTTTATAGAGGTAACATACTTGAATGGCTTCCATATAGAAACCTAGAAGTTTAGCTCATATCCAATTAAGTTTGGCTTTTTAAAACTCTATAGGAAGACCATCAATATGTGGGGATTTTCCATACTTGAGGGATTTCACAATAGACCAAATTTCTTCCTAAAGAAATGCCTCTTTCAAGATTAGAGGCATCATATTTGTTTAGGTTCATGGAAATAATTCTGTTGCAAATAAGTCTAGGTTTCTTAGCTTTATTATTGTCATAGCATTTCATCAATTTTATCAGTTGAATTCCTTGCAATATCAGTTGGCCTTATATGATCCTAGATAAATTCAGGTGTTGGCAAGCTAAAAAATCCTTTAGTCCTTTTAGCACAACATTTGATCTAGATGAAGTTTGCATCTATTTTTTCTCTTTGAGAAATATAGTTCTTATGGCATCTTTACATATGTTTAGCAAAGGCCAGGAAACCTTAGAGTAAGCTATAATTGGATTATATTGTAATTTCTATTCGAGTCTCACCATTTATTCCTCAAAGATTCTACATCTTACTTCTTAGGCTTTATTTTACCAAATATACTCCTATGTCTAAATTACTCAATTACTATTTTTTCAAATTCATTTATAAGACTGAAAATTCAGCCTAAATTACTCAATATCTTCTTCAAGATGCATTTTTCATTCCCCCAAATCTCCATAAATTTTTTTGTAAGCTGTTATTTATACTGTGCATGGTGACACTCTTACTAATTGTTATCAACATATGATCAAGCATAAAAGAAGCTCCTAAAAGGACCTATCTAATCTGGATTACAACCTTTTATATCCCTTTTTTATTATTACACCAAATAATCTTGATATACCTACAACCTTTTTCATTATGTTCAAGAGGGTCAGAGAAGTTAAGGACCCTTTTCATTTTGGTCTAAAAAGTAAGTGTATTCTATTACAACGAGATGTATCTTTATTTCCCTATCATATTGATGTCCTCACCAGAATCCAAGGAACTTTAGGAAGTTTATAGGTTAACAAATTCCACATCTCTGGTCCATCAAGAATATTTGAGAAAATTGTGGGCTTTGACTTAGGAAAAAGGTTTCCCAAGCATAGTATGGTCATAGGACATAGCCAATGTCCACTTGGACATATAAATCAATTATATCCTACCTAATATTCTTTCTAGCTAATATTCTACTTTACCTATTTTGTCTTTTGAATGTGGTATAATTGGCTTTTGAAAAAATCTTATGACAACATACAATTGGCTGAAATAAACATAAACTTCATCAACCTAGCATAAATAATAAATAACCATCAGACTTCCTGACAACCACTTAAAGAATCATTAACTAAGGCTAAAGTGGTTTATCTTCCAACATTGTAAAAATTCTCCCTCTTCAAATTTCTTTTCCCTAAAGCAATTGTAGTGCCAGGTTCTCCAATATTTTGGGGCCTTCCCACATGGTATTGTACTATTTGTTAGATTGTGGTGACTGATCAAGAAAGTACCGTACATACTTAAAATTTTTTTTGGAAGTAGCCGACATGGTAGCCAACATAATATGGCCAACATGTTATAACCCTAAAGTGGTTTAATACTTGTATAAAAGGGCTTAGGGTTGGGTATTTTTCATAGTGTTGTGATGCGAAATTGGTTCTTGCGGTGGTATTGAGCTGTAAGGGATTACAGATTGTAATCAGGTTGTAATCACTGGATTGTAATAAGATCAGACTTGCTGTTTGGTGGACGTAGCCCAGGGATTGGGTGAACCACGTTAAATCTTGGTGCCTTGTGTTCATTTTTGTGTGTTCTATTATTTTTTGTTATTGGTTATATTTGCATGTAGTTTTTATTTCTATCCGTGGTTTATCCTAACAAGTGGTATCAAAGCCTATAGTAGCTATTTGTTCTCCCTGCTCAACTGTAGTAATTGTTCCTGAATATTCATTTTTCTCTGAAACAATCAAAGTAGAAGGAACAATATGACCTGTACAAAGATATAAGGTGCCATTCATCTTGCTAAGAATTCAGCTCTGCATTTTAAGACCAAACACATACAGTTGCGGTACCATTTCATTCGGTCAGTTTTGGAGGCTGGATAGTTAAAGCTGGAGAAGATACATACCAATGATAATCCAACAGATATGTTGACAAAGGTTGTAACAAGGGAGAAGTTGAACTCCTCTTCAGCTTTGGTTGGTCTTTTAGACTGAACATGAATAAAAGAACAGTAGAGTCCAGGATGGTTTGATCTAGTGGGAGCCCCATGTAGTAGTGGTATTGCTATAGGACCAGTCTCCAAGTGGGAGATTGTTGTTTAGTGTGGAGCTTGATCAGTCCCCAAGTGGGAGATTGTTAGATTGTGGTGACTGATCAGGAAAGTACTGTACATAAATTTTTTTTTGGAAGTAGCCGACATGGTAGCCAACATAATATGGCCGACATGTTATAACCCTAAAGTAGTTTAATACTTGTATAAAAGGGCTTAGGATTGGGTATTTTTCATAGTGTTGTGATGCGAAATTGGTTCTTGCGGCAGTATTCAGCTGTAAGGGATTACAAATTGTAATGAGGTTGTAATCACTAGATTGTAGTAAGATCGGACTTGCTGTTTGGTGGACGTAGCCCAGGGATTGGGTGAACCACATTAAATCTTGGTGCCTTGTGTTCATTTTTGTGTGTTCTATTATTTTCTATTATTGGTTATATTTGCATGTAGTTTTTATTTCTGTCTATGGTTTATCCTAAGACTATTGTCCAATGACAAAGCCTTTGTTTGAATGAGATATTTTTGTAGCTCCTTTGATCTCAATTCCTTCTCATATCTATCTAGAATTAGAATAAAACCTCTATCATCTAGGGAATACAAGGATCTTGATATTTTAAAACTTTTTGTCCCACTACATTCTGCAAACCTGAGACATAAAATGGTGTTATGCACTAGCAACCTTAGTAGCATCTTAACATAATATATAACCTATCTGCAAGATCCTTGTAAGACCCATTGTTACTTGGTCCAAGTATCTCCCCTCCTATAATTTTGAGCAACTTTAGCTTATAAGGTTGTCATCTCAAGAAGATCTAATTTGTTACTTCTAATTCATGCTCATTTGAAAGCCAATTTGTTGGAAATTCAACCTGTCTTGGGCCAATTTGAGATTTTTCTTAGTTTTTATGATAAAGGAGAGTTATAACTATAGAATGTGTACTTGGTAATGTTCCAAGGTTGTATTGTAAATTGTATGATCATGAATCCTGCTAATTTGTAAAAGGGACAATTAGTGCATGACAAAAGGAACAACTATATAAAAATAGGGAAAAACAAAATATGTAGTGAGATTCAAAATATTTATGAAAATATGGATAAGGTGTCTCTTTATATATTATAGGATCTTAAAATATAAAGATTAGAAGAATTATTATGCCAAACTTGTATTTTGAGATTTGAAGTCAAAATGCCTCTATAATTAATGTCAAATTCTCCTAGACATCTATTCCTAGGATCTCCTAGGATGGAGCGATTGAAGGAGAACCTAGGTATGTATCTCAGGACAATGTAGGATTATTTTTTTGTGGTAGTAGTTAGATTTTAGAAAAATGTGAATGCCATCTCCTTGCAAGAAATATTATCAAGCAACAAAGATGCTGAGTGATGTTCTTTGCTAATGCATAGGGTCTACTTTGGGCTTTCCAAGTCTATTGTTTGAAGTGGAGACATCAAATTTGTTGGGAAATTTTGGTCCACAAGAATACAAGGCTGAAGAAGAGTGTTGCCTATCACACACAGATAAATGACCATGCACAAGTGATAAACATGAACTCAGTGCAACTCATAAGAGGATACAAGAATTAGCATCCTCAATCTTGGAGTGTGTCGCTTCCCTAAATTTAACATTTTTATTATAAAGCAGGTCATTATCAACAAATTAGTCACCTTTTGAAGCATATCTAGGTCATTTGCCTTCAACTGCACTTGACATAGCTTTGGAATAATAGGAAGAGAATGTAGGAGAAGATTTATAAGGAGTTAGACATTAAAATTTGTTGAGAGTCTAGAAAAATTTAAGACATTAAATTTTTTTGAGAGGTCTAAACAAATTTAACTCCAAGTAAACTACCAACTCTAAAAAACTCAAAATATGTACTACCAAAGAAATGATCAGAATACTACTTCTTTTTGTATACACTAATATGTTAGCAAGAAAAACTAATCTATTTAAAGAAACAAAGCATTAACTAACAAGATCAATATAACATATATGAGAGACTAAGACAAGCCCTCAATTGAGAATATGAACCATTAAGAGGTTCTCTCAATGAGGCCTTTCTTGTTTTTGGGATGAGTCTATTTGATAGGATTTGGGATGTGTGCTCAAGATACTCAAACTATGCTTCAATGGAGATGGAAAATGGAAAATTGGTAGCTTTGTGAGCTCTCAATTTGGCATCATAAGGCTATGGTTAAGGGCTTTGTTTCTCAAACTAACATTATAACTTTAGCTTCAAGGTTGTGATGAAATGGCTTGGAGGGGATTCAATTTATAGGCCAAGGGCTTGAGGGATGGAGGGTTAAGATGCGAGAAGAGATAAAAGCTTATGGAGGGCTTAGATTGCATGAGAGGAGAGCACATGGATTGTGCTTCCTTACAACCAATTAGGGAGTGACACATGTCACAAGGTGAGTGGATGGAGAAAAGGACAAGGATGAGTCAACAAAGGAGGCTCAAGGCCTTAAATGGCCCTCATAAGTGCTTGTAAGAGCATTCATTGGGCTTGTAAGAGCATTGAAGGATTTGTGGTTGGGATAAAGTTTTATGGTTGGGATATTTTGAGGGAGGAGACTTTGCTTTGGCTTAGGAAAGTCTTAAGCTCACTTAAGGAATGTGACAAGGTTAGGGAGGGGATTACGCTTGGTTTAGGATTAGATTAAGGATGTTAGAGATGTGCAAGTGGATGGCATTCAATGAGGGTGGGTGAGTTAGTGGCTAAGCTAGGTTAGTATGGGTGGATGGGGTGGATTAGGCTAAATGGAGGATTAGGGATAAGTTAGGGGCTATTAGATTTGAGGGTTTTATTTATTAAAGTGATTTTAATAAATTTGGGATTTGGAATTAGATAGAAGAATAGGATTAATTGATAAATAATAGGTTATTTGATTTATCAATTAGGACTATGGATGATTAATTAAATTAATTAGCTAGGGGATGACAAAGGATTAATTAAATAGGAATTTAATTGATGATGCCTTTAAAGATAGCTAAATAGGATTACCAAAGCGGTGTAATCAGATTTAGAATGTCTACACTTTTGATATGACAAAATTTCAATAATGTGAGGATAGATTAGTCCCTCTCAGACTGATTGAAGTTACAATGAAAGTTCTTTTGGTTCAGTTCTGTGTATTTTTTGCAGAGAAGCTTTCCTATTTGGATTCTTTTGTCA
This sequence comes from Cupressus sempervirens, assembly GCA_028749045.1. Taxonomy (NCBI): domain Eukaryota; kingdom Viridiplantae; phylum Streptophyta; class Pinopsida; order Cupressales; family Cupressaceae; genus Cupressus; species Cupressus sempervirens. The sequence goes on along the minus strand of CM053783.1, from coordinate 731,670,345 downwards.
AATTTGATTTTGACTGAATTTGTTTTAGAGAAATTTCAATTCTTTGATCCTCCCATTTTGATTACAATTTTAGTTTTGTAACTTGACATTGTGAGTCACATGTGTGAAATTTTGTGTGAATGATGTTGAAAATTGTTCACTAGAAATATAGGCACAACCTTGATGGAATGGAATACTGAAGAAACTAAAAGAAGAGATCAAAGAAATAAAATGAAGAGATGAAGATGATGAGGTTAGCATACATTTTTTTCTTTTTAAATCCTAGTTGTATTAGAATGCCATGATAAAATAGATTAGATAATATTAATACATCAATTCATTTGCTATCCTTTATGCTATAAATTAGTATGAAGTCTCTTAATATGAATTGATCCATAGTTATACTTGAGAGAATGTTCATTGCAAAATAAGAGTTTTTAAACTTGATATTTTCCAATAGAATAATATTAAATTAAATATAAAAATAGTGAGAACCAATAAGAAGATCTTCACCAGATGGAGTTTGTTGCATTGATTGGTTCTTATAACAGAAAGCAGAGGTTGAGCAAGATGAAGTTGAAGCAATCCACTACAAGATTCTAAAGTTTTATCTATTAAAACATTAATAGACTCAATAACCTGAAGAAAATATAACATTTTAGCACTATAGGAACCTTATATCATCAAGAGTAGTACTTTTGACTATATGAAAAATATACAAGTTCTAAACAGTGTGGTTTTGTTTTGCAGAACATCTTGCATTTTGGCAAGTATCACCAATAGATGACAAACAGGAAAGATAGTAATCAATCTCAAATTATTTGTTGAAAGTGTGTTAAATAGAATAAAGAGAAATTTATTAGATAAAGGCACCTATTTTATTAAGGTAAAGGAAAGGCCTACTTAACTGCACCAATATTCAATATTTTCAAAGCTTGCCTTTTTGTAGATCATCTTGCTAGTTGTACAATGTACCCTATCAGATGCTTGATTAATTAATCCATTGTCATGCAATTCATGAAATATTCTTGCTCCAAGCAAGTGGAAACAAATTCAAAGCCTATCCAAATAAATGTAAAAAAAATTAATGCAGATGATAAGAGGTGCTTTGGAAAATGCTTACTAGGTAAATCAGAGTCACAAAGATAGGGAAAAGTGTCCATGCACAGATTCTACTGAGGTTCTTCTCACTGAAAGACCATAACTCACAAACTTAGAAGTTGTAGAACGCAATGAATTCTTTTCATATGAATAATGAATAGCATTGAATTTACTCATTGCTTCGTTGAAGATTAATGCCAGCTTTCTCAGAGCTCCAAGTCGCAATGCTTCAAAATGTGTAGTTGGACAATGGCGAAGTAAATTTCCTAAAGACAACAATGCATTAAAGCATACATAAGCACTTTCATGCGAGAGAAGGGAAAATAATTTGTGAATTCCCCTAACATCTATGAGTTGCAACAAAAATATTTCATCTTATGTAAATATGTCTTTATTTAATAGACATGCCACCAACACTCAAGCAACTCAAGATAATCATTATAATAATAATAAATGCTTATATTCAAACCTTGCCCTTAGTAGAGGTTCTTTGTTGGGATAGATTATTTGGATTGAGAACTATTAAGCATACCTTGTCTCTAAATTCTTCAGCATGTTTTGATCCCCCTACAGTAGAAAGAGCAAGAAAATATGAAGCTCCAACCAAAGCTTGAAAATTGACTTCATTTGATGTCAAGATATGAAGAACCCATGTACAAATCCATTCATCATAAAGTGCTGAAAGCTTGTTTTCACTATTACAAGCTCCTGACTTGTCCTGTTTAATTTTTGTTTCCCCAAAAAAATGTAAGAAAACATTTTGTATTTACAAAGTAGTATTCTTTCATCTCAAATATTTTTCTAAAGATTATTTTTTTAAATGGAAGACTAAAAACCAAAAAGTAATACTAAATCTTCCCAATAAGGCGAGCCATATGCTACAATTAACTTTTGAGGGTTTAGAGAGCCTGAAGGTAATCCTAATAGTTTGATCATTTACAAAAAAAAAAAAAGATTTGCAATGTCGCCATTCAATAAAAAATCCATAATTTATTTTAAAATAAAAAATAACTGAGACCAAGGAAAGAAACAAATTTAAAGGTTTAAAACTTAAAAATAAGGGTGCAAAAAGATTAATTTAAAAATTAAATATATTTCAAGCTTAAGAAATGATAAGTTTGTTGGGATTGAAGTGTCTCAACCTTAGGAGTCCCAAATGGATTTAATATTATATATGTTGTTCTCTTATTTTTGATCAAATCAATGCTATATTTAATGTTTCCAAATTGCATAGCTTAATTGCAGAGTCTAATGGAAGTTGGGTGTCATTAGCATTAAGGAAAAAGAGAGGCTGTGACACTTGTCACGAGGAGGGATGTTTTAAGAAAATAATTAATAAAGAGTTCCCAAAACTTCTCCTAAGTGAAAAGTGGCTTTCTTATGCATGGTTTTAGAAAGATTCCCAAAAGGACCAAATCTTCCACCCAGAAAGTCTTGGAGTGAAATAAAAAGATAAATTTTGGCAGAAAGCTTGGTTATCTCATGTTGGATGTTTTGTATGTGATAAATAAATAATATTTACATCAAATATATTTATGCAAGAGATATGCACAAAGGAAAGGTTTAGATAGTAGTTGCGTATACACTGAATTTGGACAGTCCTTTAGGCAGCTACTTCCTTTTGCATGTAAACTGTATAAATACAAAGTCTTATAGAAGATGAGACATATACTTAATTTATTTAACATATAATTAATAAATGATATTAATTGTAATTTTCACATGTTTTAATATAATAGTTTTGAATTTTGAATGCTTTGCAAGAAATATTAAATTCTATCTAGGAATTGCCTAAACTAAAGTTTAGAGCTGGCTAACATCTTATGTGAATTATTTTCAAGGGATGTTGAAGTTCCATCATCTAAGATTGTTATGTTTTAGAAACTAATCAAAGGTAGTATTTTATGATGGCTTTTAATGTTTCTTTTGCATATGGTACCCATGTGGTGATACATAACATAATTAATTATACTTGGCACAAATACAAATGTCAGTTTCACTGCCATTTCTGTGAACAATATATTTGTTGTGCTCACAATCAATGTCCCTTACTAATGGTTTTCATCCTAATTGTATAAACTTGTATAAGTCTTTTCTTGTGAACCATATTGAATTAAAGGATGCTTTTCCTTGAATAGGGTTGTTATGATTTTAGCAGATGTATAAACTATCAGTGTTGGAGCTCTATTTCTCATAATAGATTTTGAGTTTTTGATCACTTCATGTATAAATCTTTCAAGCTTTGAAGAAATTTTTGGATGGAGATGCCATATTAATGTGTCCAGACTTTGTCTACTCAGAATTTAGCTCTTTTTTATGGCCTATTATTATTATGAGCTTTATAAGTTTATATAGTTCATTTCTTTGTTAAAAAATGCTATTACATTTTGGATTTCTTTGTGTTGTACACAATCCAAATTAAACCCATTTATTTCTTATTATAGGGTTGTGTCAACCTTATGCTTGAAAAAAGAAGAGGAATCCTCATGTTATTAGATTCAAACCACAAGAGCCATAGGAGAATGTCAAAGATAGTCATGATGTGCCTATTAGCATCATGACTATCTTTGGTATTCTCCTATGGATCGTAAGGGAGATCAGCTAGCGAAGATGCTCTGTTAGCTTTTAATATGCTTCATCGATGAGATTTTATTATATGAGATTCATTACTACACTCAAGAATGGGCTCATCTTCAATCTTTAGAAGATTGAAGATGAGCCCATTCCCGAGTGTAGTAATGAATCTCAAAGCTCCTTTAGCCAAGGCATATCATGTCCTTTGGATGATCTTTCTGAAGCTGCATCAACATTGTATCCTTCAAGTGTTTGATTCTTCATCTTTCTTCTTTATTATTCTATAGAACAATTCTTATGGTTTAATTTTTTTAGCATCAATTTGTAATTTCAGTCAAAAATCTCTATATATCTTTTCTTGCCAGACAGGGTTGCTTAGTTTTTATGTAAATGTCTTTGCTTTTGTAGCTTGGACTTGAATTCACCATCAATGTTCTTTATACTCAGCCAACAATATATTTGTACCAAGTATAGTGCATTGTAATGGTATTGTTCATACAATGTTGATTTTTACTCAAGAAGACTATTTTTATTTAGTTTTGTTCACCAAGTTTCCTTTTCAGTCTGATTTGGAGCTTGTGACACTTGAGACTCAAATGCCTACAAATGCTTCATGCAATGTCTAGTCTCAAGCCCCGATCACTAGGCAAGCTCCTAGCTCTTATTATAGTTTTCTTACTACAATGTCACATCCAATTTGTATGTGATTCTACTAACCTAAAGGATCCTTAACCACAAACAACAATAGTCTCCTCTGCCCAAGATAATACAACTTTGTTTGGATTTAAATAAGAAAATTGCAGCAACATTATTAGTGAGGATTTGTGTTTGTTCAAAAACTTCTTATCTAAGAAATCCTTCCTAAGGGTTTTGAGCTTGTGTACTTCTCCTTTAGATCAAAGGTTCAATGCGAGCATGTTGCTAAGACCCTGCCCAAGGTTACAAATGCAAAGTGAACTAGTTTTTAATGCTTCTCACTAGCAATAAAGCATGTTTTATTAGCCCATTATCTAGCTGGTTCACCTTTATTTCAAATTTAATGTACAGACAAGGAGCTTCTTGGTTAGGGTCTTGCATTGAATGATGAATTAGATTGTATGCTAGGGAAACATGACTCCATTACTACAGGGTCTCCTGTGACATGAAAAAGAATATCAACTCATGCAGCTCCTCTTGTTAGTGTCAACTCATGTAGTACGTGATGCATCTTGTCAATACAACTTCGTAAGTTACATTTTCTATTTATGATTTTCATTTGGAATCCATTGTTTTAGTTCTAAGATGAATTTGGTAAAATTCTTTTTGAAATGAGTGAAAACTCTAAAATACTGGGATGTCCTTTGTAAGTTATTATTTTGATTACAATTTTAGTTTTGTAACTTGATATTGTGAGTCCCATGTGTGAAATTTTGAGTGAATGATGTTCATTGGAAATATAGGCACAACCCTGATGGAATGGACTACTGAAGAAAGTAAAAGAAGACATCAAAGAAAGAAAATGAAGAGATGAAGATGATGAGGTTAGCATACATTTTTTTCTTTTTAAATCCTAGTTGTATTAGAATGCCATGATAAAATAGATTAGAGAATATTAATACATCAAATTATTTGCTATCCTTTATGCTATAAATTAGTATGAAGTCTCTTGATATGAATTGATCCATAGTTATACTTGAGAGAATGTTCATTGCAAAATAATAGTTTTTAAACTTGATATTTTTAACATATACTTGATGTATGGATGCACCATTAAGTTCCCCATTATACATGCTTTAGAAAAACTTCAAATGCACCTACTTTTCCTCTGCCTATAATGTCATACTCTAGATTCTAAATCCTCAAAAACCACAATGTTCTTTTTAAACAACCCAAAAAAAATCTCAAATCAACAATATTTTATACTTCCTCTGAACTATACCAAGTATGTGCACCTCAGATTTTATAGATCAGTAGCCACCAAATGAGGATAGAGTATAGGAAATGACATGGTGATAATTCTAGGGGAGACCTCAGGTAGGTGAAAGTAGGAGGCTAAGACTTAAAGGTGGCACAAACAGAGCAAAGAGAACTAGATCCCTTACCAATTATGACATGAAGAAGATATAATAGTGCAATAAAAGCAATGGCAGAGACGATGACAACCTCAATGCATCTATATGTTCTTTTATAGGCCCACATATTAAGGGTCTACTTTCCACCACTATTGAGACTCTTTATAGCCATTTTCCTCCTCCACCATGTTTTCTTTGTTCCTTGCAACATCTCAATGGAAGAGCATCAACCTAAAAGTATTACTTGCAACAAAGAGAAGAACCATGCAGTTAGGACAGCAATGGGCAAGCTTATGGTGCTACAACAATATAACCTTTAATATATCAAGAAGTCCATATTGGGAAGGAATGTTATACACCTTAATAGTTGTTAGCAAGGATTTTTAGACTCTAGTGGTTAAGGATTGAGTGGTTCATTGCTAGAGGAAATCATGAACAAATACGCTACTTTTAGTTGATGATCACCAAAAATGTATGGTGAAGATAGGGCTGCAACATTTTATAAAATGGATGCATAGATGGCAGGAACAAGACCCTTCTTACCTTTTATGCGGCTTCAAAGGATACATTAAGGTTCTTCAAGTCCTTAGATGTCTCACATGAAGTCAAAAACATTGAGACTTTGTAACAACCTGTTGGACAGATTGATTCAATAGGTTAGGGTTGAGAATTTTGCCAAGTCTCACAAAACACCAACTGTAGTCATGGAGGGACTTATTCAATATAGGCATCACATTGTTTGTTGAACTCATAGTGCAACACATTATCTGGATTTGATGCTTAAGGACATTGAGAAGATGAAATAGGGAAAAAATATGGTTAAAGACAGTAGACAAATTAATAAACTTATCTACAACCATACTTGGGTCCTTGACTCCTTAGTTTGATGGGAAAACATACAATGTACATGATTTGTCTCAATCATATAACTAATTATATATTCTTCATATTAGTTATTGTCGGTGTTTTTTAGGCATTCTATAAAATAGTTCACATGCCTTGCATATGATATGACATTTTGCATGCATCTTGCACTCTCTCTCATCTGAGTGATGATGGATTATGCAGAGTGATCTAAAACCATGATGCTAAAAAACACACAATCAAATCCAAAATGAACTTGCACTACAAATGGATTGTGGAAATCTGATATTGGTAAAATTGTATGCATGTCTACTAGGACAATCACAACTTAAACATATATTTGTCCTGGTAGACATGCATGCAAAATTAACAATATCAGATTTCCACAATCCATTTGTATTGCAAGTTCATTTTGGATTTGATTGTGTGTTTTTTTAGAATCATGGTTTTAGACCACTCTACATAATCCATCATCAACTAGATGAGAGAGTGTAGGATGCATGCAAAATGTCATATCATAGGCAAGGCATGTGAACTATTTTATAGAATGCCTGAAAAAAATTTACACCTAGCTTTTGGTAGAAATTTCCACCTTCATTGGTCAAAATTTCCACCAATGCTTGGGTTTTTTCTACCTTTTTTGGTGGAAATTTCCACCAACGCCTAAATTTTTTTCTACCTTTGTTGGTCAAAATTTTCACCTTCATTGGTCAAAATTTCCACCAATGGCTAAATTTTTTTCTACCTTTGTTGGTCGAAATTTCCACCAATGCCTAAATTTTTTCTTACTTTTGTTGCTCAAAATGTCTACCAACGTCTAAATTTTTTTCTACCTTGGTTGGTCAAAATTTCAACCTTCATTGGTAAAAAATTTCTACCAACGTCTAAATTTTTTTCTACCTTTGTTGGTCGAAATTTCAACCTTCATTGGTCTAAATTTTTTACCAATACATTGGTCAAAATTTTGACAAACTAGTGAGTTGGTCAAAATATCGACCGAAAATATATCGACCAATGGGTTGGTTGAATTTGGTCAAAATTTGGGTCAAAAATTTGACCAATAAAGGTCAAAAAATGAACCCAAATGTACTAGTGTCACTTATGTGCCCAAGCCTATGGTGCCAAACAACTGAATCCATTCTTGCAACATTTATAGTAGCTTTCACTGCATTACCAATATCAGTAGCAACTAAAGTGAAATAAGTGTTCCTAGTACACAAGTACAATGTGCCAACCTTTTCACCTTTAGCTACTACTAATGAACCTTTAGTTTCCTTCCAAACATTATCTGTATACGTGACAACACAACCTTCACTACCTAGTTGTCCTACATAAATTAAATTTATTCTTAAATTAGGGACATGCCTTACCTCCTACAACATCCATTCATTTCTTTTTGGCAACTTGATCTTTATTTTTCCTTTTCCAATAATAGGATAGGGCTCATCATCCCCAAAATATACCTGTCCAAAATCACCTTGAACATAATCTTGAAAATATTTCCTATGGGGTGTAGCATGGAATGAGGCCCCAAAATCTATTACCCAGGAATCATTAGCATTATCTAAACATAAGATTAAAGAATCTTGTAAATCATTACTTACAACATTAGCTTCCTTACTATCATCATCATTTCCATCTCCTTGTTTATTTTTCTGAGACCAACAATTTTTCTTTAGATGACTAGGTTTTCCATAGTACTAGCAATCTTTCTTTCCTTTAGACTGAGAACATCCTTTCTTTGACTTTCCTTATGACTTGTCATGTGAAGGGCCTTTTCCTCTTTGAGTTGTTCTTCCTCTATTATCCACATTCAATGCGAAACCTAATGAGGTTAAATTTTCACTTGTTCTTTTCTGTTGTATTTCCTTGCTTAGGATAATACCAACAACTTCATCAAAATTCAAAGTATTTGAACTAGATATAGAGTTAGTTATAGCCATAACCAAGCTATTCCAACTTTTTGGCAAAGAACATAAATTTAGAGAGCCCTAACCTCTTCATCGAATGAAATTTTTACAGATGACAATTAATTGGTGACTGTGTTAAACTTATTTAAATGATTCACTATGGATCTTCCCTCACCCATTTTCATATTAAATAAATGCTTCATAAGAAATACCTTATTCAAAATTGAGGGTTTCTCGTATAACTTACCCAGTGTCTCCATCAACTCTATAGTCATTTTTTCCTTTGATATATTGAATGTTATATATGGGGCAAGGCACAATTGAATAGATCTTAGTGCCTTCCTATCCAAGATCTCCCAATCTTCCTCTGTGATAGTTGCTTGTCTCTTAGTTTTCCCTTCTAATGGCTTCCATAGATCCTTTTGATATAGATAATCTTCCATCTACATTTTCCATAACTGAAAATTTTGGCCATTGAATTTTTTAATCTTGAATTTGGAATCCTCCATTGCTCCCACTCAAATTTGAAAGTCTTGTTAGTCTACAACAAAAAAACCCCACTTTGATACCAATTGTTAGGAATTGATAGATCAAGAACAATATAAGAATAAATAGTTAAATGTAGAAACAAAAGAAGAAAACCACAAGAACATAGATAACACAAAAATTTAATGTTGTTCACCCAAAACCTAGGCTACATCCACCTACATGGCTATTGAACCTTTCTTATTATCCAATGATTACAGTATAAACCCTTACAACTCAATACTGCCACAAGAACAACCTATCTCATTATACATCACATTTTCTTGATACCTAACCCTAAGATATCTTATATGATATATCCCACTTTAGGGTTACAATAAGCCTATCTAAATAAGGTGTGATAAAATAGGAGCGAAGAATTATGAAGTATGTACAGTACTTCTCTGATCAATTGCCACAAAGTAACACATTGCTGAAAATAAAACCTCATGGAATGACTCAAAATGGAAATTTATCTGCATGGGTATATTGAATTCAAAGTGTTAGAAATGTTAAACACTTCATAGGCCTCAACAAGATAGTCAAGTAAACATGCATTAAATACACTTATAGGACTCAATTTTTAGGATAGTACTCAAAATTAAGGCTTCAATTTTGAGTACCAACAGTCTAAATGTTAGTGAACCTATTTCAAACATATTTTTTGAGTTGAAAAAAGAGGTGTGGTAAATACCAAGCCTAATCATGCACTTGATTTCAAATCAGGTGCCTGATACTAGATCGAGTACTCAAAATTTGGCAGCCACTTATTTTCAAAAATTGATTGCCTAAATTGTGGAGAGAAATCAAAATTTAGGAAGTGTGGGAAATCAATAATCACTATTATTATAGACTATTATTATTACTATTATATATTACTATTATTATATAGTTATTATTATTATTAAATATAATCTAGTAATATATTATTATTATTTTAAAATATATAGTAATGTATTATTATTATTAAATATAATATAGTCAAATGCATTGAAAGGGGTCATAGGTTGTCCTATGACCCCTTTTGATCCATTTGATCAAATCAAATAGGTCCCTAGGGATCCTAGGACTCCTATGGACATATTTTGTCATTAAATGTGTTCAAAGGGGTCATATGTTATCCTATGACCCCTTTCAACCCATTCAAACAAACCAAATAGGTCCCTAGGGGTCCTAGGACCCCTAGGCATATATGTTGTCATGAAATGTGTCAAAAGGGGTCATTGGTTATCCTACGACCTCTTTCGACCCATTCGACATATGTTGTCATGAAATGCATCAAAAGGGATCATAGGTTATCCTTTGGTCCCTTTCAGCTCATTTTATCAAATCAAATAGGTCCCTAGGGGTCCTAGGGCACCTAAGGACATATATTATCATGAAAAGTGTCGAAAAGGGTTATAGGTTATCCTATGACCTCTTTCAACCCATTCAAACAAATCCAATAGGTCCTTAGGGGTCCCAAGACCCCTAGGGACTTATTTTGTCATGAAAAGCATCAAAATGGGACATAGGTTATCCTATGACCCCTTTCAACCCATTCTAACAAATCAAATAGGTCCCTAGGGATCCTACGTCCTTTAAAGACATATGTTTTCATGAAAAATGTCGATCTATGACCCCTTTCAACCCATTTCAAACAAACCAAATAGGTTCCTAGGGGTCCTAAACATATGTTGTCATGAAATACATTGAAAGGAGTCATAAGTCATCCTATGACCCCTTTCGACCCATTTAAAGAAACCAAATAGGTCCCTAGGGGTCCTAGGACCCTTAGGGACATATGTTGTCATATAATTCATTAAAATGGGTCATAAGTTATCCTATGACCCATTTGAACAAATGAAATAGGTCCTTATAGGTCCTAGGGGTCCTAGGACCCCTAGGGACATATGTTGTCATGAAATGCATTGAAAAGGGTCATAGCTTATCGTATGAACCCTTTTGACCCATTCGAACAAATAACCTATGACCCCTTTTGACCCATATGAACAAACCAAATTGGTCCCTAGGGGCCTAGCTAGGACCCCTAGGGACATATGTTGTCATGAAATGCATCGAAAGGGGTCATAGATTATCATATGACACTTTCGACAAATTTAAACAAACCAAATTGGTCCTTAGTGAAATATGTTGAAAGCATATGACCCCTTTTGACCCATTCAAACAAATCAAATAGGTCTCTAGGGCTCCTAGGACCCCTAGGGACATATATTCTTATGAATATTCACTAAAAGGGGCCTATGACCCCTTTCAACCCATTCGATCAAACCAAATAGGTTCCTAGGGATCCTACGACCCCTAGGGACATGTGTTATCATCAAATGCATCGAAAGGGGTCATAGGTTATGTTTTCAACGCATTTAAACAAACCAAATAGCTAGGACCCCTTAGGACATATGTTGTCATGAAATGCATCAAAAGTGATCATAAGATAACCTATGACCCCTTTCAACCCATTTGAACAAACAAAATTGGTCCCTAGGGGTCCTAGGAACCCTAAGGACATATGTTGTCATGAAATGCATCAAAAGGGGTCATAGGTTATCTTATGACCCCTTTCAACCCATTCAAACAAACCAAATTGGTCCCTAGGAGTCCTAGGACCCCTAAGGACATATGTTGTCATGAAATACATCAAAAGGGGTCATACGTTATCCTATGACCCATTTCAACCTATTCAAACAAATCAAATAGGTCCCTAGGGGTCCTACAACCCATAGGGACATATGTTGTTAGAAAATGCATCGATAGGGATCATAGGTTATCCTATGTCCCTTTTTAATCCATTTGATCAAACCAAATAGGTCCCTAGGGGGCCTAGGACCCTTAGGGATATATGTTGTTATGAAATGCATTGAAAGGGGTCATAGGATAACCTATGACCCTCTTTAACCCATTCAAACAAACCAAATAGGTCCCTATGGGGTCCTAGGACCCTAGGGACATATATTGTCATGAAATGCATCCAAATGGGTCATAGGTTATCCTATGACAACTTTTGATCCATTCAATCAAACCAAGTAGGTCCCTAGGGGTCCTAGGACCCCTAGGGACATATGTTGTCATGAAATGCATCCAAAGGTGTTATAGGTTATCCTATGACCACTTTCAACCCATTCCAACAAACCAAGTAGGTCCCTAGGGGTCCTAGGACCCCTAAGAACATATGTTGTCATGGAATGCATCGAAATGGGTCATAGGTTATCCTATGACCCCTTTCAACCCATTCAAACAAATCAAGTAGGTCCCTAGGGGTTCTAAGACTCCTAGGGACATATATTTTCATGAAATCATAGGTTATCCTAGACCCCTTTCGATCCATTCGAACAAACCAAGTAGGCCCTTAAGGGTCCTAGCTAGGACCCTTAGGGACATATGTTATCATGAAATGCATTGAAAGGGGTTATGGTCTATCCTATGACCCCTTTCAACCCATTCAAACAAACCAAATAAGTCCCTCGGGGTCCTAGGACCCCTAGGGACATATGTTGTCATGAAATGCATCAAAAGGGGTCATAGGTTATCATATGACCCCTTTCGACCCTTTCAAACAAACTAGATGGGTCATTAGGGGCCCTAGGACCCCTAGGGACATATGTTTTCATGAAATGCATTGAAAGGGGTCATAGGTTATCCTATGACCCCTTTTGACCCATTCAAACAAATCAAATAGGTCATATGTTGTCATGGAATGCCCTTTCGACCCATTGATCAAATCAAATAGGTCTCTAGGGGTCCTAGGACCCTAGGGACATATGTTGTCATGAAATGCATCGAAAGGGGTAATAGCTTATCCTATGACCCCTTTCAACCCATTCTAATAAATTAAATAGGTCCCTAGGAGTCCTAGGACCCCTCAAGACATATGTTGTCATGAAATGCATTGAAAGTGGTCATAGGTTGTCCTATGACCTCTTTCAATCTATTTAATCAAATTAAATAGGTTGTTATCATGACATACATCAAAAGAGGTCATAGGTTATCCTATGACACCTTTTGACCCATTTGAACAAACCAAATAGGTCCCTAGGTGACCAAATAGGACTCCTAGGGACATATATTTTTTTATATTTCTTTAGAATAACTGAGAGAGGGGGGTGTTGAATTAGTTATCCAAGGTCCAATGCCACTTTTTCTCCAATTCCTTAATGGCACATAACTAAAACTATCATGCATGCAATTTGAACATTTAAACAACTATGAAAAGTAAACATGCATCACACCATAACACTAAGAATTTGATAACCTAAAAACCCTCCAGGAATAAGAAGGTAAAACTGGAGTGGGGATGATACCCATAAAATAATTGCGCAATTGATTTCAACCACTTCTGATGGTCTGCCCTGTTAAAGGCCTACCCTGTTAAAGGCTACAACACATTGTTAAATGTGACCTTGTTAGAGGATTTCACCATACTGTTAGGAATGGGCCTGGTTAAAGGACTTTGGAACATTCACTTGGAATGTCACCCTATTAAAGGATTTACAACATGGCTATTAAACCAACCTAAGTCCATAGGATTTATTTTAATTGTTACAATTGCTAGAGAGTAACAATAATGGCTTTTGATTTGATACAACTTACAACATGTCTTGCAAATTATAGATCACACTTCAGTTCAATCCTTTGTTGGCTTTAATCACTGCAGCTCTGTAAGCTTTTCATCTCAAGCTTCGTCACCTTGAGTCTTCTTACTCATCATACCAATGCAATCATATCTATGGTCACCTATCGAAGTAGAGTATTTGTGCTCTCTTCCACCTTAGCACCTTCTTTAGTACTTCATGCTTTCATGCTCGACCACCTTTTTTGCTTCGTGACCTTATGACTCCTTAAATAGAAATTTGGAATACCTTTCCTACTCGATTCTCCCTCTCCAACTTTAAGGTTTCAATAGATTAGGTAAGATACAATGTATCTATCCCATATCTTGCTCTTATCTAGAAACTTTGTCTAGAATCCAATTATATTCATCAAAAATGTTTTACATAGTGTTTTATGCCACCAGCACATCATTCTTATCTTCTATTTGATTCACAAAATTCTAGATAACAACCATGTCAGCTCAGATCTGGAAAATCTTTGATTTTCAAAATAATGCAGCAACTCGGCCTTATTGATTTACTGATGCTCAACACTTGAAGAAATTCTATGAAACTTAGCTCTTGAAATTCACTCGGCACTTCAATATCACTTGACACTTATATCTTGCTCGATACTTGAAAACTTACTTGACACCTATTTCTTTTCTGCTACTTGGCACCTGATCTTCACTCGGCACCTGAAGACCACTCAGCACACACTAAGTTGATCTTTTCTAGGCACTAACTAGCTTGCTCAGCTCTTGATCTTTGATATGCCTTGGTGTGTTCATCCTCTATGTCTTAGAGTATGTCATCAATACACTATTTCATCAATGGCTTAGCTGTTCCTTATACTTCATTACAACATCATAACTTCAACCTTTCTCTAGGTACTCTAGTTACATATTTTTTATTGCCACCTCCTTGTCAATCAACTAATTGATAGTATTTGGATTACTAAAGCAATTGTCATTCCTGCAAGTAGCAAGTTTGACATTAATGACAAAACAATGATTGAAAACATTCTTTACCAGTTCCATTACTCTTCAATCATTTCCAACAATATTGTCATCAATGCATTAAAATGGGTCATATGTTATATTATGACCTCTTTCGACCCATTCAAACAAACCAATATGTCCCTAGAGTTTTTCATACCCCTAGGGACATATGTTGTCATGAAATGCATCGAACCTATGGCTCCTTTCGACCCATTCAATCAAATCAAGTAGGCCCTTGGGGGTCTTAGGACCCTTAGGGACATATATTATCATGAAATGCGTTGAAAGGGGTCTTAGGTTATACTATGACCCCTTTTGACCCATTCGAACAAACTAAATAGGTCCCTAGAGACCCCTAGGAACATATGTTGTCATGAAAAGCATTGAAAGGGGTCATAGGTTATCCGATGACCCCTTTTGACCCATTAAAAAAAATTAAATAGGTCATTAGGGGTCCTAGGACCCCTAGAGACATGTTTTCATGAAATGTGTTGAAAGAGGTCAGAAGTTATCCTATAATCCCTAGGGACCCATTTGATCAAATCAAATAGGACCCCTAAAGACATATGTGATTTGTTCGAATAGGTGATCAAAAAACTTTACTACCATTCATCATTGCCTTTATTTTGCCGCATAAGAGATCCACTAAAAAATATGAGAATTTTTTTGGATGTCTCACCATACATAGCCCTTATGGACTTAATAAATAATATTTTTGTTCTAAACAAGATCATTCATTGCTCTATATTTTTAATGGTAACTTTTTCAATTATAGATAGATTACCCTAGCCTATGACTCTATTACTTTATAATAATAATAATACATTACTATATAATATAAAAATTACAATATATGACTATATATTAAATATAAGAATAATCATATATATTAATATATATATTTTTAATAATAATAATCATATATTACTATATTATATTTAATAATAATAGTTATCATAATAATAATTATATTATTATATTGTATTTTATTATTATTATTATTATATATTAGTATATTATATTTAATAATAATATATATTACTATATTATATTTAATAAAATACTAATATATAATAATATACAATCTAGTTCGCATACACTTGCCAAATTTTGACTTCCCTCCAAAATTTGGGCGACCATTTCAGGTACCCGATATCAAATTGGGTTTCCAATCTTGAATCGGATACTTGATATGGGATTGGGTAGTCAAAATACTAGCATACTTTTTCCAAAATATTCTGCCACTGCAAACCTGACAATCACATTTTTTTGGGGGCCATTTTCACAGGTTTGGAGAAAAATGATTGTTTGGGGCCCATATGATTGAAAAAGTTGCTATAATGTATGATTAGGTGTTTGATATTGTTGTTTAAATGGGGAGCAGTAATCATCAAAAGGCTAAATGCAAAAGGAAGGTATCGAATGAAGACATTGAAACATATAGAGAAAGGGACAAGGTAAATCACTGAAGGAAGTGTTAGAGTGGGGTTGTCATTGCACCAAAAGATCGATCTATGAATGCCCAATACAACCACGAAACTTATAGTACATAGGAGGTAGTTAAGTACTTGTCACAAATCTCAAGAGGAGCACTGAAGAAATTTCCAACAATCTCCCCCTCAGCATTACCTGAGGGTCTGAGGATTCGAACCTATGACCAAGCTTTGATACCACTTGTTAGAGTGGGGTTGTCATTGCACCAAAAGACTGGTCTATCAATGCCCAATACAACCACTCAACTTAAAGTACATAGGAGATAGTTAAGCCCTTGTCATGAATCTTGAGAGGAGTACTAAATAAATTTCCAATAGGAAGAGACAAGGTATGTTTAATATGAATCAAGTTGATGATGTATTGATCGAAGTTGAAATCATATAGTTATATAATGAATATATACAGTTGTGAAATAAATATGTACCAATTGATAATGATAATGTTAGGATTGAAAATTTGAAGAATGAAAATTTATCAATTCATAATTTAAATGCCATGATGAACCATGTCCAAAATAAAAGTGCACAGGAACGTTACTACCAGTTCATAATTGAAATGCCATGATTATTACCAATTTGGAAGGGAAAAAATCATGATGAACCATTCAGTTATGGACTTCAATACTATATAAGATGTTTTTCAATAACAAGGTAGTGGTGGAGCAATGTCAAATTTTTATGCACTTATTAAAGATGCAAAAGATGAGACCTATGCTTTCCAAATTGAAGATTCGTGTCAATAAAAAAAGGGAAAGAAATTCCATTATTTTGAAGAATATTTTCAATGCTCTCAATAGCATTGGGAAAAACAGTAGGATAAGGATAAGAGAGTTTCTCAAAGGGTTATTACAACCTCTTTGGTTAGTCATCATTTAAGAAAGGGTAAAAATATGAGGCAAACCTGTATTAATTTGAACCTAAATCATACTACTTGGAGTAGAGCACTTAGTAGATGAGAGATAATTGACTATCCTCTTCAAAATGAAACATGGGCTTTTGGTGGGAGACTTCCACATTTTGATAAGAAGCTATCCAATTATGTGAAGCAATAAATTACATAGTTTTGGCACTCTAGCTCAAGAGTATCACCTAATTCTAAAGACATGTTGAAGTTTAGAATTAGCATCGAGCACCACATGCCACATCCTAAAAATTATTTGGAGGTAATTCAAACTATGTTGTTCAAATAATTTAGAGAGATTCATCCAATATTGCATATATCACAAAGGGCTTTTGAATCTTTGAAGCCATTTTATTGTGTCCCACTTAAAATTTGAAATACATGTTGCTGAAAATATCGTGAAATTTTCTATGCACCATGAACTATTATACTCCATCCATTCTACTTTGAATAGTAAAAAAAATTGGAGAATTATGGTGCCAATGGGCTTCCAAAATCATCAAGAGACTTGATAGATCAATTTTTATGTCATAGAGTTGATGGTTGTTTCTCTTATAGAAATGCCTTCTTAAATAAGAAGTGTTCAAAATGTGGTGTCTTATAAAAGTTTGACACATGTTTCCATGAGGGGTGCGAACAAGATCTTGGGAGGACAATATTTTTAAAAATGGTATATGAAACAATGAAATACACATTGAAGAGTGGAGGTGAGGGCTCTAGATGTGAATTGGTTGCAAAAGAAATCGGTGTGGCTAGTTTTATTATAGATTTCAAGACAAATATTTTCTACAATAATGAATAGTCCTAGGCATTAGTGGTTAGATCAGAAATTTATAAATGTAAGGAGACTTTTTCTATTGGCACTATTATATCATTTGTTGACTTTGTAGAGAACTATAAATTTCAACCCCAAAATGAGGTACAGTCTCTGTATTACAACTCCATTCAAATTGTTATTTTTTGCACATAACATATAGACATGCCTCTAATAGCATGGAAGATAATCAAAAGATTATTAGAGAGTACAATTTTTACATGAGTGATGATAGATCTCACTCTCATGAGTTTGTGAAATATTTTTTTGAGAATTATTTTGATTTCTTACAAGAACATGACATTTCTATAGATAGACATATCATTTGGTCAAATAATTGCACAACTCAATTTAAGAATGATCACATGTTTTATTGGTTGTGTAGGATGCACGTACAGAGGGGGTGCCTCATATTTGGAGTTTTTTTTAGTTTGATCATGGGAAAGGGGAACATGATGGAGTAGGGTCATGTGTGAAGAGAGCTCTAGTTAAGGAGAAATTGAAGATTTCAAGATTAGAGCTTCTTGATGCTTGTAGCATTGTAGATTGGTATAGTTCAACATTATCATATGGGGGACTCTTGATTCATTAGTATGCAGGTTCTTTTGATTGGTTGAGGAAGGTTCCATAGGTGATAGATCAGATTGTGCTACTATTAGAGACTCATCAAAAATTCTTTTATTCTAGAGCTTTGATTCTAGTACATGGACCATTTGGACACGATAGCTAGCTTTCTTTTGTACTAGTTGTTTTTAGTGTGATTGGGATCACTATGAGTTGAGTGAGTGGGTGGACACATGGGATCCACATTATCTTACTCCATTATCTATCATACCCTCTATCAGAAATGATGATATGGAAAGTTCACTTGAGCATAACCATCTATCAGATCTTCTGCATCTAGGACATGTCTTTTCATTTCTTGCATCACATGGGAATGATGAGAAATAAGATTATTGGTTAGCACATTCTATAAGAGGTAAAAAATTCTTGCACAACCAATCACAAATGATGATGGATTCACATACCCTACTGGTTTAGTTATTGTTGTTGGAACATGGCTATATTCACATCTTATTATAGAAAAAAAAAAGGTTACACAAAAAAATCTTATATATTCAAACTTTATTAAAGCAACAAATGTGAAGTTGTTGAAGCATCAAGGAAGAAAAAAAATAAAATAGCTTTTACTAATGTTGATCATGAAGCCCTTTTGGAGACCCTAAAATAGAGAGAGGACCCTAAATGAACACTCGACTAAGTATATTTTCTTCTTATATTCTTTTGTTCATAATGATTTGGTGAACCAATGATTATTTTATTTAATAAAATTATTTACTAATATTTTTTATGATATTGGAATGTAGGTACATCATGAAGAGTAGCCATGCATGAAAATAAAAAACTAAATACAAAGCAGAATGAAGAAAAATCTATTATATTTTTAACACTACAAATTTTTATAGTTGTGTATTGATGTAATAATGATGAAACACTTGAGATATTGTAAATGTGAACTTTTTGATTTAATATAAGAAACAAAGATGTTTTTACTTGATGTAATTTATGTGGAGGGACCTAAAAAATGATGATTTTAATACATACTAACACCAAACTTGCACTGTGCCCAATGCCAAAAACTTGAGGGAGGTAAAAAATATATTTTTTACTTAATACTAACCCTATTGACACCCTTTTTCTAGTCACAAAGAGCCTCCATTGTTCATGGCCACCCTATATTGAAGCATCTCCAAGGTGCTCTAAGTGCATTTTAAGGTCGACGTTTTGAGGGTCATAACTCAAAGCTCATGGGGGGATACCGGTGAAACATTGAATGCTACAAGATGGTCATGATAAGGCCTATAGTAAACTAATTTTCAAGATATGACATTTCATTTGGATTTGGCACAACAATCTCGCTCAATGCCAAAACTTGCAGTGTGCCTTAGTTCATACGTGTATCACTGCATAACTTTGAAACTGCTAATATTGGCATCAAAACATTAATGCCATTAGCTTTGGATGGGTGGGTGAAATTAGTGAAATGTCAAATTCTATAGGATGGTCATGCCAAGGCCTAAAATAACCTATCTCATTTTTGAGATATTACATTCCATTTGGATTCGACACAATGATCTCACTTGATGCTAAAAAATCACAATGTGCCTTAGTTCATATATGCATCACTATGTAACTTTGAAATCACTAATCTTGGCATCGAATCATTAGTGCCATTAGCTCTGGATAGGTGGGTGAACTCTAGTAACACCATTTTTTGGTCATGGAGAGCCTCCAAAATTTGCGGTCACCACATACCAAAGAGTCTCCAAGGTACTCTAAGTGTGTTTGGGTAGCTGAACCATAGTGACATCTTAAGGGATTGTAGAGATCATTTCAAATTAAACATATATGATATAATTTCAAATTAAAAATTGCATAAAATTTTGATAATAAAGAATGTTAAAAATTTCTTCACAAATTATTGCATTTGAATCAAATATAACAAACATGATCAAAATGAATGATATTCCATAAACATGAGCAATATAGTGATCCATGATAAATTGAACAATACTATACTAAATTAATATGTATATCATTGTGCACATAGATGAAAAAAATATATATATCAAAATACATTTATCCATAGACAAATTACACAAATATATATTAAAGTTCATGTATCCATAGACAAATTATGCAAATATATATCAAAGTACATAGATCCATATACAAAATGCGACTGATCATGCCATCAAAATGTGTATAATATTAATGTTTCTATATACAATGTGGCATATGCCATCTTAGAATGTCTCATGATGCATCCTATGATAACTATACCATCCTATGTTGTTGGTGGATGATCAAAATGTAGCCTCTTTGTAATGCCCCACCTAGAGATCCTTAGAAACAAGGATAAATATAAGCCAAGATTTTTTAATTTTTTTTTATTACAACAAGTATGGATTTACATGAAATATGACATACAAGGAACAAAAATATTGCAACGGAAGACTAACCAAACATTCTAACACCAACAAATCTCCAAATGCCACTACTAACAAAAATGAATGAGAATGGAAGATGCAAAACTGAATTCAAATCAAAATAAAATGTGACAACAAAGGATTGAAAAGAAACTAAGAGGGTAGCCAAAAAAATTCTCAAAATTTTTGGGTCCTACCGAAAAGTGCCCACTATTTTCCCGGATATTGTTTTACAAAAAACTAGGGGATACTTTAAATCACCACTGGGCGATACTTTCTAGTATCTTGCGATATTTCTCAAGAAGAAGGGGGACACTTTCAGGGTTTGGGTGACACTTCTCTCAAGGGCATGTGATACTTATTCAATGGGGGTGCAATACTAGAAAGTATCACATGATATTTCTCTAAGAAGCATACAACACAATTAGCAAACACATGATAGAACTATATTGAGAGTGTAACACATTATTGTATTGCCCCATGCTAATACATGGTCACCCAAGAACACAAGGAAAAACTCTTAAGGTCAAACTAGAGAATGAAATAGAGTTTAGAACCTCTACACTAGGGAGTACTAAATCCACAATTTGAGGCATAAACACTCGAACACAATGCTGAAAGATGGAAACACAATCTAACCTTCTAATAGTTAGTGAAGGGAAAGTATAGAAAGAAACATCATAATGTACAAAACCAACATCACAATAATAGAAATAACATTGCAATGTATAATACAACCAAACTAGGTACATGGTTCCTCCTAACAATAATAACATCATAAGGCCATCGTGGACCCTAGTCATCCCGCATGCATAACATCCTAAGCTACCAATCTAATCATTAGTCCTATCATATAAGGATGTCACTACTAAAACATGCCACAATATAAGCATAAAGAAATTTAACATGCTAGGAGTAAAGCATAAGATAATCCTACAAATATAGATAACATCATCTATCATATGCTAATCATCATAATAAGGAAATGCATCAAAAAATAACATCATCTACACATGATATACAAACATCCCAATGAAAGCATAAATCACAAGAAAACATACTCTAAAATCTGAAGTACCAAGTTAAAACATCTAGCAATGGTCACACTAGGACAATATATTGTCTTTGTACACTGGTCCCTAGTAGTGGTATGGATAGCTACGCCTCCCAACCATGTGGAACTTATAGGCCCACTCTCGTAGTACTAATGGAGATAATGATCCAATGACAAATACACACAAAACAAATGTCCATGGCTAAAACACATGCTTGATAGTATGATGACTGAATCCAAGACATAAACAATGCATAAACTATGGGTCTTGCTCAAACACTCAATGGGCTACTAACTACGGGCTGACATCATGGAGGGTCACTTGGCATTGACAAGCCCAAGCTCAAATTTGTGCGAACTCAACTTCCCAATAGAAGGCTCTCACACTAAAGCATTATTTTATTATGTCAAATTTTATTACCACCCAATATTTTATTTAGTTATTGCTTAGTTAAAACTTCCTCTGCCAACCCTATGGCATCATAATGCTAGGTTGCAAGATAGAAGCCCCCTCCATATGCTACCCTACCCTACCCATGCTTATCCTATGATAAGTACCCATAGGCATGCATATTCCCAACCCAACCCAAATGATCATAACTTTTAGAAATACCATAGAAAGTTAGGACTCACAAGTCACTTGACCAATTTATGCACATGTACTTGTGTGTGGCGCACCACCATTACGAAGATCATAACACAAGGACTAGATGAGAACAAAACCATAAATAATACTCAACTAAAAATAACTCAGGAGTATGGATGTGATATGCATCTTAATGTAACAATAAAAGTGCAATAATTGTTTGAATGACATCCAAATGGATGATCCATGTCCATGACCAAACTCATGCTAAGAAAACTTGAGAAAATAGGGTGGCATGCAAAGTGAGGTAAAAACCCCAAAAATTGGAAAACTTCAAAATTAAAACCCATTTGGCCTTTGGGTACAAAAATCCTAAAAATCCAATAATATTTGAGTTTAGAAACCATATGAAAAAATGACCAGCATAATGGTATGAAACCCCAAACCCCCATTCCAAAACCTAGGAAAATGTTCATACCTGACCAACTAGGCAGAACTAACAAACAAAAATGGAGGAGAGGACTAGTTCTCAACCTCCAGAGAAATGACTACCAACAATAGAACCTGAAATAGAGTAGAAAAAATAAAATGGGAAAGCCCTACCTGACAGTAAAAAGGGGCAGAAACTAAAACCTGCACAACAAAATAAAATGCCTGCCAAAGCTACCAAAAATCATAACAAAGCAAGGTCTACCTAATCCAGATCCAACAAGACCAACCTTTCAAAGATCGCATGCTCATGGGTTCCAGAACAAATAGAAATCTAATCCTTCAGGAAGAGGATTTCATAAAAACTCTCAAATTTGTATTTTCAAAAGTGAGAAGTGAATAATAAAATCCCTTTTTCAATACTTATTCACTTTTTGAATGTATAGTCGATTAGGGAAAATAACTAATTAGACTAGCTAGACTCTAAATCAACCCAAAAAAAAATAGGTTATTCCTCATAATGGGAATTCACCTAAGGAAAAGCTGCCAAAAATTAAATTTGAGAAGATTTAAAGCCCAAAAACCAAAAATCACACAAAAATCTAATCAACTTTCACAACAATGTGAACCTCTAAATGCACAAATACACTCACTGGTCTAATCACATAATGTAGATGAGTTCAGATTTAATAATCACCAAAAGGTTTTAATTTAAACAATTAAAATAAAGATATGTCAACAATACAGGGATGATATTGGTAAAATATGAATAGCTGAATCACTAAATCCATGTGCCATGGTCAGGGATATAATTCCTGCACACTAAAACACTCAATCAAGTGAAATTGTATAATAATATCATAGCCAAAGCATAAATGCATTAAATACCTAATTAATCCATTTATATCATTCATGTTTTCATAAATCATAAAGAGACAAGAATGACATAAATCACCATAGCATAAAATCCATCACATAACATAATCAAAAAGTATGTCCAAATATTAGATAATTAGATATCATCATAGATCTACTGTCATCTAAAATAGCATCAATGTGAAAATATGATAAATTTATAGCATAGCAGTAAAGAATCTATGGTACTAAATTAGAGTATAACATTTGACCCTTAGGTAATCTCAAAGTATATATAATACGAGTATCAGATATCTCTCAAATCAAAATAGATAAGGTATAGAGTGCAAACACAAGAAGCACTACACTCTTCACTACACTAGGTGGATCGCATGCCTCCTACATAAACAAAAAAAGAAAACCCAAAGTTAGACTACTAAATTTATATGATTCTATGTATCTAACATTGAATTACTCAAATGCATAATGATCCTTTTTTTAATGAATATTTATAGTATTAAATTTTCATCATAAATACGTCTCTCATTAACATCCTATGTTGGAGTCCTCTCATATGTCAAGATGTCTAGAACTTGGTTGGTTGTAACCTGTATATATTCAAGTATGTTTATCAGATGGATCTATAACTTAAACTATAACATTATAATTTATAGCATACTAAATTCATAATATATAATCAAGAATTCAAACTACAACTTAGCTCTATCGACTCCTCCTCTGGATATAATGGCTGTGTGAGAAAAGATACAAAACTTTGATGTCTAGCCTCTTATGCACTAGGCGTTTCCTATGAGATACAAAAGCCTAGATGTTAATATCACAGAAATCAATTTTGAATTTTTTTTTTTAAATTAAGGAAAACAACAAATAAATGATACTTATACATATGATGGGGCTTTCATTGTGAATGGAAATGCTAAAGAGTCTGCAATGCCGAATTTTCCTAGACTAATCACCATTATCCATGCCTTGTACAATAAAGAATGTAATTAAATTTCATTACCAAATTTTTTTTACAAGAATCCATCAATATTTAATCACTTTAAAAGAAACTAATTACCTTTCCCTTGTCAATGGGTTGTGCCTCACTCCCTGCACTCTACCCCCCACTAACAAGTCATGTGAGCATAAAAGTTTCACACTTCTATAAACCATTATTCTTGAGAGAACCCATGGAAGAGGGAGTCTCAAGAGCTAGCTTATAGCTCTCTATCTATGATGTGCAAAGGCTATGAGATGGTGGCTCTCAAATGAACCAAACTATGCAACCCTTGCAAGGTCCACCATATAATGAGAGATTCAAAGAGTAAAGGCAAGAGTGCCAATATCCAAGAATCTAGAATAAAATGTAATGCAAATGCAAGCTATTCTAAATGAGATGCAAGCTAAGAAAAAGAACTAAGCTAAAGCATAAATGAAACTAAGCTAAGAAGTATGCCATAATTTAAGTAGAATGAGAGCTAAGCTAAAATGCAAGAATGCTCCAAGTCTCCAAAATCCTGTAGCATAATAATAGCATGAGAGACTAAGATTTTTTGAATGAAGAGAGAGCCCTCCCTTTTAAATAAAAATAGATGGTAGAGATTAAGAGGCAAGATGAATGTAATCAAGGGATGAGAATACATCTTGAGTGATCCATGTGCACAAGCATCTCAATCAATCACAATTAATGGTTGACTTTTGAGAGGGTTTGAAATGTGTGGAGGAGAATTAAAGTTATTTTAAAAGTAGAAGATTCCTCTCATATAGAAAAATGTGCATTGATGTGTAGACAAAAATGTCTTTTCTGTTATTTCTAAAATAGGAATAATGCTTTATGTGTGCACACTTAGGATAAGAGATGAGTGGGAAATTTTATTTAATTAAAAGGGGGACATGTTCTTTTAATTAAATATGAACTTGGGATAAAGTGGCCATACCATGGGTTATAATCAAATAAATATATTTTTGAGGATTTGATCAAAAATAACCATTAGATAAATTATGAAAAAATGCTAGAAAGGGGGCTCATAGTCTAGATGACCATTTTTAGTTGAATACATTTGCCCCTCTTTGACTAATGTGTGATTGGTCTGAGAACACATTATGTCAAAGAATGAAGAAGCTAAGATGATAGAGAAATCTGATCATGAAGAACAAAGCAAAGAGATATAGCAAATCCTAAATGCATAGTCTAATAGCGATAATTCTGAACACTAGGATAGAGTAGATATAAGAACTCAAGAAGAGTACTAACACCAAGAGAAGTAGATAGATCAAGAGAAAATAGATAGTTTTAGTAGAAAGAAATTTGCAACAATGATAGAATATTCATGCTCCCTCAGGATCAAAATCAAAATGAGATAGAGGAGATGCAAAAATAAGCTAGATTTGATCAAATTAGAAGAAAGAAAAGTTCATGATGCTAGATAAGACATTAAGACCAAAGATTGAACACCAAAAAATGAAGGTATGCCCCACTTTGACTAACTTTGACCAAGAAAGATAAAGCATAAGAATTATGTCAAAGAAGGAAGAAAGAAGAAATGAGATGAAATAGAAATGAAAGTAAAGAGTGGAAGAGAGTAGAAATGATGAAATGATGATTTTCCCAACAATATTCAAAGATTAAGCCTCAATAGGTCATCCAACTACATAGAAGAAAGAAGAAATTTTTGACCAGCAAGATGAAGTCAAATTTGGATTTCAATCCTGAAAATGGATCTAGGATGTCAAGATTAGCCAAGATAGGTCAAAAGCCTAGATGAGATGGTAAGATAGAAAAGAAGTGAGAAATAGAAAAGAAGAGATAAGATAAGATCAAGATGATACAAGAGAAGGATGAACGTAGTTAGCTAAATGGTCCATGAAAGATAAAGAAGAGATCTCTCTCAACATGCAAAATGTAAAGATAGCTAGAATGATCTTTAGAATGCAAGCTAATATGAAAAGGTTCAATTGCAAGGGTTACATAAGTAGGTCCTAGTTTTTATCATTGAGCCTTATTAGGGACATCATAAGATCATACAATCATCACTAGTAAAATTATGAGGATATGAACATAATCTATGTCACATAGAAATGTGGGAATCTAACCTAAGCATCAAAGACATAGAAGTCAAGATGATTACTCAAATAGATTCCTTAAGTTTAGTATAGCAAGATTACACCTGTATCCAAGCATAAGTGCCAAGATAACCCTCAAGTGTAGTCTTGTGAAAAATAGTCAAGGATGATATGTTTATAAGTTCAAGTGCTAAATAGGATCAGCATGAAACACTTGAAAATAATATAGAAAAATAAATTATACCCTCAAGAAGAAATCAAGAAAACATGCCCCATGCCTCCAGTCTTCTAGTCAATGACATCCTTGAGAGACTATGAGGGAGGGAACACATAGCAAAGAAATTATCATAGATAGCACAAAAAGTAAATAAAAATCAACATAGCTCAATTGTTTAAGTGTTTAAGTGCTTGTGTGTAAGTCATTTGGCTATTTCTTCAAAGCTTGATCTTGATAGTGAGAAATATCATGACATCGAAGACTATAGGTAAACTATCTGAAAAGTGTTGAGAAACACTTGAAGTCAAGGTGGGGGTAGTGTTTAGAAACACTATTTTGTGAGGTTTCAAAGAAAGCCTAATGCACAAGAATACCTCAATGGTCTAAGTAGCTATTCCCCCAAGACAAGGACAAGAAACAATTCCAAGCTAGGAAATTTGTTGCAGAGTGTGTGATTGAGACTGATAGACATAGGTGCAAGGGTCTCAAGTAGCACCTATTTCCAAGTTTTCACCACTTGGAAAATTTCTTTTCTTTAGGACTTTTTTTTTTTGTGTAATTTTGAATTTTTTAATTTTTTTGGTGATGCATCAAAGTGCCTATTGCTAGGTTTTCACTAAGATGATCATTTTTTTAGGACATTTTCTGATTTTTAGGAATTTTTACAGCATCATATACATTTTTTTTGGATTTTTTAGAATGATTTAGAGATCACTAGTTCTCAAGCAAGATCACATCATTTTCTCCCAATGTCTAGCAAGGTGTATAATATGGAGTAGGAAGTTGGTGGATGCATAGAGATGGATAGGAAAGGAATATGAAGTGAGTTAAAGTGATCCTCAAGGATTGACTCTTCAAGAGTACCCAAGCTAGGGAAAGAGGTGAAATAGTTAGATGAAGTATGTTTTGGATAAGTAATGGAAGTAATGAGAAAGATAACATGTAGGATAAGTAGTAAAGCCAACAAGTGAGGTAGCATGAAGTATGTAGTCCAAAAGAGTAGCCATGTCAAGAGACCAATGAGAACAATGTTTCATTTATTGTGATCAAGACCAAGGGGTTAGCTAGATAGGATAGTGATGGGATAGAGCAATAAGAATAAAGCTCAAGATGGAGGCTATGAGTGAATGAGAGAGCACAATAGAAAACCTCGTGGAAAAGATAGCCAATATGCAAAGATAGCTCAACATTGTCAAGATCAAAGAGAGAAGAGGGGATAGATGGATGATGGAAGAATTACACATGATGCCTATTTATCAGGTTTTCATCATGGTACTTATCGAAGGTGCCACAAGAAGTAGTTTTCACCAGACACATTTTCATTTTATTTTTTTTGCTTTTTTTCTTTTTCTATATTTTTTTTTTGAATTTTTAGAAAGAGCTCAAGCTCTTTGAATGTAGATAGTGATCCTATAGGAAAGATAAGTCATGATAAGACAAGATCATAGAAAGGTATGCTCAAGGATGTTGATAGGGTGATGAAAGAGAAATGGTAGTAGGAAGAATATATTGAGGATGAGAGTTCATGTATAGAAAGTAAGTGTAAGCTTTAGAGGATTTCATGAGGGTAGCTAAAATATTGGACAAAATCAACATTGACATAAACCTTGAAGGGTGTTGGAATGATGGAGGAATCATGGATGAAATAGCTTGAGGTTTAGATGTATGAGGTGGTAGAAGAGATTTGGAAAAAAGTGGAGTGGAAGGCTTTGGAATATTTTTAGGAATATTTTTGGAAGAAGATGGAATAGAAGCCTTTGGAAGCATGAATGTTAACTTTGAAGTATTTTCAATATTCAAGTCTTTTAAAAGAGACTTGCGAATCCATATAGCTTTAGATTTTCCTTTGGATACTTCAAAACATATTTCTTCAATAATGGCTTTAGGAAGCCATATTTTCTTTGATTTAACTTTTTTAATAGTGGACTTTTGTGGTCTCTTGAATTTCTTCTTTTCATTCACATGTCGATTAGATGGGACATAGTGATCTTCATTTTTCAATGGATTCTTATGTTTATTCTTGCTTCCAAAAACTTGGGATTTGTGTATGAATAAGAATGATATGATTGGTTTAGATGGATAGACGGGTGGAAATTCATCAAGGATGAGTGTCTTTGTTGATCTTGAGGTATGATGGGAGAGCTAGGAGTGGAAAATGTAGGACATGAAGGAACATAAGGTCCCAATATAGATGGAAGGTTTGAAGGCTTTAGCTTTGATGGATGAGGACCAAGGATAGAATCACGATATGAAAATGGATAGTGGAAAGGGATATCAACATCTTTAGAATGAGAAACATGGTCAAAGCCATCAATAGACTCATGAGTAGCTTTGATAGGAATAACATTTTTAACAAGAGCACTTGAAGCTTGAGCACAATTTTGAAGTGGATATGGAGAAGTAGAACAATCTTGACAAGTAGCTTTGGATAGCGTAGGATGAGAAATTTTCTCATAAATTTCAGTAAGGTCAAGGGAGATAATGGAAATGGTAACTTCATCATAGTTAGGGGATGGAAAAGACATAGGATACGAAGGAGTGAAATTTTGAAGGAGATGAAAGTGTGCTTGATTTTGATCTTTCTTGACATTTATAGCTTTTTCTTTTTGAGAGTCCTCTTGACATGGAGCCACTTCTAAGGATAGTAGAGAATGAAGAGTGAATGGAGTAGTTCTTGGATCTTTAGGCTTGGTAACATGGAAAAGGTTTGCAGCCAAGTGAAGGTTAGCTTGAGTTTCTTTTAGAGGTAGCCCTTAAGGATAGGTAGTGTACATGAAAAGTATTAGGTTCTTTATTTGATAAAGGCATGTTGGAAAGATTTGAAGTGTTGGTAGGTGAATGATTGTTTGAAGAAGTGGAGGTATCAAGGAAACCATCACTAGACATAGGTTCATTAATATGATAGTTCTAAAGAAAAGTATCCTCACCACATGAGTTATTAGAGGTATCAAAAATCCCATTATCAATAAGATCTTGGATTTTATGTTTCAGCTCAATGCAATTTGAAGTACTATGCTCATTATGTTGATGATAAGCACAATATATATCTAATAATGGGTTTCTATATGAGCTAGAATTAGGTAACATGATGAGCTTGGTGCCAAGAAGTGTTTGCATAGTGTCATCATAAGAATCTTCCAAGGGAGCAAAAGTTCTATCAAAAGTATGTCTAGATTCCTTTTTTTGTTTCTCAAGTGAATGGTATGCATCCATGTCTTCATCATTGTCTTGGTTAAAGATAGGTCCATCATGATAGCTTGGAATAGGCTCAAAAGAGGTACCATTTTCTTTCTCTCTAAGGAGGTATTTAGATCTAGAAGATGAGGACATTTGATGTCTTGGAGTAGAATATGTAGACCTTGAAGAAGATGAACCATGTGTATGTAAAGGTCTTAAGGGAGATTCATTTAAGAATGAAATCTTCTCCTCTAATATTTTCTCAAGTTTAGAATTAATTTCTATCATACACTTAGAGAAATGAAGGTAAGAAAGATCATTTGTCTCTTCTAGTTCTTTGTATTGAGTGTATAGATCTTGAAACTCTTTGATGACCTAGAGAATACAATGGTCATCTAGATTTGGTTGAGGTTTTGTAGCACAAGGTTTGAATGCCATAGTGGTAGATAGATAATCAAGCATGAAGGACACTAGTGACTCGAGTTAACATCTAGGCAAGAAGCCAAATAGCCAAGTAGATAGAGCAAGAAGGGTGACAAGTGAACAACTTTCCCAACCTAAGAGTGTAGTCAAGAAATCAAGGTAACCATTTTAGCAAAAAGATAACAAGCAAGAGGACATAGACCATGAAGATATAAAGACCAAAGAGCCACTTTAAGCATGTTTAAGCACTAGAGACATAACAAATCAAAGACAAATGATGAAACCCCACTTAGTAAGCAACATAAAAAAAATGTTTGCACTTGATGTTTTCACTTGGTTGACAAAGTTTGACAATAGTTGATCGCATAGCAAGTTTGATGTTCAAAAACAATTTATTTCTAAGCAAGATAGTGACACATGGAGTAGTCTTCAAACAATCAAGCAAGGGATGAAGAAACCTTGCATGATAAAAGAATATGTGAGGTCTTAAAAGAAAGCCCTAGAAACTATCATCCTATGTATGTTCCAAAGATTTCCATAGGTCTAGCACATTTGAGAACACATCAAGTAATATCCTAGAAATCATGGTTCATTAGTCAACAAATTAGCCCACACTTGATGCTCCTTCACCTCACACCAAGTGGTTTCACACCAGAGATATTGGCTTTGTCATGGAAATGCCATAATCATAACTAAGGAAACATAGATGGTGAGTGTAAAATATCGGGGTGATTCAGGTAGTCCACTAGGATTGATCCTTGCACCAAGAAGTTACTCATCGCACTTGAGCAATCATACTAGGTAAGACAAGTGCTATGTCTACCAAGGTTTTGTGTCCTTGATAGCCTTGAGATTATAGTGGGTTGGAATAGCTGGGTAATTTTCTTGTCCTCATTTGGGTTGTTGCTCTTAGGTTGTCCGAGAGTAGGCCCTCTAAAGGATCCTAACTACCACAAAATGGATCCACTCTCAAGGGTCAAGATTTTTGATTTACCTCAAAGGTGAAGATCATACTCTCCTACCTTGATTGCTTCTCCTAAACATGCAAAAGATATTGAATTACCCTCTTGCTTTTGAAATCCAAAGGTGGGTCAAGATTTTTGATTCACTGCAAGGGTAAAGAGCACACTCTCCTATCACCAAGGAATCTCAATCACAAGTTTAATGTGCCTAAAAAAAGAACAACTAGTAGATTTTTCACATGAGAAAAAATAAATCAAGTTGGGTTTTTATGCATTGGGTAGCCCTGCAAATAATTGTTAGTAGCCCTTGTGCATTCAAAGCTTTGACATGCATTCTTTTTAGCAATGAAATGAGAATATCTCTATAGAAAAACCAAGGTTAGAGCATAATAACCAAGTAATACCTGCAACACAAAGTGGTTAGTTTCCTCAAAAAATCCAAGTTATCTTCCAACCAAGTGTATGCAAAGAAAGTGAAAACTAATCACAAATGCTCTCATTTTTAGTCTTTGTTTTTTACTTAGTCAACAAGATTAGACTTTTTTGCTATGATTTCGGATCCAAAAATAGAAATTAAAATAATAGACCCCTACTAAAAACAAGAGATCTTTCCAAAAATGCAAGAAATTCAAAAAAAATTCTTCATTTGTGCCCTAGGGATCCATTTTGTCAAAACAGACCATATTTTTCAAATCAAATATTTGGACCCTAATATGACTTCTAAATTCAAACTAAAAAGAATGGGTCCCCTCTATAATTTAAAGAGATTTCTGAAAATGTAAATTTTTCCAAAAAATATGTTGATTTGTGACTAGAAATGAGTTTTTATGAAAAACAAAGAAAAAATCATAACTAACGCAAATAAATTCAAAATGATCTAAAACTTGGACTGAGACATGTGGAATGCATCCCCAACCTTCAAAAAACAAAATTGATCTTACCTCAAAGTATTTTGGGAGATATACTCAAATATTTCAAAACTAGGGTTTTGGCCTTCAAACAAATCTGCACAAAGGTTAGCCTTAAAACCAAAGTAAGAAACCTATAAAACCACTTGACTAGATCCAAGAAGTTGTTGTAAAAAATAATAAATGATAATTTACTCAAAATTTAAGTAAGAAAATGGTGCTAGAAACTTAGTTCTAGCCCCATAGTAGGTGCCAAAAATGTGTGCATAAAAGTGTCACACTTCTATAAACCATTATTCTTGAGAAAACCCATGGAAGAGGGAGTCTCAAGAGCCAGCTTATAGCTCTCTATCTATTATGTGCAAAGGCTATGAGATGGTGTCTCTCAAATAAACCAAACTATGCAACCCTTGCAAGGTGCACCATAGAACGAGAGATTCAAAGAGTAGAGGCAAGAGTGCCAATATCCAAGAATCTAGAATAAAATGTAATGCAAATGCAAGCTATTCTAAATGAGATTCAAGCTAAGAAAAAGAACTAAGCTAAATCATAAATGAAACTAAGCTAATAAGTATGCCATAATGTAAGTAGAATGAGAGCTAAGCTAAAATGCAAAAATGCAAGAATGCTTCAAGTCTCCAAAATCACCAAGAAAACCTACAGCATAACAATAGCATGAGAGACTAAGATTTTTTGAATGAGGAGAGAGCCCTCCCTTTTAAATAAAAATAGATGGCAGAGATTAAGAGGCAAGATGAATGTAATCAAGGGAGGAGAATACATCTTGAGTGATCCATATGCACAAGCATCTCAATCAATCACAATTAATGGTTGACTTTTGAGAGGGTTTGAAATGTGTGGAGGAGAATTAAATTTATTTTAAAAGTAGAAGATTCCTCTCACATAGAAAAAATTGCATTCATGTGTAGACAAAAATGCCTTTTCTTTTATTTCTAAAAAATGATTTAATTTTTTTATGTGTGCACACTTATGATAAGAGATGAGTGGAAAATTTTATTTAATTAAAAGGGGGACATGTTCTTTTAATTAAATATGAACTTGGGATAAAGTGTTCATACCATAGGTTATAATCGAATAAATAGATTTTTGAAGATTTGATCAAAAATAACCATTAGATAAATTATCAAAAAAGCTAGAAAGGGGGCTCATAGTCTAGATGTCCATTTTTAGTTGATTACATGTGATACTTACAAGAGAAAAGAAATATTAGAAACCATATATGCTCCAATATCAAATAAAAAAGTAATGAGAACACAACATAATGTACTAAATATGTCTCAAGGCCAAATGAAATATCTAAGAGTGTGACATCATCAACCTATCTTAGCTCCTCCTAAGTCATCAACTAAACATGAGTGAAGATCACATACATGTATAAGTTAGTATTGGTAAAAATTACTCTATTATAAAGATTAGTTTTAAATCACATATGTTTTAACAAAAAAAAAAATACAAGTACTGACACACTAGGATCCCATGACTCTATATGCCTCTCCTCTCTCACATAAGGTTGTGTAGTCTATGTACACACATCTGGTGTATCCTCCTCCTCTAATAAAAATTGGTACTCAAAAAGATCACTTATGGGACCTAGATAAAATTCTTGTACATTATGCAAGTATGGGGCACACAAACATGTGATGAGCTTGCCGGTGATGAACTTGCACCTCATCATCAACATGGTTAGGAAATACTGACCTAGACTGGGCTATCAATAGGATACTCAAACTATGAATGGATTTAATAGTCTAAGAGCTAGTCTCTGCAATGATATCAATATGTTGCACTGGAGGAGGGGGGAGACATGAGTAGGGGGGACAAAAGTACCAGGTTCCTACCACTAGGAAAAGGGTCTATCCTAGAGCTCCTCTTCCTCCTACACCCATGTTGGGCCTCATGCTCCAGTATTGCACCTTGAGGTGAAACACAAATTTGGTACAAAATAGAATGGCACCTCTAAATTGTATTTTGGAGGTTTCTAAAAAACCATCCACCAATGATCCCAAAAGTTTGCACACTTAGCCTCATTTGTGCACTGTCTAATTGATAATTTGGGATTTGTGCATTCTACTAGTTTACTAGTTTTTGGGTCCATAAAAAGGTTAACTATATCATCTTTAGTTATATTTAGGGCCACAACCTCATCATAGTCCAACCCATCATCAAACATGACATGTATTTGGTCACGCTGATGAAGAGCAACATTTTGTTGATTGGTAAGTGTTTGAATAGTATCCACTATGTTGTTTAACATGGATAACATGGGAGACAATGTGAATATATTGATATATGTAGTTTATAAAACCCTCAGTTCGGCAAGATTTTTAAATATCAAATCATTAATTTGAGGAGGGTTTAAGGGGGGTAGAGGATGTTTGGCAGATGGTTTTGAGGGGGTACTAGATCATTTGGTGAAAGGTTACTAGGAACATTATTTCCTAGCCCAATACCATCATTTGGGTTAGCCATACCTATTAATTTGCAAAACATAATTTATATTAAAAAAACCTTAATTTTAATAATTTCTATTTGAAAAAACCTAAATTTTAACAATTTCTATTAAAAAACCCTATTTTTTACAAATTCTATTTAAAATAACTAATTTATATTAATATTAATTCAAATCATTAAAAAATACAAAAAAAAACATGTATCCAATACCCATTTCAAAATTTGAAACCCAAAATGAAGCACTACCAACCAAACCCAAAAACGCAATGCAAAAGTTGCTCTAAGATTTTTTTTATCTGTCATAGGTTTTGGGTATTTGATTTCATATTGGATACCTAATATGATATTAGGTACCCAATAACCAATCAGATAGCCGAAAAGGCTTAGCCCAAACATTTTAGCCTTGGTAAGGATTGGTAGAAAAAAGTTAGAAAGGATTTTGAAATTCTTTTAGACATTTTCAAACTCCAATTTTTTCACATTGCCACTTTTTGGCACATGATAATCCTACACATACACAAAAGGCTCAAAATAGTTTTCTCCCATGGACCTATTAGACTTAGAAATTTATACCCTAGATAACCTTGGACATAGGATGCAATAAGGGGACCAAAAGTAGGTCCCAAGTAGGGTTGTACTACATCCCTAATTGAGAAGGGATGCACTCATCCTATTCTAACTAAGGCACAAAACCCTCAAGATTCCCTTGGGGCCCTAAAATAGGTCTCAAACCCTAGAAATCATGATGTAGGTGTAGATGTTTAAAATCATCTCTAAAAGACTATATTAATTTATTAATATTTCCCATGACATTGTAATTAATTATTGATTAATTAATTACATTGTTCACATTTTTCTACTTATTTAATTATATTAATTAATTAAATGAGTTCATTCTCCTAAGTATTTAAATTTAATTTGAATACTCCTAGCTCTAATGTGTTAAATTAATTTAATACACGATCTTCCATCTTTCCCCCCTTTTAAATAAATTTTATTTATTTAAATTTCCCACATCCTATTAATTTCTCTAAACCCATGATTAAATTAAATTTTATTTAATTTAGTCTTAAGCCTAACCTAGAGCCTAGTCTACACCTATCATTTTTATCCTCTTAAGCCTATTTCTTCTCTAATCTCACTTAATCATTCCTAATTATCTCCCTAATCCCCCTCATTAACATAAGAGTGTGCTCACACATGTGTGAGCAAACTTTGAATTCTTGACCATTTGCATGGCTTGCATGTCACCTTATGTGGCACCTATTTGGATGCCACCTCACCAAGCCCTCCCTCAAGCCTATAAATAGAGGGCTTGTATCAAGCATTTGCATCTCATTTTTATTGCATTGTTATCATGTTGGTTTGAGATTTGAATTTGCATTCATAGTTTGAGCTTTCATAGTAGTTTGAGCTTGCATTGGTAGAGTTCTCATAGTGATTTTGTAGGTTCATACTAACAATTTGGTAGTTTATTTAGTTTACATCATGCATTGTTAATCTAGTTTTTACATGCATTTGTAGCTTCATTTCAACTTGCATTTTTATCATAGTTTGCATATCTAGTTAGTTCTTTTATTACATATCATCTTCATTCTTGAATGCCTTCAAGAATGGCTCTCTTAATAGCCATTTTTTGAGGTGTTCTTCATCTCATTTAGTCTAGATTCATAACTTACTTGCATACACACTTGCACTCACTCACTCAAGAGATTCATTTATTGTTGTGTTTGGGAGAGCACATCAAACATCCCCCATCTTAACACACCAACAAGGCCTCTCATGGGTGCCTTTGTTGAGCTATAGAGGTGGATGAAAGGTTGGATTTATTGGTTTCTTAGGGTTGCAAAATCCAAGCAAGCATTAGTTGGTATTTATTCCTTGCATTTTGATGAATGTTTGATGCATTTTGAAGGATTTAAACTAGTGTTTATTTGTTAACCCATGCTTTTTGTAGGTCACATTTTCTAGCACACATTTTGGCACACCCAGTAGGACCCATGTCCCTGGTTTCATTGCAAAATTTTGCAAACAACCTTGATTCAGTCGTAAAACATCGCATTTTCATCTTCGTAGGCCGCAACATCATCTGCATTTGTCATCTATGTAGATCAACATCTCCACAAACTAGCATCTGCGATGTTTAGCATCTTCACAGTAGTTCCAAACAATAGGTTTAGGTTCTATCATCTGTGACATTAGTTTTGTCATCTTCGAGGCTTGTTTTGCCATCTTTGAGGTTTGTTTTGTCGTCTGCAATGCTAGTTTGTCATCTGCATTGTGTGTGGGCTTTGTTTGGCATCTCTGAGTTTTGGCACTTCGCTTTTCAAATTGATGTTTGCATCCAAAATTATTTAGTCTACTTTTAAGGGTCTTTTTTCGTCTTCGAGTTTGAGCATCTACGTAGTTTGGCGTCTGCATGTTTCGTCTTCTGTGCATTTGAGCGTCTGTGCCTATATTTTGGTATCTCTGCATTTTACCAGAATTGTTCAATTTTTAACAATAATTTTTGCTAATTGATTGAATTGCAAGTTTTAACTAACAGTTTTCATGCAGAGAAGTAAAAACATAAAAACAAAACCAATAGTGATTTTAATCACTAAAGGAGATTTGTAGTGATTTTTATCACTTAAAAACTTAAGGGCTAATGGACTTGCATGAATTAAACACTTTCATTTGAATGGACATGAATGTTTAGATTAGCCAATATTTGGACTTTGGTGCTTAAAATGGACATGAATGTTTAGATTAGCCAACATTTGGACTTTGGTACTTAAAAGGGACATGAATGTTTAGGGTAGAAGACACATTTGGATTTGTTGCTTAAAAAGAATTCACACCATCTTGAATGCTTTAAAGGATAATGGACATGTATGCCTAGGCTAGACAATATTTGGAATTGGTGCTCAAAATGAAATGTATGCCTAGGCTAGATCACATTTGGGTTTGGTGTTTAAAATAAATTCATACACTCTTGAATGCCCTAAGATAAATTGACTTTATTTCTTACATTTTTATTTTTAGCGTTTTACTTTCACGCACTCACTTTACTTTCTTGTTGACGAACCCGTGTTTTCATTTATGTTGGTGCTATTTCAAGTTGGAAAGAACCTTACATGTTTTAATCACGAGTGTCTTTAAGTAGATATAAAACTTAAGCTTCATTGGGAAAGAACAAGTGTCTTTTAAACCTCAAGACCACTTACGTATTCTCTCCCCTCGCACTTTTGGGCGATCTTGGGTGCACAAGAAATAAGTGGCTTTGTTTTTATTTTTAGGAGGTCTTCTTGGGGATTTCATCACCCCTTAGGATGAACTCAACTCTAATGTTTTGGTAGAGTATAAAAATTAGGAGGTGAATCGAAAGACACCTCTCTTGTAAGTGGAATATTGTCACTCTTGGCTAAGCCCCAAAGAACTTTATACCTTTGGGAAGTGAAAGAGAAGATTTAGGTTACCGTCTCCCCCTGGCTGTGTGGTAGTAATTTTTTTTATCTACAGATTTGGGCCTCACGTACCTTGTGTATATCAAGGACTCCCTCTAGATAAGCCTTGTTCATCCTAGAGATAGCCTTATTAGGGTTGTTGGCGTGTTCAACATGCTTGTTCAAACATTCAAAAACTAAAGCCAAAACATCAAACAAGTTCTAAAACAAGTGAAATTGTGAGGTAACCTTTCATTGAGTGAGATAGGTTAAGTGAGGTCTTATTGACTTATGGTTACTTTTAGTAGTTTGCATTTTGAAATTGGTTGAGTCTAGTCACTCTAAATTTGGGTCTTATTTTATTCCTACCATGATCGATAAAGTCAACCAAGTCAAACATAAGAAAGTGAAATTGTCTAAACCACCTATCTACAAGGAAAGGAAGAACCTAGCATATGGAAACAAACAATTTTGATATGCTATCAAAGACATTCAAAAAGAAGAAGCTACACAAAACCATTATGATAAAATTGAATACAATGGAAAACTTTGAAACTGGTCTGTTTTCCCAGGAGTGAACCCAAGGTTTTCATTTCCAGTGAACAAAGATTGAGATAGCTGCATTAGTGACCACAACGCTCTCATCTTTTCATATCTACCTCCATCTTTCCAAACTCCTAGTCTTCCACCTTCAAATTTTCTTCTAGAGAGCTTAAACCTTAAAACATCTTTTGACAATACAACACTAGACCTTTCATCTATAAGCAAACATTTGTCCTAATCATACTTACTTATTTGAGATCACAAGTCTATCTCCAAATAGTAAGTAATCAATTTGGTGTCTTATCTTGCCTGCTAGATCACTTGGCTATCTTTGGTAGGAGAAAGATACTACTATCCTCTAATCAATCTTTGTTTGTTAAACCAAGGTCTTTTGTTCAAACTTGGGTAGTTGACCCTTTAATCACATAAGGTTAATAGCTCTTATCCTCATTTTCTTTTTCTTCCATAATCTTCCACCCACTGGCTTGGTCACTCTTGTATGGTACACACATGATCAAGAAGGTTCACATTTAATCCCATGTCATGTTTGTGGGAATCATTGAGGCAATCAGAGATGGAGAATCCTTTTCCTCCACTCACAACTTCATTAGGGAATACAATTCCCTCTAGTTCAAACCTTGGTATACCTTACTCAACATCCACATGAGAACCAGAAGATCCCTTCCATAACACAACTTTGGGGGATAATGACAAAGAAATATACCAAGATGAAGATCCTATTGACCCTAACAATGTACCTAGTGATGTCAAGACATTCTTTGCAGACCCCTACAGTATGGAAATGATGGAAAAATCCATTAGGGAAAAAAAAACTAAGATATTCCCCCAAGATTTGATGAGAACACTTTCTTTAGACAAATTACAAAAGGTGGTGCACCTGTGTTGCCCACTTCAAATGCAGCTCCGACTTCTAGCAAAGGGAAAGAAAACATGGTGATAAGTAGTGCTATGCCTACATCTAGTACTTCAACACAACCTAGATTTCAATTGAGTGCAGAACATATTCAACAAATCATTAGTGCCATGCCCAATTATACCACACATGCTAGTATACCACAATCTACCTTGACAACTTCAATTGTGCGATGCTTAGGCATTGGACAAGTGCCTACTCAACCAATGGCAATTTCGACACAACCAATGCACTCTTCTTATTTACAAGTGCCAACCACTATGGTAAAAACATATGTTCCAATTCCAACAACTACATATCAATACATTGGCCAAAGTGGAGTGCCTCCACCACCTCGCACTACATTTGGGACTCCCCACAATTTAGGAGGTGGATTTTTGAACACCCAACAATCATAAGTGCAACCTAATCAAGATTTGGCTCAACAATTCCAAGAATTGCAAAATTTGGTCCTTAACCTGAACAACAAAGGGGTGAAGGATGTCTCTTTTGACAAAATTTGTCCTTTTCCATTTGATAAATCCATTAATATGGTGCCATTTCCAACCTTTATTGAAATACCTCAATTTGGCAAGTATACGGGAGAGACATGCCCCGTCACCCATCTCAAGGAATTTTCCATTTTGTGCCAAGAGGTAGCCTACAGTGATGACTATCTTAAGAGACTCTTTGCATGAAGTCTTGGAGGCCCCGCACTTGAGTGGTTAATGAATTTACCTAAGGGCTCCTTTACTTCTTTCAGTGACTTGACAAGCAAGTTTATAGCACAATACTCTTACAACATTGAACATCATGCCTCATTAAGTGACTCATGCAACACAAAACAACGAAATGGAGAAACTTTTGCCAACTTCCTACAAAGGTGGAGACATCTTGCTAATCATATGCCATATAAAATTGAGGATTCCCATCTTGTGGATATATTTATCAAGAACTTGATACCCGAAATGTCCTTTCACATGAAAATGGCTAGCCCTAAAGACTTTTCCACTTTAGTCAAAAAGGGAAAGAATATTGAAAATAGACTTTTGGAAAAAGGTACCATCAAACATTATAATTCATCATCCTCCAACAATGAGTCAAACAACAATAAAAAACCCAAATTCTAGTCCAAGAATAAGGGTGTTACACATGATGGTGTTACTGATGTCAAAAACCTTCAAGGAGGGAACAACAACAACTACCGCAATCAAAACAACAACAACTCAAATCATGACAATTAAACCAATCAACAATCTAGAAATCAAACACAATTCTTTCCACGCAACAAAAATTACAATCATGAATATGATCGAAATATAAAGTTCACTAACTTTCATGAACCTTTGGAAGCTATCTTTCAAAAATTAGTGGATCACAACTTGATGGTATTTCCTGACACACGTCCTTTTGATGAAAATCAACCAAAGTCAAAGTGGTATAGGGAAAATGAATATTGTAAATACCACCGTATCAAAGGACATGACACCAACAAATGTATCAAGCTCAAATTTTTTATCCAAAATCTTGTTGATGATGGGGAAATTGAAGTAGAGGGAGGTCCAACTTCTAAAAATGCTAAATTGAAGATATTTCAAAAACCATTTCCCAATCACAACAATAATAATAACAATACCAATAATGCAGATCAAGCATCCACATCAAATACATTACCTTATGATTATTCTACTAACCACATCTCAGGGTATGACTCCTTATGTGGTCACATTGAAGAAGTAGATGCTCATGTGAATACCCTTGTCTTGCAAGCAACTGATTGTGATGCCACCACTTGACAAAGAAGACTCACTTTGCAAGCTGCCACTCCCAATAACACTAATCCACCAATGCCACATGTGCCTACTGCACCATCCACCTCACAAAGGCTCACTTCTCGCTATGATGTGTTGTCCCAGCTAGGTAACACTCCTACACAAATCTCCATTCTTGAGCTTCTTACCACATCACCCATCCATAAAGAGATCTTGGAGAAGGCTCTTTTAGAGTCTCATGTTCTTGAAAATATTAATGCTTTCCAATTCACTGCTGTGATTGGAAACCTTTCCACTCAACAACACCTTGTCTTCATAGATAAAGATTTCCAAGGTCCTGATCCCCACCATAATTTGTTGCTCCACATTGAAGTCCTTATACAATGACATAAGATTAAAAGAGTCCTTATAGACAATGGATCCGGTTTGAACCTTTGTACATTGAAAATATTCATTTCTTGGGACTACCAGAGGATCTCATAGATGTTAATAAAAGGATCACAGTAAAAGCATATGATGAAAGAGAAAGAGAATCAAAAGGAGTCATCATGTTGCCTCTAAAGGTTGGACCAGCCATCATAACTACTGAATGCCATGTCTTAGACTTGGATTTTCCATATAACATCTTGCTTGGTAGACCATGGATACATACACTAAAGGCAGTCCCATCCACCTATCATCAATGCTTGAAATTCCCCCACCAAGGAAGAGAGATCACAATCCTAGGGGATCCTACTCCTTTCGAATTTTGTAAAAGATTGGAAGGTGCACCAATGAATTTTTGTCCAATAAGTGAGTTTGCCAAAGTTGTACCTAAATCATTCACCATAATAGAACCACCTTCCACAACAGTACTAGAATTAGCTAATGAAGATTCAAGCTCCCACAAGGGAAAAGAGCAGGCTGAAGATACTAAAATTAACACCACAGGAAAGAAGGTTACTTTTGCTGATTTAGGAATGGGAGAGTATAAATTTGAAAATGTCTTGTGTGTTGGACAACTACCACTCTCCCCTCGTTCCTTTGGAAAACCTTCTCAGTTATCACCTTCTACTAATAAGGAAACCATGCAAGTTAGAAAGACAACATTTGAGCATTGGGGTTCACTTAGTGATGAGCATATGGAAGATAATATCCTAGATTGGCTATATTATGATGGAAAAGATGAACCTGTGGAGTTTTCTAAGGATAAATATGTTAAGGCACCTCCCATTATTGAAAACATGGGATATCATGGTATCGGCCTTGGACCAAAAGAAGATGGAATTAGACAACCCTTAGAAGCTAATAGCTATCCTAAAGGACATGGATTGGGCTCTATTAAACCTAAGGTATCCTTTGCTGACAACTACTACATGGTTGAACCTGATTCTGAGACTGAAGAGGAGGAATACTTCAAAGTACCTTTCCAATACATTGAAGATGACCTAGATAATTATGTCCATGCCATTACCATAGATGACCTTTCATCCATTAACCTACCTCTCACCAATCTCAAAATGATAGACTGGGACCTTCAAGATACACCACCAGCTCTCGATATCTGTAAGTCTGATGAAGTAGTGATGGCACTCTTTGGCCTTAAGAGTCTCTAAGAATATGAACATAAGATCCAATACAATGAGGAAGCCTACTTTGGTAGCCAAGTCAACTCTCTTAGTCGCAAAAGTGAAAAAGAGAATTAAAATGGAAAAACAAAAGAAGCATCCTCTAGTGAAAACTCCCCTGGGGCGCTTTTGGATGAAGAAAAAGATAAAATAAAGGACACATCTTCTGGTGAAAACCTCTTAGAGGCACCAGAAGAGGGAGATCTTGACTTTCCATTTAGATCCTTGCCACCAGAAAAATCACCTATTTTGAATGAGGACACAATTCCAGTCAATTTGGGAACAGAGGATAGTCCACAAATCACCTACATTGTTGCTACCTTAAGTCTTCAGGAACGAAAAGCCATGACTAAATTCTTAAAAAAGGGAAAAATCAATTTTGTATGGACATACAAAGACATGCCTAGCTTAGATACAAATTTTATTGTGCATCATTTGACAATTGATCCCAAGATTAAACCAGTAAAGACAAAGTTGCGCAGAATGCACCCTAAGGTAGCACTCCTAGTCAAAGCAGAGTTACAGAAAATGTTAGAGGCAAAATTAATCCATCCTATTGACTATCCTTAGTGGGTCTCCAACATTGTCCCTATAGGGAAAGCATCTGGGGGCATCCATGTTTGTTCAGATTTTAGAGATTTAAATCTCGCATGTCCTAAAGATGATTTTCCACTTCCTAACATAGACACCATAGTGGATTTGACTGCCGTACATGAGATATTGTCTTTGATGGATGGGTTTTTCGATTATAACCAAATCAGGACTGCAGAAGAGGATGAACATAAAATGGCATTCACCACCCCATGGGGAACTTTTTGTTATCAAGTCATGCCTTTTGGCTTGAAAAATGCCGGCACCACTTATCAACGCGCAATGACTACCATATTCCATGATCTTCTACATGTCATAATGGAGGACTATGTTGATGATATTCTAGGAAAATCTAAGACAAGAGAATCCCACATTGATGTCCTTACCACTATTTTTGATAGGTTGGAAAAATATAAAGTGTACCTTAATCCTAAAAAATGTGTATTTGGGGTCAAATCAGGCAAACTGTTAGGCTACATTGTGTCAAGAAGAGGTATTGAGGTAGATCCAGCAAA
This sequence comes from Cupressus sempervirens, assembly GCA_028749045.1. NCBI lineage: Eukaryota > Viridiplantae > Streptophyta > Pinopsida > Cupressales > Cupressaceae > Cupressus > Cupressus sempervirens. Next base: position 731,626,041 of record CM053783.1, on the reverse strand, counting down.
AGTGAAGGCCATCATGCATATGCCTCCACCTACCACATTGAAATAACTCTGCAATTTTCAAGGAAAGTTACAATCTATTAGGAGATTTGTGTCACAACTAGCAGATAAAGTCCATCCACTTCAACATTTTCTTTCCAAGGGAAACAAGTTTCAATGGGATTGCCTATGCCAAAAATAATTTGAACAAATTAAGACATATTTGGCTAATCCTCCAGTTTTAGTACCTCCAGTTGCAGGGCAACTATTGATTTTATACATTTCAACTACTTCAGTTGCCTTAGGAGCACTTTTGGCACAGTTAGATGATAAGGGGAATGAGCAAGCCATATATTAGCTCAGTCAAACACTAGTCGGCTATGAGTTAAACTACACTACTATTGAGAGAACATGTTTGGCTATAGTCTCTTGTACGCAAAAACTACATCATTATATGCTTAATCATACTACATATCTCATTGCCAAGATAGATCCATTCAAGTATTTGTTATCAAAAGCCTCCCTCACTAGTCGAGCAGCAAAATGGGTCTTAATTTTGAGTGAATTTGACATTGTTTATAAGGATCGTAAGGCCATTAAAGGACAAGTAATTGTAGATCAGCTTGCTGAAGCTCCTCTTCAAGGGAACCATCCCATTGTAGCCAATTTTCCAAATGACACAATTATGACCCTAGCCCCTACTACACCATGGAAATTATTTTTTGATGGATCCTTTACACAAAAGGGATCAGGGGCAGGAATTTTGTTTGTGACACCACAAGGGGACCTCATTCCAAAGTCTTATAAAATCTCATTCCCTTGCACAAATAATATAGCTAAGTATGAAGGTTTAGTCATAGGACTACGTCAAGCTATCAAATGGAATATCAAAAACCTTCTTGTCTTTGGAGACTCACAATTGGTCATTAAACAAGTCACAAATGAATACCACACCAAGGATGAGAAATTGTTGCCCTACCGTAGAATAGTTGAGGATCTTAAGCAGAATTTTATAGAGATTTTTTTTCAGCAAATTCCAAGGGCTAATAATAAAGCAGCAGATGCCATGGCCACTATTGCCTCTATGATTTCCATGCCAGAATATAGTCCTAAATGTGAGTTTCTCGTTGAGAATCTTTTTACTCCTGCTTATGAGCAAACTAATTTCAAGTTGGTGTGTGAGATTTTTGGTCTTGAGTCTCCATAGTACACTGACATCTTTGCCTATTTACGTCACAAAACCATTCCCATAACCCTCACCCCAAACCAAAGAAAAACCTTCATTCGTCGAACCGCCCGCTATACCATCCTAGGTGATGCACTTTTTCAAAAATGCTTTGATGGGACCCTCCTTTGATGTCTCAATTTAGATGAAGCTCGAACGGAATTAGAAGAGGTTCACCAAGGGATTTGTGGTGCCCACTCTAGTGGCCTTACATTAGTGAAAAAGCTTCTTAGGATAGGTTACTATTGGCCCACTATGGAAGCAGATGCATATCACTTTATGAAAAGATGTGTTCCATGTTAGTAGCATGGTGATTTGATACATGATCCCACCCAAGACCTTCAACCCACCATCACTCCATGGCCCTTTTTTCGCTAGGGATTCGATCTTGTTGGTCAAGTATACCCAAATTCCTCAAAAGGCCACAAGTACATTATTTTTGCCACTGAGTACTTCACAAAGTGGGTCAAGGCTATTCCATTAACCTACATCACCAAAAAATAGATTTCAAAGTTCATCCTGAACTACATTAATTGTCATTTTGGTATACCTCAAGATATCATGACTGATAATGGAACCCCTTTCAAAAATCAAGAGGTTGCCACACTATGTAGGAAATTCGAAATCACCGAGCATTTTTCCACTAGATACTACCCCCAAGGCAATGGCCAAGCTGAAGCTACCAATAAAACCATTTTGAAAATCCTAAATAAAATCATTGATGCAGCTAGCCGTTATTGGCACATCCAAATTGCTCCCACCCTTTGGGCCTACCGTACCTCCATCCGCACCCCCATAGGAGCCACCTCATTTTCCCTTGTTTATGGTTTTGAAGCTATCTTGCCCATCAAAATTGAGCTCCCTTCCCTCAGAATCTCTCTCAAGAATTTGATATCCAAAGAAGACTACCAAGTTTCTTGCTTGCAAGAGCTAACACTCCTTGATGAGAGACAATTGAATTCCCTAAACCACCTCTGCATGTATCAAAATTGCCTTCAGCTTCAATATCATAAGAAAGTCAAGCCACGAGAATTTGAAGTGGGTGACTTAGTTTTGCAACATAATATGAAGAACCTCCAAAACCATAAAAAGAAAGGAAAATTTGAGGCAAATTGGCTAGGCTTGTTTATCATTACAGCCAAATATGGTTTTGGGGCATATCAGATTGCAACTCTAGAGGGAGATCCGCTCCCTAAGCCTGTAAATATCTAGCATCTCAAGCGGTTCTATGCTTGAGCCTTTGTAGTTCCTGTACAGTGTTTATAGTCCCACAAAACTCCAAAAAAATTAGAAAATCAAAAAATCCAAAAAAAATCATAAAATGTTCCTAAACAAAGTATGGTTTGATCCATTGTCTATAAGGCTCATTTCGCTTCACTCCAAAAGTCTTATCTAGCCTTTTGCGTTTCATGCATCTAATAAAAGACCTCTTTTCTGTGAGGCTCCATTTCACTTCCATCTTTTTAAAGACCTCTAGTTCGCGAGGCATTTTTGTCGAGTGATTTTCATCCCATTGTGCTGAGCTTTTTCACAACCGTGACCACCCTTGGACTTACAAAAAGTCACCATTTGAGACTTAATGCTTCAAGAAACTTGTTCGCTTCACAACCCTTGCCGAAAATGCACAATTTTATAATCATTTGACATTTCAACTTGATGCACTTTCATAGGATGAATCCTTCCTATAGGTGACATTGTGACATTCACTTCTAGACCTACGGTTCTTGGTAGGAACTGTGGACTGAATGACTACTTGGTCATGAGGTCTCTTTTTTGTTGATTTTATTTGTGTGTTAGTGATAGCCTTTTATGGTGCACCTTGATCTTCCATATTTTGGTCGTACCAGAATAGGTGTCATTAACTACACATGTTTTTGTGGTATGATCTATTTTTGAGGCTTTATTGCATGTGTGTCAGTTTCAGGTTATGATAATGTGTTGCGTAATGGGGGCAACGGGTTAGCACATGTCCCACCAAAGATCCCTAAAGGACTTTGGGTGTGCCCAGACCTCTCCATTGCGTATATGACATTTGATCCATCATGACTATGCTAACTACACCTATTTTCCTAAAGTCTCTATGGTTTTGTAGGTCTAGTCCATGCAAAAGAGTCATGTCATTTATGCTTCTATAGCATATAATGGATAAACTCATTTTGCAAAATCAACTTAAGGTGTGCTCTCCATATGAACACAATGGAATCTCTTGATATCATGTATTTAGGATGCATGTAGTCTAGGGTTTCACTCGAGTCATGCTTGAGACAAGGTCCTATTTATTTCCTCCCTCCTATGCTAGGATACTAGGTTTCTATGAGTGACAGTTCTAACAGATATTCATTTATTAGTTCATTTTCATTAAGTTGCATTAACTTCCCATTATTGCATTCATTCATTTTCCATTATATTAATGATTCATCTCATTTAGTGCTCCTTAAACTTTCTTAGTTCATTTTATTAGATTGCATTAGTTCATTAATTGCATACACTTTAGTCATCACATATAGGGGCATATACATCATCTCACATATATATAGTACATCCATGCATACATCTCATAAATCTACATCACACACATGTTAGACATCATATATATATGCATACATCATAGGAAACATCACATAGCATCACATCCTGCATCACAAACATTAATATCCACATCATAAATCCATACATATGCATCATATACATCCATACACATAGAATCATCAAATCATGTCATGTATATATCTCAAAAAATAATGTCTGTACAGTCCATATGCACATCATGTAGAATCATGTAGTACAAATGCATCATCAAAAATTATTGCATCTGCACATATCTGTCAAAAATACTGATCACTCTATAAAATCAAGTCGCTGGTTGTGAGGGCCCTGCCCCCCCCTGTATCCCCCCCTCGAGGAGGTCTTTGTTGTCCTATAGACTACTCTGATCTAGCTCTGCCACCTGAGATCCATAAGCTAGCTCCCCTCTCAAAATTTGGTTGTTTCTTATCAGTAAGCATAGCCTCCTTATAAAGTGACCTATAATAGGCTGCCTCTCGTATGGCCCATGTCTCTTCTCGGCTAGCTGTGAAGGCCTCCTACATAATTATGATGGCTACCCCAGGCTATACCATCTGTATGGTTATATCCCGCTGCCTGCGATATCTGTCCAGCTACGCTTGATGGGTGGCCCGCTCAGCCTGTAGGGTGGCTACCTCTGCTCAAAGCCTCTCTACCTCTACTTGATCTCTCACCTTTGTATGGATGCCCACCCCTACAAACTCCCCTGCATCCACCCGTGCCTATAGGGCCGCTAAGGCCTCCTGTGCACTGTCTCCTCTGGCCCTATGCACCTGCAGCTCTGCCTATATGGCCCCCATGGCCTGCTCTAGGCTGTCTACTCATACCTGCTACACCTGTGCTACCCCCTGTAGTTGATCTATCTCTTTCCGTAGGCTATCCCTCTCGGCCTTGACCATGTTTGGGTCCTCTCCCTATACCTGTCCCTGTGGCAATGCTTATGGCGGTGCTTGTGGAGGTGCTTGCGGTGGTGCCTGGGGATGTGCCTGTGCTGGTGCTTGTCCTTGTGCCTGTGCTTGTGCCTGTGCCTAGGGTGCTCTCTATGGTGGCCCCTGTGCTAGTGCTGGCCCTGGCCCTCTCTTCGCTCAGACTCTGCACCCATGCGGTCCCTCCTATGCCCCTTGTGTTGGTGGTGGCATCATAGCTACTTGTCCACCATCCCCCACTCCATCTCCCTCCCCCTATGCCTACTCTGCTGGTAGAGGTGCCCCTGGCACTATAAGCCTAACCCGCTGGTGGGATGCCCACCACTGTGTATATACTAGTGTCATACCTGTGTCTCCCCTATCCTAGCCATGCACCCATGGCACTACTACCATCCCCATCCAAGATGCTTGGGCCAATCGTACAGTGGTCCTATGTCCCCATAGCTAACCATACTCCTGTAACACCACAGGGTATAAGAATCTATCTGGTACTGTATCCTATGCCTTGCCAAACTACTGTCACACTTGACAAGGCATATAGTGCATAATCACACGCAAAGATCAACCAATGATCCAATAGTCAGTTTATGTGTACGAGAGGTACATCTGATCCTCCATGTCATCCTCACCACCTGTTTCCAGTGTCTGCCCCCACCGCTCTACCCTGTCATAGGTAGTCCACTTGAACATAATGATCTCATCTATACACCGATGCCAAAACCCCATAGACTCTATTGATGTATACTAAATAGGAGGCCGATATCTATAGGCATATGGCTTCTCAGGCTTCTTGGTCTCTCGCTGAGTGATCGGCTGTGTGACTCCAATGTGCTCCCATGACTATCCATGTCATCCTCACCACCTGTGTCCTGTGTGATCTGGCAGCATCCACCATATCAATGAGGCTAGGTATACTGCTAGCCTCGGTAGCCTCTTCTCTAGTGCACCCCTCCATGACAACCATGATTGCTGGATGGGTAATCTTTGTCGCCACCTACCAAAGCACTCCCTCAAAAATGGATCTGAACCCTCCAGTACATACTCTAGGTAGGCACCTCTGATCGATACTCACAAAATTTGCTACACATCTAGGATTGTGACTGTAGTCTCCCCATCGGTAGATGGAAACTCCCAGTAGGCATGTGCCATCACTCTATGAGAGTTGATAGCTTCGCTAAATGGCCCCTCAGATCCAACCACTCGTGAACATGCTCTAGCCTACATAGCCACACGTGCCCCCAATCTGCATCCATCAGCCTCTCCTGTATCATCATGGTCAGAGGATAGTGCTCCCTCAACCTAAACACCACCATGTCCTCCTACAATGTAGACATGCAGAGTGTCAGTTTTGCTACCCTATGATGTCCCTATAGTGGGACATATTTCCTTACCTCCCCCTATTCTACCCTAATTGGCATGGTCATTTTTTGACGCAGACATTGATATGCGTAGACACCGTTCAGTGTAGACGCTAATCTGCATAGATGCCAATTTACGGAGCTGCTGATCGGTGCAGATGCTAGTTTGCCCCAGACAATAACTTTTTGTCATCTACGGAGATGACGATGTATTTTTCATCATCTTTGTCACTTTTTCATCCGCTCAAATGACAGGTTGAATCCTGTCATCTCCATGACCCCTTCTCCCCCTTTTAGCATCTACGCAGACGATAGGATGTATCCTATCATCTCTCTAGACGCCGAGGTCGTCGATTTGTCATCTGCGCAGATGATAGGGTAGAGACTATCGTCTCCACCCAGACCTCTTTTTTTCCTCATTTATGGTCTAATAAATGTGCGTAGTCTAGCCTAACCTACCAAAACACAAAGAGGATCAGATGACTTACCAGTGGGCCCATCTTGACTGCACACTGGTACTCTCGCACGTGCTTACCAAGCTGTAATCAATCAATGGGGTCCATATCTGCTCTATATGCTCTACTCGCGGTGTGACAATGACTTTCTTTGGGTCCCTCAGAGGCTTATATAGGCCCCCTGCGGACCCCGTTTGAGCCCCACTCTTCCCTGAGTCGTATCTGTCCCTTGTTTACCCACAAGTCATGCAAATGTTGTCATTTATTCCCTTTTTCTTCTTTTTCTTCTTTCTTAAGACCTTTTTCGCAAAAATTGCCAAAAAAAAAAAATTTGCGCAATTTTTGTGACGGGGCACCCTCCTCCTCTGTCATCGCTATAGGATTCCTTCCTTCTCTGGGGCAACCTATATTTTTTTCTTTGATATGATGTTGTTCCAACATCACATCAAAGAGGGGAAAAATGTAGACGTTTAAAATCGTCCTTAAAAGACTATATTAATTTATTAATATTGCCTGTGACATTGTAATTAATTATTGATTAATTAATTACATTGCTCACATTCTTCTACTTATTTAATTATATTAATTAATTAAATAAGTTCATTCTCTTAAGTATTTAAATTTAATTTAAATACTCCTAGCTCTAATGTGTTAAATTAATTTAATACATGATCCTCCATCTTTCCCCCTTTTTTAAAATAAATTTTATTTATTTAAATTTCTCACATCCTATTAATTTCTATGAACCCATGATTAAATTAAATTTCATTTAATTTATTCTTAAGCTTAACCTAGAGCCTAGTCTACACCTATCATTTTCATCCTCTTAAGCCTATTTTTTCTCTAATCTCACTTAATCATTCCTAATTATCTCCCTAATCCCCCTCATTAGCCTAAGAGTGTGCTCACACATGTGTGAGATGGCATGCCTACATACTCTTGTCTCCCACTCTTCTTCTCAAGTTTTCTCACACATGTGTGAGCAAAATTTGAATTCTTGACCATTTGCATGGCTTGCATGTCACCTTATGTGGTAGCTATTTGGATGCCACCTCACCAAGCCCTCCCTCAAGCCTATAAATAGAGGGTTTGTCTCAAGAATTTGCATCTCATTTTTATTGCATTGTTATCATGTTGGTTTGAGATTTGAGTTTGCATTCATAGTTTGAAATTTCATGGTCGTTTGAGCTTGCATTGGTAGAGTTCTCATAGTGATTTTGTAGGTTCATACTAACAATTTGGTAGCTGATTTAGTTTACATCATGCATTGTTAATCTAATTTTTGCATACATTTGTAGCTTCATTTTAGCTTGCATTTTTATCATAGTTTTCATATCTAGTTAGTTCTTTCATTACATATTATCTTCATCCTTGAATGCCTTCAAGAATGGCTCTCTCCATAGCCATTTTTTGATATGTTCGTATCTCATTTAGTCTAGATTCATATTTTACTTGCATACACACTTGCATTCACTCACTCAAGAGATTCATTTATTGTTGTGTTTTGGAGAGCACATCAAACATCCCTCCATCTTAACACACCAACAAGGCCTCTCATGGGTGCCTTTGTTGAGTTGTAGAGGTGGCTGGAAGGTTGGATTTGTTGGTTGCTTAGGGTTGCAAAACTCAAGCAAGCATTAATTGGTATTTATTCCTTGCATTTTGATGAATGTTTGATGCATTTTGAAATATTTAAACTAGTGTTTATTTGTTAACCCATGCTTCTTGCAGGTCACATTTTCTAGCACACAGTAGGAGCATCCTAGGTGTATGAGAAATCTTGCATCACCCAAAAATATTTTTTTTATTTTCAATCTTTTCTATTTTAATAAGGACTAGTAGACAAGGAGGTTGCTATTTTTGGGAGCTTGCTATTTTTAGTAAGCTTTTCATATCAGCTCAAAATGTTCTCATTTTCTTCTAAAAGGTTCATTTTAGAGTTGTAACCCTACCATAAAAATCACATTGCCCAAGCATTAGTATCAGAGAAGTTGTTGCAAATTTTTGGTGGAAAAATTTGTAAAATAATCTTAAAGCTCATCATTGGTGGCCTTAGAGTGCCTAGATGAGGTCTGAAAACTTGACAAAAGGGCACTAGCGTAGTTTTGAGCCTCTAGATAAGGAGCTAGCATTTCTGAAAAGTGGTTATAATAGCCAATCAGAGCAATGGTTCATGACTTATGGCCTTCCAAAGTTGTGTTACCCAAAATTTCTAAAATAATTGTCAAAGACATATTTAGCTGACTCTACATGTTTTGTTTGGGTCTGTCAGCCCTAGTTATTAAGTTTGAGCATCTAGAATCTTCCCAGGTGGTATAAAATTGCCTATTTAAGAAAGGCCCAAACATTGTCTAAGATAGCTTTTGGTGATAGTTCGCAACTTCTCTTGCAAATTATTATACTAAAGATGCACATGTGGGTTAGAATATTGTACTTGTGAATTCTATAATACTACATTTGCGATGCAAATAAGAAGTCCATATTTTGTTCTCACATCTACTATTATTTCTTTGTTTTCATTATGAGTTTATGGTTTTAAGGAGACCATCCTTCATCAAATCAAGTGCAAATTTTGATAAAATCTTGTTATGGTGCAAAAAAATACATTCCAAGTGATTGGATAAAGGGAGGAGAGCACCCAAGTGGTTAGATTCTACCTCAAGATTTATACCATGAAATATGAACACTAAGGAGGATCTATTAGGTTCCACCCTAATTTTACCTAGGAGAAATGAGAAGAAAAGAGGAGAAATGAAAATAAATGATGATCTCACATTAAATGAGTGCTAAATAGTCATTAAATTGAGGTGCTTCCAATTTAATATGGTACATCTACTATTAGGTAGAACCCAAACACTTGGATATACTTACTTTACACTAGAATTAATGATTTTTTAAGGAGATGAATTAAATTAGATTATATTTTTGATATTCTATATTCTTTTCATAATGATCCATGTGGTTTCCATTTCACAGAAAAAAAGGGTATCCATAAAACTGTTGAACATTGGTTATTATTAGCCATCTTAATCTAAGGATTTGATGAAGTACATTAGGAATTGATGCATCTCATAAAATGGAGAGAGAAACTAAATTAGATAAGACATCCTTTCATCCTCAATAAGTCCTCTCATAGTTTGAGAAATGGGGAATGTATTCCATAGGAATCATAGATCCATCATTAAAGAAAGAGTATATCTTGGTCTACAGTGACTATCTAATGAAGTGGGTAGAGTTTCAAGAAATAATATATGCAAGGGGTAATAAGTTGGAAAAATTCCTCTAGTGAGATATTTTCAAAAGGTATGGATCATTAAAGAGATAATAAATGAATATAAATTGAGGCATGAAAAAATCTACTCCATACTAGCCTTATAAAAATGGGCAAGTGAAAGTAACCAGCAAAGAGATAAAGTCATTCTTATGTGTGTGGATAGTGGACCTACACAAATAACACCACATTTCAATAGAACATTAGATTGTTAGTCCATAATGAGAAAAAAATACAAATTACAAGCAAAGAGATGAACAAGAGCATCATATTTCTCTGTATATAAATCAAGTATGAAAGGGATATTTGAGGTGCCCTAAGACAATACAAATCCATGATCAGTGATAATGCATTCATGAATGAGAGATTCATATTGAGAAAATTCAACTATAATGCATCTAAGATGATAAAATCAAGCCTAAATTGATTAAATCCAATATTAAATTGAATTTTTTGCTAATTATCTAAATGCAAAGTGTATAATGAAGCTTGGATGGGTATTTAGTTTTACAACATGTACTAAAGAATGCAAGAGTGTGGACCAAATGAGTTAAAAAATATTTATTTTGATATAAATTGAGTGTAAATTAGTATTCAAGTTGATTATTAATGATTTTTTAGGAATAAACCTTAATTGATCCATGTGAGCTGATCCATGCATGTTAACTCCCATCTATTCATTCACAACTAACTTTTCATTTAGTGGTGAGTTGTAATTTAGGAGCTTTTATTAATTTATTTTAATTAATCCAAGTTATTTAACATGATTGATTAAATTAAATAGACTAAGGTAATCAAGGAAGATTTTTTAATTGATTAATGATGATTTGATGCTTAATTTGAGATTTTAACAATCTTGATAAAATATGTCAGTAATCAAACAATCGAATGACCATAATTAAGGAGTGGATTTTGACTTATGGAAAATAGGTCTTCTAGTTTGTCTAGCTTATCTTAGGGTGATTATTTTTCTCTCTTTGAATTGATATCAAAAGAAAGTGTTGATTAAAAGGAATGATGATGTTGACTAAGAGAAAAAGGTTTAAGCTATTAATTTTGAACTTTATGGAACAAGAATCGACCATATTGACTTTGAAATTGATGGAATGGAACTCGATAAGAGATAACCAAAAATATCCAATTTGATTTGAAGTGATGAAACTAAACATTTGAAAGAATGCAATGATGATCAATAATTGATCGGATTTGAAGAGATAAAATTGATCAATGTCAAAAGGATATCAAAAGTAATGATGCTTGATAAAATAAAATAACTAGTTTGATTTGGTGTGATGAAACCAATCATTTTTAAGATAGTTTGATTTAGGAATAGATAATCAAATTGATATGATTCTTAATAAATTCAATTATTCAACATTACCAACTTGATTGAAGACAATTGACATGCCCCTAGTGTTAATAGCTAATTTGATTAATTGATTTTGATTAGATCCTTAACTAGATTTGATGAAAACTTAATTGATTTAGGTATGATCATGCCCCCTTGGAAGAGGAATAAAAATAGAAATTGAGAAAATCTTGACTTCAAATATTGTTGACAATGTGTAGCTAGTAGAAATATGATCTTGATCAAGTAGAAGGAATTTAGAATCAATTAGAATCTGATGAGAATTGATTTAGTGTTGATATAATATAGTTTGACCACTTTGAAACTATGATTTGACCATTTTTTACTAATTTTGGCCAATAAATTAATGAGTAGACTAGATTCATTTCAAGAGAAAAAACATTTTGTAGCTTCTGATAAGGATTTGTGGCATGTTTGACCAATTTTGTCTAGGTTTGGATCTCATTGACTAAGTTTTGACCAAAAATTCTATCTTAGTTAATTTTTCTTGTCTTTACATTTTGATTTTGAACCATTTTGGTATAATTATGCATCATTTATGCACCTTCATTTACTCAATATGACTTTGGTCAACCCTTATGATGAGAGTAGTCTTTTCTTGAAGAGGATAGAGTTTTCTCAGATTTCACTTTGTTGATTATTTAGGACCAACTAATTTATATTTAGTCCCAACATGGTCCTCTATGATCAAATTCTACTATTCTACCTTGTTTCTAGTAATAAGTCATCAATAGGTCATTAAAACCCTAAATGTATAAATAGGACCTCAACAGGTAAAAAATCATTTCATTTTTAGTTTTCACCTTTACCTTTTTAGAACTGTCTACTTAGTCAACATGGTTGTGCCAATGGAGAACCATAAATTTGAGCTTGAGAGGTGACATCAGGTGCAAGAGTTACATTCAAGAAAAAATCTAGTCCCACCATTATTGACATGTGTTATATTTGTTGCTATTTGGTAGCTTATGTTGGATAAACCTATATACAATTATATGATATATTATATATATAAGTTTATTATTATATGAGAATATATATATATATATATATATATATATATATATATATATATATATATATATATATATATATATATATATATATATATATATATATATATATATATATATATATATATATATATATATATATATATATATATATATATATATAACAATGATTAAATGTTTATTATATTAATTATCAAATTAATGAATAAACATGTCCCTGAAGGGACATGTATGTTCTTATCCTTTTCTCATTATAAATAAGAGATCACAGCCATTTGGAAAACACATACCAAATATTATAGGAGTACTTAGTACATTTACATTGGTCCTCAAAAAACTAACATGTTATCAAAGCAGGCTACAAAAGCATTAACAAGCTAGGATAATACAATCAGAAGGGGGTACACCATTTGATAGAAAATCATAGGATATTATTGTGTGGATGTAAAAAACAACACTTCCAACATTTATAAAACTGATTGGAAATATTGAGGTTGACCTTAATAAAAATGGCATCATTGAAGTTGACTTCGCCAATAATTACAATACCTATAGTTTTAGTGGAAAGAAAAAGGTGCCTTGTACCACAAATTTCCTTGGTAGAAAGAAAATATTTCTAGGATAGCTTACCTAATTATTGGAGGCATGTGATTCTTTTGTTGATGGTCTTCTTTTGGGTGCATGTTATAAAGCCAAGGCCATTGTGTGATCCTACATATTTATCATGGAACATGAACCCCTAGAGGGACGATCAAACTAGCCAGACTCTTTCTACTTATCATTATCTACTTTTTTTTCATCTTGGTGAGGGTTTAGAATGACTATAGATAATGAATCTTCTTGAAGTTGTTCTATTTATGAAAAATATTGACTTGTTTGTATACTTGAAATTTATTATTTATTTCACATGACCCTCGAGGGTGTTTGTCTTGAATATATATATATATATATATGTCAATAAACTCCACTAAGAAAAGAAGATAATGGTCTCTTTGGATTATTGACAATGAAATAGCATATAATTGGTACTACATGACAATTATAGTGTGAATATGACTAAATCCAAACATGAAGACAATCAACAAGTTAATTGTAGAGTAAAGAGTATTTTAGTCAAGTGAATAGGAAGATGAGTAAAACAAGAACATGTTCGTATACAAATTAAATATATGAAATGAGAAGTGATGATTTTTTTGGTTTCACAAAACACACCCCATTTCTTGTAGAAATGGGAACCCCCTAGTGAATGTTTCAATACTAAGCTCCTAGTCCAAAGTCTAGGTCATTTTTGGACTCTACCCAGGGTCTTGGTCAAATCCAAGTCTCTGACTGGGAAGAGTTGGGCAACAAGAGAGGAGGAAAAATTCATGCTTTGGACCCTATTGCACTTTAAGTGTGCATATGTGCACATGTGCATGTGCACTCAATGCACTTGTGCATATTGCACGTACTCCAAGCATGCACACATGCACACTTGCACATGTGTACACCCTCAAAGGGTCCACACCTTCACAAGTGTGCACCTATGGGGGTGTACACTTGGTGCCCAAGGCCTATGTAAGGCCTAACCCACCCTCCTTTCTTCACTTGGTCTTCTCACTCTTGCATTTCATTGCACCTCTACACCTTGCCTCCTCGCATAGCTCTACTTGCTTGGTCTCATCCCCTACACAAATAAACAAGGTCAACATTTCATTAGGTGTGCACATGCACACCTTCATGAGGTGAAAATGTATGCACCTCCACACATCTTGAAAGAAAACCTTAAAAAAAAAAAAAGCCAACTAAAACTTAATAAACTTGTAGGGCTTATGAACACATATAGAAGACAATTGAAAAGATACATAAACCTTAAAGGCCTTAATGAAGGTGCACACATGTGCACCTCCATAATGTGTGCATGTGCACACCTTCATGGCCATCAAATAACAAAAGCTAAACTCAGACTTCACCCTATATGTATTGCACATTGTGTAGTTGCATACATGTGTACCTTGCATAAGTGTGCACATGCACAATTAGCCCATTCTTTGGATAATTTAGCACACCAAAATACATGTAAGGGTGCACTAGGTGCATTGAAGTTCATAATGGGGTGTTTTGAGGGGGTGGGGGCTCATTTTTTGTGTATTTTGAATAGTTTTGACCTATTTGGGAGTTAGTTGGAGTCTATTTAGGTCAGGTTTTTACATTTGGACTAATGTTTGCCTCTCTTGTATAGGTCAAATGACATCCTCATCCTCTTCCATGGTAGATAAAATGGCTTGAAAACTTGTCACATTCAAGTATCAAGGAGAACTAAAAAAGTCAAGGTTCCAAGATGGACACACTGAGATCAAAGACACAAAGTTGGAATATAAAGATTGGAAAACATTCCTCACAATCTACAATTAAACAAAAGAAAGATTAGTAATGGTATCTGCACTTATTTGATCAAGGCTTCTCAACACAACATCTCACCTAACATTAGTTTAATCCTCAGAACTGATAATGACCCTTGTAGAGCACTATGTGACCAAAGAAAAGGTCATGAAGAGCATTGAAAGGGAGATAGTTCTGGACTTCTAACCCTGGAACATAGAAAAGGTGTTTTACCTCCAAAGGTCGGATCAATACCTGGAAATCTTGTATGATGGGTTAGAGACATAGTATAGGGAGAATGAGAAAGAGGCAAAGGAAATAGTGCAATCCTCTTTCCTATTTGACAAGACACCAAGGGACTATAGAGTGGGAAAAGTAGATATGACAAGGGGATACATGAACGATTATTCATTTCATTAAAACCATCAAAATGTCAAAGATGCCAATCGATTGGGCTACGATCCTAAGTGAAAACTTGGATGAGCAACTAGTGGTTGTGAAAGTAGACTTGCACTTCTATATGACATCATATATGGTGTACTTAGTGGCAAAAAGAACCATGGATTACCCAAGCCTTTATAGAAAGGGAAACATGCATGATGAAAATGCTTAGACCTATGTGGTATACCCAAAATTGGTAAAGAAGAAGCTCCCACTACAAACTGTGGAATATAGAGTGATGAATGATGGGTATATCTTTATAATTATCAAGTTTATTGAAGGAAACTATGCAAAGAGAATGTTAGTAGAGGTAGCAACCAGAATAATAGAGATCAACATCTACTACATTTATTTCAAGACCTTCACATATCTTGGAGTAGCTAGTAATTTTTTGTGCCCAAATAATCTCCCAAGACACCCATCATATAGGCTCATACTCTTGGAGATTAAATGCTAACACACTTATACATATGATAGGGTGAGAAACAACATAAGAAGACATGGGTCTAGCCCATCACAATTGGTGCCTTCAAGGTGAAATAGAAGCAATATATTGCCACCTTTAATTCTAAGTGGGATAAATATCCCTTGGAAGAATACAACTCCCCTTGTCCTTTCTTTGACAACATCGAGATGGTACAACATTTGGTAGGGAAATGGTTTGTACATGTTGATACTTTAGAAGATCACTAGATGAACTTAATAGATGACTATGATATTTGTATAAAGGATTATTGTAGGATGAGTCTATACTTAACATAGAATGTGCTAAAGATGAACGTTCTTATGAAGGCTATAGAAAAGGATGTCAAAGAAGTGATGAATCCTTTATACAAAAGAGATAAAATCTATGACCAATCGATTATGAATGCTAAGAAAGGGTGGGATGAGAATGATGACATAGATCATTAGGATAAGCATGTAGTTGAATTTAGAAGGGAATGGATTCAAAAGACATTTTAGATCTAAATCTAGTTCCTTAGACCATACCCCTCTAGGCCATAGCTAGATTGATCAAAGGAAAGGGTGTGAAGGTTACCATTATAACCTACCTAGCCCAGTCCCTATTAATGCCATAAATAGCTCATCAATATGAGTGGGAGGTTGAGTAACTCGAGGCTAATAGAGGCACAACAAGGAAAATGGTACCTCAAGGGATAAAGAGACAAGTAGTTGAGGCCCTATTAGTGCCATCTCAACAAGAGCAAGATGATCCTCAAGTAGAATCATTTGATAAACCTCTAGAGAAGGTACAATTAGAATAGCTAGAGGAGGAACAAGAATAAGAGCAAAGGGTTCCACCAATGATAATTGTAGAGTAACAAGTCTCCCCCTCATCTCTAAAAAAAGAAAGAATTGAAACAAATATGGTGGGTACACAGAGGAAGAGACTAAAGAATAAAAGTACTCCATCCCCATAGGTTCCTAAGACCATCCTAGAAGTTGAGGATGAAGAAGAAGGGGAGAAACTAGAATTTTTCCCCTTAAGCCAAAGGGCTTACTTAGCTAAAGCTAGATTTGTAGAGGAAGAGAGGAGAAGAATCTCCATAGGTACACCTCTATATCCTCTAAGAGAGCCTATCTAAGCGTCAACTTTAGAAGATGAATAACAATAATGGATAGTAGAGATGGAGAGTGAAGAAACTAATATCTTTGACCTCTATGATTTTGACTTTATTCCAGGGGTACTGAGATGGTAGGTGAGAATATTAGAGACACCCGCACTAGCAAACCCTTAGGAGAGGATTGGAATCAATTTCCTCCTCAGCCTAGAGGACCATTAGGCATTCCACCACCACTATCACAGGATATGGCCATTCTAGAAAAAGGGTTGATATCTCCACTTCCTTTGGGCACTCAAAAAGAGGAAAAATAACAGCAAACTAGGGAAGGGGAGTTCCAATAACTTTATGTTGATGAAGTATCTAAGGAGGGACAAATACCAGAAGAAATTCAACAAGCTTGTCAAGATATAGAGGTTAGATCCTTAACCCAATAGAGTGTAGAGATTCCTACTGAAGATCTTCAATGTGAGAAGACTCTAGAGAGAAGTGATAAGGGAATGGAGCCTACTAGAGAATCAACCTCTTCATCCAAGTACATGTCACCCATAGGCACTACACCAATATGGTTGAATAGGGAGGTTATGTTTTTTTAGAAAAGGTAGCTAGACCTGATAGTAGAGCAAGGAATGAAGGAGTTGATTAAAGAAATGAAGAGGCCTAAGCTACCTAAGGGTAATGCAAGAAAATTGACCTTCATAATGAAGAACCAATATTAGGACCTACTTGCATATATTGTCATTCCTCCTCCTCATGTTGACATTGAAGAACTAACTCTAAAATATTATCAAATTAAGGAAGTCATGTTGGGAAGTCCCACAGTGGACATAGCTAAAGTGATGATCACCAAAGGCATGAAAGAGGTGTCAACACATGGATTAGGATGAATCACAATTAATAATGCTACAAAAGTAGAACAAGCTACTGAGAGCCTAATTGAATGAAGTAGTGGGCCCCATTGATGTAGAGAACCCAAAGATCACTCTTGTAGTGGCATTAGGAATAAAATGGACTACAACATAGTTGGATCCATTTTTGGAAGCATGTCAGCAATGGAAAGAAAGTTTTGAAGAGAAAGGTGTGCTAATAATATAGGGAAATTTAAATGTATTGTGCCACATCCAATCAAGTGTTGAAAAGTTGGTTTCTATAGTGAACCAAGATTTTGGACTGATGGATGAAGTGCATACCTAGGCCAAGGACTTGTAGGCATTAAAATCAGTAAAAAGGTCAAAGGTATTAGATGATAATGGATGTATATACTATAGAGGAGCTAGATAAGCTTGATTATTGGATAGATAAAATATTAGTGGGAAATAACATAATGGAGGGATTACACAAAGTGATCTAGCAAATTAATGATAAAATTGAAGAGAAGTTTTTGGAAGAAAAAAATTACGACAATGTCACTTACCTTGAGACTTTTGAAGATGAGTCCAAGATCAACATTTTTGTGGTGCAATTAGTTGCCCAACAATTTAGATCCATATTTGAAGATGTTTTCCTAGATGATGACATAAGGCAAGCATTCAAGACTGAAGAAGTATTGTAGGAGTTGGACACCAAGCTTGAGTATTTTGTAGAGACTTTGATAGAAGTCAACAATTATCGACAAGTAGTAAAGGATAAAGTATGAAGCTTTAGATTTACCAAAAGTTATCCTAGTAGTAGAGATGATAGAGAAGTTTAAGAGTAAACATCTAGACATCATTTTGGTGTAAAGAGGGGAAAAAACCAAGATGTTGGAAATTTAGTTTTAGATACTTAGAAGAAATTTTGGATTTTTCAAACCTGTCACCAAGGTGCTCAGGTGCAGTTTTCACAGAGGTGCACCAAAAATTTTGAGTAAGAAATAGTGCACCAATAGTTAACTACCAATTCCTAATTTAGAGCATTCCATGAACCAAAAATGCATTTTGATGGAAGTTCAACTCCCAAAAATTCCTAGAGAACGTTGAGCTTCCATTTTTAGAGCTTCCAGAGACTCCCAAATCATCTTATAGCCACATACTTCTTATTTTTTCATTATTTTATTCTTTTGTATCATGTAAAGGCTCATGCACACATTAATAAAGATAAACAAGGGTGGAGACCTAATTAGCACCATTTAGAGAGTCATTTTGTATATAATTAGATTTGTTTTATAGATTATAGCATCAGTTTGCATTTTAAGAGAGCTCTCACTCCTAACACAAAGGGATGCGATGATTTCTTATAAATACATGGATGTAATATGTACTCCAGGCTGTTATTTTGATGCAATAATATATGTTATTGGTGCTCTCATTTTGAGTGTAGTTATTCTTGTTAGAGTGTGTAATTTTTGGGAATGCATGTTCATGAACAATAATGGAGCCAATGGTATTATTATGTTGTTATGATTGTGTGATGTTTTAGTTCTAGTGTTTGCCTTATGTTAACAAATTTTGATGACATAATGAATTGGATAAAGGATCATATTTTTTCTTGAATATCTTCTTGTCTTGCATGAGTTCACTTTCAATTGCCTTGTATTTTGATGAAATGTGAAACATATTTCAATTTATATTGAGTTTCCATAGATGATTGCATTAGTGGAATTAAGGAAGTGTTGCTTCTAATTTGATTCATTTCCTATCTGATCTTTTTGATGATTTAATTCGTAGATGTGTTGTTATCATGGTTTATGTCTATTAGGAATCTCCCTTTCAATTATTTTCTTTAAACTCTCATTACCTTATCTTTCTTTTTTTTTTTTTTCTAATACTTGGTTAAAATAATAATTCATATAGTTGCATCGATAAATTGCATTCATAATAAAAAAAAACATATCAAAAAAAAAACTTTTGGTTACTTTTTAAAAATAGCAATAGATCAAACAAATTATCCAAAATTGGCTCAAACTTGCAAAGGCATCTTCATGAACATACACATTTATGTTCAATTAAGTAGATTTGAGTAGGTTGTAAGACTGCTCAGAACCTTGGAATTGATCCTCGATTAGCTTTTCAAGAGAGGGATTTGAAAGAATCCTTGTCATTCAGCATCATGAAAAAAAAAATGCTCAACAAAAGTGGCACTTGAAGGAGGGCTACAAACCATTTGGGTAAGAAAAATAACTTTTTTTAAAATTACATAGTTTTCAAATGTTTAGAAAAAAAAATTTCAGTCCCTTGTTAGAAGGTGTGTAGGTGCAAAGGTGTGTAGGTGCATTGTTTTGAAGAGGTGTGCTTTTCAAAGTGCACTTTTTAGAATTGATGCAAACTAGAAGATCCTGATGCACCTTCTCTATTTCAACAAGCTTTATAGTCTTTACCCAATGCACATGAGTTCCTAGAACTCATTCATTTTTGCGAGCCTCATAGTGATAAAGGATTACCAAGAATTATACCACTTCCATTCCAAATTTCATCATTTTCAACTCCACCTCCAAACCAACCTCCACTAATGGAATTCATTTCTAATGCAACAGATTCACCAATTAACCTACAAGGTGCACTCAATGACCTTCCTAATAATTCTAAGAAATTTTTCCCAAGGATCATCTATGGAGAAACACAAATAGTTGAGGACCATATCAAGGTATTTAAAGAAATATGAAATTGAAAACATATTCAAGAAGAGAATGTGGTCCTTCAGTTATTCCCATACTCATTGGGAGAAGTTACATTTAATTGGTACATGAATTTTCCACTAGGATGTATCCATGATTGGGCCACCTTTGAAAATTTGTTCTTAGAACAAATTAAAACATTCATTAATTCGGTTGTGATACATCATCAATTCATATCAATCAAGAGGGATCCAATGGAAACCATTTTACATTTTAATCATCACTTTCACATGGTCTACTGCAAGTCAGAATCACTCTATACCATACTAGTTGAAGCTGCAATCCAGATTTATCTAAATGCTATGGACAATCTCACTATTGTTTTCCTGAGAAGACTACCTACTATAGACATCAACACATTCAATAAAGTTTTCTCATAAGCAATTACCTTTACTAAATAAGTCAATCCTAGTGGAGAAGGATTGATGGTTTCAGCTCAAGCTACTACAACAGTACTAAGGATATCCTGCCAGAGCACAAGTGATGCTTAGTCAATTCATTCCAATGAATATAATTTTACTACAATAGGCACTAGTTGTACCAGTTTCATCCATAACTTACCCAAGATATGAACCTCCAAAAGCTGCTTTCTTTGAGTAGAAGGTAGCAACATCCATTGAAGCAAAAAATAATGTTGCATCTGAGATTTCCAAATGAAGAAGACCATGTCTCAAATTACCAATGAACTAACCCATTTGAGGTTGTAGAAAGGGTAGAAAAATAAATTTTAGAGAACAAATGTAGGCCCCTATGACAACAACAACTATGGCCAAAATTACAACAAGAATTTCAATGAAGATAACAATGTATGGAACAATTTTAATCCTCCAGATCATAACAACAGTTTCCAAAGATAGAATTGACAATGAAACACTCATCCAAAAAATGGAAGCATCCATGTAGATAACAACAACAATGTTCAATTTGTAGACATCAATCAATATGATAGTAATCAAAATGTACATGATGATGATGACTCATATTTTAATGGAAATCAAGAAGTGAACCAAATTTTACAAGGCAATAACAATGAGCCCCTTGTGCAGTTTGATACCATGTTGTTGGAATCTTTTGATTCTCCAAAAAATTCAAGGATGGAAGAACAAGTCATTGAAGAATTTACTTTTACATTTAGACAAGTATCATATCCTCAACTAGAAGAGATGCTTGCTTTTCAGAGTGACAATTGAAATACTTAAAATTTGTGAAACTAAAAGGAACCCATGACTAATGGAATTCCTCCCACATTGAAACCAACTCCTCCAGATCCAAGGTCCAATAAAAATACACTACCTATATGAGCACCCTATGTTGGATAGTAGAATTAGAACCAAAGAAACATACCTACAATCTTGAAGAATCCTGCATGGTCAACTAAAAAATATAGTGTAGTGGAAGATTTAAAAAGAACAAAGGCCAATATATCCTTGTTTGATATGCTAAAAAATTATCCTAATCAAAGGGAAGCATTATTGAATACTCTTGATTAAAAAAAGGCAACACCTAACATAGGCCCTCAAAAGACAATGTCACAACAAGTCAACACTTTTGAGGCTATGCCAACCATGTATAAAGACAAGGCAAAAGTACCCTCTTTCTTGTTCAATATCAGAATATTTGGAAGAAACCTTTACAATTGTCTCATAGATTTAGGAGCTTCTTGTAATGTGATGCCACTTTTGATAGCTCAAAGGTTGGGAGTCACTCCCCAACCTATGAATTGAATAGTGGTTTAACTCAACAAGACAAAATTAAAGGTTATTGGGGTATTGAAAGATGTTTGAATGCAATTGACTACAAACCCAAAATTCAAGATATCATAGATATACATGTAGTGAAAATTCTATAAACATTCAACTTGTTACTAAGTAGAGAAAGGACAAAAAGCTTATGAGGATGGGTCTCAACTAATTTTACTCAACTACGGCTACCTTGGAAGGGATTGAATAATTAGATCAAGATAGATGCTAAGCTAAAACTAAAGACAATGATCATAGAATATAATGTCCTGAATGAGATAGCATTTTTTTAATCAGATTTATGTTCTCATAAATTAATTGCTTTTGACATAACTTTAGTAAAGAAACTAGATAATCTAACTAAATAATCCATGATCCCTACCCCAAAAGAAGAGGTTGTGACTCAATTCATAGATAACATTGTTGCAAACTTACAATGCTTAGGTGAAGTAGACCCAAATGTTTTGCTTCTTTTAGGATTTTGTAGGCTACACAAAGTAAGTCATTCAAAATTTGAGTAGGCATATTTCCAAGAAGTAATTTCTTGGGCACTAACTCAGATAATGCACTTAAAAATGGTCAAATTCCAAGTGAGGTACAAGAAGAAAATTCAACTTCCACGTGCATATTTGAAGACATGAATAATATTGAAGGAGAAAAAGAATATCTCAATGTGTCATATAGTGATACTTCCTTAGATGGTGGGGCTTTTTCTTTTCCTCCATTAGGAATGATTAAAGTCCTAAGGAGAAGATGTTTTTATAAAAGGTCAAGGTTGGACCTCGGTAGTTGTTTATCATAAGCCACAAATTGCTAAAATTATGAAATTGATTGGGAAGATTCAAGATCAATAAGAGAAATGAACAACTACCATATCAAAGGTAAACAATGGAAACTCACCAAGTTTTCCATGTGAAATATTAAAATGGATCCCAAAGAAATGTCCTTCAAATTTTTAAGTGAAATAAAAGCTTCGAATGAATAAACACAAGTCTAGAAAGTTTGAAGAACAACCAATTTGGATGCTCAAGTTTGATGGCTCTAAATACAATTTAGGATGATGCAGGGGACTCCCCTTAATACCATTAACTCATAACAAAAAAAAAGAAACTATAGCAAATGCGAGAAAAAAAAAATGGACTTCTTATTATCATCTCAAATTCAGAATTATAGAACTCTCAATTAAAATATGCTAACCCAAATGGGCACCTTTATTATTGTAATCTGCAAGACAGTGCTGTGAACTATCACCCAAAGTTGTCCTAGATAATGTTCAGGCCTTTCTTAAATAGGTAGTTTTATGCCACCTAGGAAGGCTCTAGATGATCAAGCTTAATACCTAGGGCAGACAAACCCTAATAATCCACATAGAGTCGGCCAAATACATCTTTGATAAATTATTTTAGAAATTTTGGTAGCCCACCTTCTAAAGGCCATAACTCACAAACTATTGCTCGCATTGGCTATTATAACCACTTTTCAAAAATGCTAGCTCTTGATCTATAGGCTTGGAATAGTATTAGTGCCCTTCTGTCGAGTTTTTGGACCTCATCTAGGAACTCTAAGGCCTCCAATGGTGAGCCTAAAGATTTTTCTACAAGTTTTTTTCATCGACAATCCATAATAACTTCTTTGATACTTAAGCTAGAGAAATGATATTTTTATGGTAGGCTTACAACTCTAAAATGAACCTTCCTATAGAAAATGAGAACATTTTGAGCTCATATGACAAACTTACTAAAAATAGCAAGTTCCCATGAATAGTAACCACCATGTCTACTAGTCCTTATTAAAATAAAAAAGACTGAAAATAAAATAGTTTTGGGTGATGCAAGATTTCCCTTACACCTAGGATGCTCCTACATCATAGGAGATGGTGTAAGTATTGAATTAATTAATCCCAAATGTAGGTCTTTTGATGAGGCATATCATTTACAATTTAGATGTACTAACAATGATGCAGAATATGAAGTCTTGATTTGTGGACTTTTCTTCGCATTAGAGAAAGATGTCAAAGCTCTATAATTGAAGGAGACTCTTAGTTGTTGATCAGATAGATGAAATTAATTTACTCTTGTACTAATAGAAGATTGTTTGCATACCAAAAAATATTTTGGGACCTACATAAGGTCCATTCTAAGAAAGAAGAACATGATATCTGATGCCCTTGCAATTTTAGCAAGTGCATTGTAACTCATTGAAAGAACAAAACTAAAGAGGTTTTTAGTTGAATTATTTCATGCCTCATCCATTCTAGATAACATTACTAACTTCCAATTCTTCCAATATTACCAACATATTCTCAAGTTCATTATGAACAAGGGTCTTTTGAAAGGATAATAGAGTGATGATACTCTTGATGATAAACCTAAGGACAATGAGCTAGAAGATGAAGATGGGAATATAAATTTGAATACCAACGCTATTCCTAAGGGAATGGTAAAGTTTGAACATATCTTTGATCGAGACAAATTAGCACATAGTAAAAGAACTATTAAAGAAAAAGGAATTGAAGAGTGTGATTCATATAATCTAGGCATGGAAGAAGATCCTAATATGGTAAGAATTGGAAAGGAATTTAACCCTCAAGAATGAGAAAATATTCTTCAACTGCTTACAGAATATAAAGATGTCATGGAATGGAGTTATGAAGAACTCAAAATGTATGATCCTAAGATCATCACTAATGACATTTTGTTGAATACTAATCCAAACCTTTTTGTCAAAGACTAAGACCGGTGAATCCCATTATTGAACCATTAATAATGAAAGAGGTCCATAAGTTGCTTGATGCTAAAAATTTCTTTCCAATCTAACATTCAACATGGGTTGCAAACTTGGTTCTAGTAAGGAAAAAGACTAGATAAATTCACCTTTGTGTGGAATTTTGCAATATCAACCTATCATCCCAAAAGGATAACTACCCTTTGCCTTCACTTGATGAAGTATTACAAATTATGAATGGGTCTAAAATGATGTCATTTCTAGAAAGCTATTCAAGATACAACCAGGTGATGGTAGATGAGGAAGACAAGTTAAAGACTACATTTACAACAAAATGGGGAACTTTTGCATACAAAATAATTCTTTTTGGATTGATCAATGCATGAGCTACCTTTCAAAGAGCCATGCACAATACATTCAAAGGGTTGATCAATAAATGTATAGTTATCTATATGGATGACCTAACCATCTTTTCAGAAGATCAAAGTACCCATATTGTTGTTTTGAGACAATTTTTCAACAAATTCCAAAGATATGGCATATCTCTTAATCCTAAGAAGTGTTTGTTCAAAGTTATCGAAGGAAATATTTTGGGGCACATTATTTCTGAACTTGGGATATCCATTGATCATGAATGGGTAGAAGCTATTCTAAAGTTGTCACCTCCTCGTAGTCATAAAGAGCTCAAATTTTTCTTTGGAAAGATTAAATTTTGTGCATAAGTGTATTAGTGGATTTTTTGAGATAGTACGCCCCCTCAATGACTTGCTAAAAAAGGGAGCAAAAACTAAATGGGTTCTTGAAATAAAGAAATCTTTTGTAGACTTCAAAATAGATATCTCTATTGATCTAGTACTTGTAAGTCCAAATTATGATTTTCCCTTCAAAATCTATTTATTATTTTCAATATATTCATATGAGAGACCCATCACATTCATGAGTTGTCTGCTAAAGAATGCTGAATTGAACTAATCCAATCTTGACAAACAATCTTGTGCCCTGATAAAAGCAATCGAGAAATTTTTCTATTACATACTTAGGTTTGTAAGTTATATGCTATTTTGTCAGATCCTATAGTCAAATCATTACTAATGCAGAATGAATTAAGTGAAAGATGAGGAAAATAGATGGTTATATTAAAGAGTTCAATTTGGACATTCAACCAATGAAGCTGATGAGAGGACAAGGGCTGACCAAGATGATAGTTGATAACAAGATTGGTATTGACAATGAAATTAGATTTGATGATGAAATCAACACTAACCATGAACAAAATATCGTAGTTTATTAAGTGGATATTGATCAAAGAATAATCATAGATGTTTGGTATCAAGATATTGTTACTATCTTTTATAGAATCAATACCCTAACTGGATGAATAGTTTCAAACATAGAGGACTCAAGATGAAATGTGAATCCTATATGCTTCATGATAGAAAACTTTATAAAAGAAACTACAAGGGAATTTATTTGAAGTTTTGGGATGTGAAGAGGCAAAAGAGGTGTTGGAATAGTATCATGATAAGTATGGCATAGGACATGGATCAATGAAGGCTACAACCCATATGGTTTTGAGATTAGGTTACTTTTGTCCTACAATCTTCAAGGATACATTTGAAATGTATGTTCTTGCCACATTTTTCAAACAAGTGCCAACCTAGAGAGACATCTAGCTATGTCACTTCAACTAGTCTTTGAGGTATGCCCTTTTTCCAAGTGGGGGCTAGACTTTATTGGACCAGTAAACCCACCATCATCTATAAGACATATGTTCATCCCTACAGATACAGGCTATTGTATACACTAGATAGAAGTTGAGACTTTCAGGAACTACACCATAAAAGTTGTTACTGATTTCTTGGAAGAGCATATTGTTACTAGATTTAGAATGCCATTCTTCCTAGTATGTGATAATGGTTCATCTTTTGCATCAATCTTCCTTATTCAATAGGCATTAGACAATCAATTTATGATAAATTTCTCATCTAATTACTATTCCCAAGGGAATGGTGTGGTTGATTCCACCAAACTTGATTACATTGATAAAATGATTGCTCAATGGGAACCCAAAAGATTGATAGACTCAGCTAAAATATACATTGTGGACGGACATAGTTAGGATAAAAAATGCTTTCAAAACATCCCCATATCTACTCTTCTATGGACAGGAACCAATATTCCCACTCAATCTCAAGATTCCAATTTTGAAATTCATGTAAGGATATGTTGAGGATGCTGACAAAGTTTAGATTAGATTGATGAAACTCTTGAAATTAGATGAGAAAAGGGCATCAGCTTTAGAGCACATGTTGTTATAAAATGGTAGTTTGACAAGTGAACCACAATGAAATCTTTTAGAATATCTAAACTTGCTCTCCTATGGGACAAGGTAAATCAAAAGCCAAGTAGCCACACTAAGTTTAAATTCTTGTGGATTGACCCTTATTAGATTGCAAAGATTTTGGGAGAAAAATACTTTTAGGCTAAGTTCTCCACAAGGAGAATTAGTCCCATTTCTAGCCAATGGCTAGTTTCTAAAACATTATTTCAAGGCCTAAAAAACTAACTTTTTACATATGTTTACTACTTGCAAGTGTGTTTAATTTCAATCATGTGTTCATTTATGCAAGTGTGTATTCTTTCAATTGTATGCTTGCTTCAAAAAAATTCTTTGTCTTTTATTTTTAGTTTAGGCATTAGGAGAGATCAAGTCTCTTTCTTGACACATCCAATAGATCACTTCTTTTGGTTTTGACTTTAAAGAAGAGGTATTTCCTTGCAAAGTATTCTAATGATTTTGTTTCTTGCACCAACTAAAAAGAGATGTAAATTGTAGTTGTAGAGGACTTTTAGTATTAAAATCATAATCATAGATTGATATCTCTCAACACTTTATAAATTTAAGAATTGACTATCAAGGTGATTTTTGAATCTAGGATTAGCAGTAGCAAGGAATAATCCAAAACTTTTCAATTCAAACAAAGGGTCTCTTCAAAAGAACAACTAATACCATTGTTTGGCATGAGAGTTTCCCAAAAGTTCATTAAAAGAGGAATGAAAGATTTATCAAACTAAAGAACATAACTAGAAAAATACACCAATGCCTTGGCCACACAATCTAAGTATGGTCAAGGTACAAAAGAAAGAAAATTTGAATTACAGGTGGTTTTAAATCTAAATATTCCAAACAATTCTAAAACATAATCGGATA
Organism: Cupressus sempervirens; assembly: GCA_028749045.1. Lineage (NCBI taxonomy): Eukaryota > Viridiplantae > Streptophyta > Pinopsida > Cupressales > Cupressaceae > Cupressus > Cupressus sempervirens. Next base: position 731,598,256 of record CM053783.1, on the reverse strand, counting down.
AAGGGATATGTACTCCAAAATGGCTATCTTATTTTGTTGGCAATATGTCCAATCAATTAGATAAGTAAGTTATGGTTGTCATTTATGGAAACATATTTGTTTTGTAGATTAGTCATGCTCATATGTAAAGGAAAATTGTCTAAGTGTCAGACAGTGTTATACAAACATAATAGATTTGATGATAACAAAATACTCCCTTAGAATATTCTCTTACATAGTCAACCAAATATGCATGACATCATACTGATGATGTATACTAGTGCACATGTCTGTATGATCAACCAAGATCAAGTTATGAAGGAATTAGTAACGCAGTGATGATACAGTGTAGAACAAAGCATATTAGCAGAATGTGTTAAACAACTTGAATTATTGTTTTGAATTATAATTTCTTAATAAGATAACTCTAATGATGTTATGTGAGCTGACTAAGGAATAAGTAACCAATATGTTTGGTACAATTAAAGAACTTCATTTGTGAAGTTAGAATTGAGGAAGAATATATGATGTGTGGTCAGTAATTGTAAAGTTGATCTTGTGAAATAAGAGTAACAAGTGAATGCAACATTCTAATATATGATGCAAATCATTGTTATTTGAGATATGATGCAGACTGATATGTGTGCAATCACTCTTATGTAAAGAATTTTCAATCAAAAGACTTGCAAAGTACATCAAGTATCTCAATATTGTATGTATACTTATTTCTTGAAGAACTTATTGTATAGTTTCATGTTAGGGTAGTGGGCTCTTCTTGCACACATTTGTATATGATTTACCAACTCCTAAGAGGGTTGAAGCAACTCCTAATAGGGTCAAGGCTTCTAAAAAGGCCAAGTCTCCTAATAGGGACTCAAGATACTATACATGCTTCATAGACTCCTAACAGTTTCAATATCCTTAATCGAATCCTTTATATAGTGAATCATCTAGTGGGGTTTATCCACACTAGGGTTTTCCCTTGGCTAGGGTTTCCTTGTTAACAAAATATGATGTTATGATCTCTCTTTTTGTGTGGTTTTTTATACTATTCAAAATTATTGGTTTACTTTTTTATGCATGTGGTAAAGTAATTAATAATATTTAGTTGTGGATAAAAGGATTGAAAATACTGATTCACCCCCCACCACCCCTCTTAGTATTATTTATTTCTACCAACTGGTATCATAGCTTGGTTATTCAAAAGAGGCTTAATAGTTTGAATAATATCCCTATGGATATGGAACAATTGAATAAGAATCTTGAAGAAGCATTTGAACAGATTGATCTCCTTATTGATGAAAGAGATGGCCTTAAAGATAGATACAAAGATGCAAAAGCCTACATTGGTGAATTAAAGGACAAAATTGATGACCTAAAGCAAAAAGGATCTAGTAAGCTAACTAGTGATAATGATATTGAAGATCTAAACAAAGAAAATGAGATCCTAAAACATGAGTTAAAGATAGTTGAAGTCAAGCTGAGTCTTAATAAAAATGGAGGAAAGAATGACTCTAAAATTAAAGCTAAAAATGCTGATCTAAGATCCCAATTAAGCAAGGTAACATCTGAATTGGAATCTATTAAGTTAGATCATGAAAAAATTAGAGAAATACAACACTAGTGTGAAAGGTGAGTTGGTACAGACCAAACAACAACTTGAGAAACTTTATACCAGTAGTGATAAGATTGAAGAACAAATATGTGCACAAAGACCCAGTTATGATAAAATTAGACTTGCATTATGTCTTGGACAATCTACCAAGTAATCTATTGAGAGAAAAGAACTTGATACTCTTGAAGTCAATGAGGATCTAAGCAAGATAGATGATACATCTAAAGAAAAGAGAATGTTACTTAATCTGAGAAAGTTAAAGAATTTGATCAAGAAATGGACAACAAAAGAAAGGAGTCTTATGCCTGGTGTGATGAACTTGAAGACACTGAAGTCAATTGCAAAGGTAAGTCCTTCAAACCTATTTTAAAGTTTTTTTTTTGTCATAATTGTCATGGATATGGTCATTATGCAGTAGATTGTAAGAAACCTAAATTTGATAGCAATAATGCAAATAGTAGGATATATAGGAACATTAACCATGCACCTAAAATAGAAGATCTCATAGTAATGAAAGTGGAGAAAGAAGTCAAATTATTTTCTATAGATGCAACAATCTTGGACACATTACATGGAGTTGCATAGCACTAGATAACCAGTAGAATGAATAGAAAAGAAATTTATCTATATGTCAACTATGTAATAACTTTGGACACACAACAAAGTTTTGCAGAATGGACAGAAGAGACCTAAATAGGAATCAGAATTACAAAAGGAACAATAGAAGAAAGGATGATAGTTTGAAGAAATAAATGAGCGAGTAGACATATGAATTAAAGGAATCATTTGTAAAGGCAAAGGAATCATAAATCTCTCATATAGTTATAGAAGATGTACCTAACAAGATAGTGAAGTCACTTATTGTTTGTGACTCTTCTTACCAAAATTAAGCACTCTCAGTGAAATAGGGTGTCAGTTATTGATAACTGATGTTAGAGAAAGTATCAAAGGTTGTGCAGTTGACAATATGTAGTAGACATTGAGAGAAGCCTACAATGAAGTGTGCATTTCCTGATATGATCAGGACAAGGATATGTAAGAAGGATAACCTCTCTATTATACAAAGATAGTATACTAAACTAGTGGTAGATATGCATTTAATGTGAAGTACAAATTGAAAAAGATTTAAAGGACACAAATTGATGTGCACACATCATTTGTTTGTGTGAAGTCTAAATGCGAGATCGAAGCACAATTTGAATAATTAAAAAGATTTGTAGATACACGAAGTCACCAAAAACCATAATAGGTGAAATTAAGGTATTTTCTAAAATTGTTGAGCATAATCTTTTAGAAATGGCAAGATAAGAAGTTTATAATGTGAGCAATAGACAAGATAAAATTTCAAGAAACACCCATTTGTTTCTTTTCTTGATGACCCTATTGGAGCATTTTTGTAAGTTCCAAAAAATGTTCTTCATGTTGAGGATATAAGAGGATATATTCATTGCAAGATTGAAAGCATAGGTGATTCAGAGATTCATAAGGAATTAGAGAAAATGTGTAGCAATGACTTGTCATTGAAACCTAAACATAGATACCTAGAACAACTTAACCTAGTTAAGCATATGTTCTACATGGATTTCGACAATAATGAATGGACAAGGATAATTCTAAGAAAAGTACATGATGATTTTCTATGGTTGGGAGATTCTATCATATGTATTGATAATGTGCTAATTCATAAGGTCACAAGTTTGAGCAATGAAAAAAGTGATCCAGTGAATATCAAGAATATGTGCAAGCTAGTTAAGAAAAATCTCAATACATATTTTGACGGCAAAAGAATGAAAGTCAACACCATTCAAGATGATGGAGTGAGACTCATTTGTAACATTTTGGGATATAAGTACAATCATGGATCTAGGATAGTTTCAATCCCTATAGGATTTCTTCATGCAGCTTACTTGGTAGTAAGAGATGAAGAGGTTAATATGTGTGACATTATTTGAACATAGTTGTTTGATAATATTTCTAGAATCAAGAAATCAAGGAGTGCAGTCTTTAGGTTTGGATCCCTATTAACACATATAGTTTTCTATGCTACTAAGAATTTTCCTAGTATCACAAATTGGAATGAAAGTGCATGCGCAATGTAGTTAATCACTCATGCATATAGATAAGGACCTGAAGTAGTTAGAGACAGTGACATTGATAGAATAATAAAGTCCTTTCAAGTAGAGATGAAGCAAAGATATAGGATACCTCCTATGCTAGTAGGAAAACATAATGATGAATTGTGTTTTATGGTTGAAACAGATTTCACTTGCATGGAAGTTGTAGCTCCTTGGGTAAAGTTCATTGGAGCTATGGGATATGAGATGAATGAGGAATTGATTGAAGGATATGTGTAGATAATCCTTCACTCCAAAGTTGATTCTAATTGTCCTAGATGGGGCACATACGTTTAGAAGATGAGAGAAGTTAAGACAAGCCAGATAATAAAGGATTCCAAGAAAAAGGTGGATAAGGTGATTGATTCTATTTTGAAGGAATTGAGAATGACTAGAAAAGAATTTGATGAGGTGAAAGGGATAGCCATGGAAATGAAGGCCAGTGGTCAATCTAAGCTATTGACCCCTACACCCATTGCAGTGGTAGGACATATTAAAGAGGTCATAGTTGCCCAAACAAGTGCACAGACACCTACTATGCCTTATGCAGCAATTGCATAGCAAAACCTCCAAGGAATCTAGTAAATATTGAAGAAGCATCAGCTACAAGGAAGTCTACAAGGCTTGAACGGACCAAAACCCATCCTAAGAAGAGATTCAAGTAGACTACAAGTGGTCCAAGAAAAAAGAGAAGAACCTTGTAGATTAGCTCTTCTGAATCTAAGGAAGAAACTAGTGACAAACTAGTAGAGCCAACTAATCAAGAAGCTAAGACATCAGCAAGGCAAAAAGCATGGAAGCCAAAGGTAGAAAATCATAACATGCAAATCATTAGTGACAATAATTTTGTATAGTTGAATAAATACTATGATTTTTATAATAATATGGATAGGAGACAACTAGAAAATGTTGTAGTTAGAAACATGATTCTTAAAGATAAGAAATTTGATAGTATAAGAGGTCAGGTACTCGAAGACTCGTATAATAGATTGAGAAATAGAAAGAACAGAGTTGTAGAGGAAGACAAACAAATAAGAATGAATATGGTGAGAAATTTATGTTCTATCAATAATGAGGAAGAGATAATTGAAATTTTGAAAGGTATAGCACTATTGTTAAGACATAAAAAGAGATCCATTCTCCTCATGGGAGGAAATTATGAAGAAGTTAATAAGAAAACTCAAGAGGCTATAGTCTCATACATGTCTACTATGCCTAAGAAAAATGAATAGCTAGAAAAGGCAAGCCCAATGGCAGAAAAGAGTACATAGACAGAGAAGGAAAGCACTATGATAGAGAAAAGTGTGCAAATAGAGAAGGCAAGGTTTGTACCCAAAGAATATGAGGAGTGTGTGCAAACACAAAAAGCTAGTCCTATAGCATGTAGTTCTCCTCATAGTTTTGAACTAGTAGCTACACCAAGTTCAAGTGATTCACCACATATCACCATTGGTAGTGAATCTATGCAAGTAGATAACACCAATGTGATAGTTGATAGAATTGAGGACCCATTCAAGTAGTTTGATGCCAACATTATTGGAAATATTGTGGACTATAGTAGTTTTGATGAAGAAAAAAAGAATCAAGAGCCTACTAAAGAAGATGCACAAAATATTGAGACCAGCATTAAATTAGGTACCTCAAACATGCCCTTGGTAGTAGCAATAGTAACTCCTTCCACACCACCTACCCAAGCAGCAGTAGCAGTAGTAGTTCAATCAAATGAAGAAGATGAAGCAAAGAATCTTACATCTTCTTTGAGTAAATATCTTGAGAAGAAGAAATCAGTCAAGTCAATTGAGAAGACTTTGACTTCAGTTTTGAATAGAATAGAGAAAGTAGTAAGCCCTATTGACACCCTTGTAGATATTCAATAGTGCATAGCAATTTTGTGTAAAGCTTTTGATGATGAGTTTACAATACTCACAAATTTGGTTCCAATTCAAGCACAAATAGAGCATGATGGTAAACTCCTTAATACCATGTGCACGAATATGAGGAATGACATAGAAACTTTGAATATATATATTAAGGCATTGAGAAAGTGTACAGAGGAAGGAAAATAGGGTTATGAAAAGTGCAAATTGGCATAGATTCATCTCCAATAATTTGATGATCATATCAAAGAAAAGGTAATTGAGCTTCAAATGCTCACTGACAACTTTCTAAAGAAGAATTAGAGGATAGATACCATTGAGCCCTTAATACAGACACTTCATGAAAACATAAGGGATATACAAATAGAAAAAGAAAAAGCTCTAAAGAGATTCACTCTTCTAAGAGAACACTTGTTTCCACAAGTAACATTGCTGGAGAATCAATTGGAGGAATGCTTGTCAGAAAAATCTTCATATGAAAATTTTGTGGCTACAGACTTGAATGTAGAAAAGTTAGCTGCATATGCCCTATGTGCACTAATTAATGTATCTAATGCACTAAAAGAAAGTTGGAAGAAACATTTTTCATAGTTAAAAACCAACTTCAATAATTGCTTTTCCAAGTTTTTGATGCAGCTACCAGATTTTGATAGTCTCTTTTTTATACTTTTTTCATTGATGTCAAAGGGGGAGATATATGGAAAAATTTAATTAATTGTAATTGTAAGGGGGAGCAATACGTTATAATAGGAGTTATAAGGGATGTAACCTTTCATAACATAAATACAATGTTTTTAACTATGTTATGGTTATTTGTTTTGATTGGTATGACAGCATGTTTGGGACTCAGCTAATTTTCCCAAAATGTTGCCATCAATGCCAAAGGTGGAGATTGTTGGAAATATGTCCAATCAATTAGATAACACAAGTTATGGTTGTCATTTATGGAAACATATTTGTTTTGCAAATCAATCATGCTCATTTGTAAAGGAAATTTGTCTTAGTGTCAAACAATGTTACAATAGCATAACAAATTTGATGATAGAAAAATATTCCCTTGGAATATTCACTTGCATAGTTAACCAGAGATGCATGAAATCATACTAATGACATATACAAATGTGGATGTTTATATGATCAACTGAGTTTGAGTTATGAAGGAATCAGTAACATAGTGATGATACAATGTAGAACAAAGCATATCATTAGGATGTGTTAAATGACTTGATTTATTGTTTTGAATTATGATTTCTTAATAAGATGAGTCTAATGATGTTATGTGAGCCAACTAAGAAAGAAGTTTCCAATATGTTTTGATTAAGTAAAAATAGGTTATAAAGGACCTAAAACCTTATACAAATAATAGAAGTTTAAAAAGAAAAGTGACAAGCTAATAATAGAGCATAAAAGCATGGATCAACATAAGATAGGCCTCTACAAAGAACAAATAAGAGGTCAACCAAAAATAGAACTATAAAGGACAACATAAAGATAGCAAAAGACTAGTACCTGACCAACTAAATAGTCTTTGTCAGGTCAGTAGCTTGGTCTACCAAAATATGCATATTCTCTGTAGTGGCCTTCACCTCTTCCATATTGTTCACTCCCTCATTCTTCTTAGAGTGATCCTGAGTGCATTTACTAGGACCCTAGTTCTCTATTAGTGAAGGGGAATCATATCCTTTGTCTTGCTCAAACTTATTAAGAGGATTTCCCACAATATCAGCCATAGCCTTTAGAGATTTTCTATTATTGTTTACCATTTGCTTCATCATCTTTTCAATATTGTTTAGTTTGGCTTCCAGTCTAGTCATATTCCCCTGATTATCACTATTAGCCTTCTCCAGCACCCTTTATTTAACTTCAAGTTGTGGAATCTTATACATAATATTTTTAATCTCTTTAGCATTTCCAATAACCTCTAAGAGCTAGTCAATATGTTGTCCTAAGGTACGCTCTCCTCTGGCCAGCTTGCTTACTTGCTCCACCTCCTTACCAATAAACTACATTTATTGTTTCAAGATGCCAATCTACTTCAGAATGGTCCTAGGCTTACCTAACAAACCTTTGGAAGAACCAATCACACCCTCTATTTTATCATCAAAATCTAGATTTTACTTCTCGTTCCCCTCGTCTTCTTTCTCTAGCTCCACATTCTTCATAGCATTCTAAATCTTCTCCTCTTAAAGCCTCAAAGACTTTCACTTCCTCTCCATTCTATGAGCAAGGGGTTCATCATCAAAAGGGGTAGAAGCCCTAATATCATTGTGACCCTTTAAATCCTTTTCTTTACCACCACTCTTCTTCTGGTAATCTCTCACCATTTCCTCCTTAAATCACTTTCACATTCAAAATAAATCCCTTCAACAATCTTCTTATTCTTCTAAGAGCTACACCCAAAACCTCTTTTTAGACTCTCTTTACTACCCTCTGCATCATCTTGAGTATCCAAATCAAAAGCTTTCTCTAGGAGACTACCCTCCATGTCATAATCGACTACCTTCAAACTGCCCCTAGGTTTCATAGCCTTTTTGGTTTTTAACACATTCATGATAAGAACCATAAGGCCCTTATAACACATATGTTCTCCATTCAAGGAATTTTGAAAATATTGGATGGAGAAGTTCAGAGACTACCTCAAATAAAAGGGGAATTTGGCCCTCGCATCATGCCTAAAGTGATAAGCAAGCATAAAATGATACCCATATAGTTCTAAAAACCTACCATCCAAAGTAAGGTACTCCATAATGATCAACAACATGAATCTCCAAGGTTGATAAATAGAGGTTGGACTGAAATAAGAGTTACCTATTTTCATCAATCAACTTCTCTCATATTTCAACTCCACAAATTCATTAATGGCCCAATCCGACAACTTCCTATCCCAATAAAAGTTGATGCCATCCATATCTAGCCCAGTAGCCTCCACTATTACCTCTTTAGTCACATCCATACACTGGTTTCCAACCATGATAGAGCCGTCCCTCCAAGTTTTAATAAATTGCTGAGTGATGGTAGGATTATTACCTTTGAGCCTTTCCATATAACCTATGAAATTCCCACACCTTAAAATGTCCTAGACCTTCAATTTCTTCATCCACTCCTTGTAACTTGTAGGTGCCACTCTCTTCCTTTTTCCTCCTATATTCACCCATCCAATGTCACTAGATATCTCTCTCTGAAACACTTGATACACACTGCTACCAAAAAAAATACTACATTCGAAGGGTAAAAAGGTAACAACAACCCATAATCCATGTGAATTAAAGGTCAACATTCTAAAAATCATAACCCAGTAGACCCCAAGAGTGATTGAAACATAATTACAAATCTCCAGCATCATCATTATTCAAACATTTTTGCTTACACCTCAATTTAAAATTATCAATAAATTAGTGACCATCAGCAAGTAAAGGCTCATTTTTATCCCAAATAACTTTATTCTCACTTAAGTAGGCCATGTTAGTTGCCCAATCAGTTGCACAATTAGCTTCCCTAAAGTTATGGGTGACAAAACAAATATCAAAAGAATTTATAATATGAATAGCTTGAAAAATAATATTACTAATAGTCCATGAAGGCTGAGCAATTTTATTAAGACAATTTATGATGTTTAGAGAGTCTCCTTCCACCCAAACCTTAGTAAAATTCAAACTTTTTGCATAAATAGGACCATGAAGAGTAGCATAAGCTTCATCCATATGATTAGTTTGACTACCAATAGGAATAGCCATGCATCCCACTTTATCACCATAATAATTCCTAATAACAACTCCACACCCAAAAATAGCTGAGTTTCATTTAGAAGCACCATCAAAGTTTATCTTGAACCAATTCATTGGGTGGCTATCCCATCTAGCACTATCCCTTGGGTTATGTAACTATTTATCCTTACACAAAATCCTAAAATTCCATTTATGCAATACCCAGTCTTCCCACTCATTATGAGGTTGCTTTCCAGAACCATTAGTTTTAATATTCTCAATTATAAGGGCCTTAATTTTACTAAAAACTTGATTTGAACTAGATCCCACTCCTCTAAAGACCTTTTCATTGCACTCCTTCCATATACCCTAGCATAGGTAAGGAAGAATGAAATCCCACAAATTTAAAATCAGAGCATTCTTGGAAGGAGGTTTCCAACTAGAAAAGAGAAGTTGAATAGTAGCAGGGAAAACACAATCCATATTTAAAAAGTTACAAACCTTATCCAAAAGCTTTTTTGTGAAGGGGTAATGCAAAGTAATATGGTTGATCGATTCATAATCATTCTTGTAGAGAACACACCTATTGACAATGTTGAAGCCTCTCTTCATTAAATTGTTAAGAGTCAAAATCTTATTTTGTAGAAGAATCCAAAAGAAAATATCAATTTTAGGTGTCATGCCTTCCACCCAAGCCTTAGCCCAACAAGGTTCATCATATAAATCAAAAGAATCGGTATAGGCTAAGGATATAGAAAACATTCCACTATGGTTTGACTTCCATATCAAATCATCCTCCTTTTGACTTAAAAAGATAGCATTCAGACACTGATTAAGATCAACCAAGTTATCATTCACCCTTATAAGGTCCAACCACATATCATTCTTCCAATAGTCTGCCACAAGATTTCCAAAAATATTCTTGCATTGCTCCATATAAGTGTTCCACCTTGGATCATCACAAGTGGATGGTCCAAAATCCAAATATCTTCCCAAAAAGAGAATAGTTCTTTCATTCCCCACCTTCCATCTAACCCCTTTCCTTATAATGTTTTTAAATTTCTAAGTATTTTTCTAGATCATGGATCCCCCTTGTTCCAAATCAATATTAAGGAAATGATTAAAATCATAGTTATCCCCATTGTATTTATCATCCCAGATATTCTTCCATTCCCCTTCTTCTTTGTACCATCTCCATAATAATTTTTCCAATAAAAATTCATTCATAGAAGAAATTCTTCTCAAACCAAGCCCACCCTTCTTAAGGGGCATACAGACATTTTCCCAAGCAATTAGTGGTAATCTTTTTTAATCTTCATACCAGTTCATAAGAAGGTCTTCTAAATTTTCTCAACAGCATGAGAAAACTTCCTCAAAATTTTAAAAACACTCAAAGCATAAAGAGAAACACTCTATAGGATGGACTTTGACACAATAACCTTACCAGCTTGGCTAAGGAAGGAACCTTTCCAACCAATGAGTTTCAAGTGTATTTTATCAATCAAAAAATTCCAAAAGCTATCAGGTGGGTTTAAACCCAAAGGTAACCCTAGATAGGATCTAGAAAGAGAGCCAATCTCATAGCCAATAATATTTTTTATTTTATTTTTCCTAGCATCACTAACATTAATGAAATATAGCAAACTTTTGTTCTAATTAATGATTTGGCCTAAAGCAATCCCATAGTCAACCAAAGCTTTTTTAATATTCCTAGCATTTCTAACCAAGGCATCCCCCATAACAATAGAGTCATCAACAAATTTTTGGTGAGAGCATATTAGAGCAGAAGAGGAAGGATTAAGGCCCACAAAGTCCCCCTTCATCACCATATTTTCTAGAAATCTCCCCAAACATTCAGCCAAAATAATGAAAAGAATAGAAGAGATTGGGTCCCCTTGCCTAAGACCCCTAGAATCCTTAAAGAAGGAGGTAGGAGATCTATTAACAAGAACCGAGAAGGAAGTTGATGAAACCAACATGAAGATCAAATCTTGAAATCTCTTATTAAACCCGAACACTTCAAGACCTCATAGAAGGAAGTTCTAGTCCACTCTGTCATAAATCTTTGGAAAGGTCAAGCTTAAGAAGAAATCCTTCTTTCTTGGATGCAAAAAGGGAATGAATATTTTAATGAATAGTAATAATGGAATCCAAAATTTGTCTTCCAGGAACGAACCCGTTTTGCTGTCTAGAAATTATAACTAGAAGAAGAGGTAGAATTCTAAGGGTCAACACTTTGGAAATAATCTTACAAAAATAATTACACAAGTTGATAGGCCTAAAATTATTCAAGTTGTCTACTCCTAACTTCTTCAAAATAAGAGCAATGAAAGTCCCATTCACTTCTTTTAGAATATTCCTAGAACCAAAGAATTCCTTAACCCCATTACAAATATTTGTTCCAATAATGTTCCAATACTAATGAAAGAACATGAACAAGAACCCATCAGGATCTGGGGCTTTATCTCCCTCAAAAGAGAAAATAGCCTTGTAAATATCTTCTAAGGAAGGGATAGAATTGAGAAGATTATTCTAATCCTTAGATACACAAGAAGGGATGCAATCAAGAAACAAATTCTACTTCTCCAAATCCAAATCTGGGTCACCTTGAAGCAAGTTACTAAAAAACTCCACTGCCTCACTTTTAAAAATCTCCTCATTGTTAATAAATCCCTCTTCTATTTTAAGTTTGGAAATTCTATTAGCCATCCTATGCTTCAAAGTAGTCATGTGAAAGAACTTAGTATTATGATCACCTTCCTTTAGAAAAACCTTTCTAGAATGCTACCTCCAAAACATCTCCTCCTTAGTGATAATGTCATGAAATTCAACCAGTTTGACACTTTCCTCATCCCTTGAGACAACCTCATAACCATCAACCTAAATCCTATCCTGAATATCCTTAAGTTCCTCCAAAATCTTTTTTTTATTCTCAAAGATGTTGCCAAAGGTGTCTTTGTTCCATTTTTAAATATCTTTGTTCTATTTTTAAATATTTTTCTTGACATTTTTCAACTTAGCTACACCTTTAAACATTGTTGTACCTTCCACATTAATGCCCCACCACTCCTTTATGAGGATCTCCAAGTCTGGATGAAGTTACCAATATGTTTGGTATAAGTAAAGAACTTCATTTGTGACGTTAGAATTGAGGAAGAATATATGATGATGTGTGAGCAGTAGTTATGAAGTTGATATGATCTTTTGTTCTTATTTCTCCTGAATGGACTAAGAATTTTATTTGCAAGTTAGAGGCATTTCAGAACATTGGGTCAAACCATTTTCCCCTAATCTTTATTGTTGATAAGGCTAATATCAAAAATAACTATCCTTTTAGGTTTGAAAAAATGTGGATGCAGCATCCACATTTTGATAGCAAACTGGCTAAATGGTGGAATATAGATATTGATGGAATTGCTCTCTTTAGGGTAGCTTCTAAACTGAAAAATGCCAAAAAGAAGGTTAAAATATGGAATAAAAGATGTTTTGGTAATATTTTTGAGAGTAAATCAATTATCAAGGATGACTTACAATAAATTCAAGAAAGGATATAGAAGGAAGGTTACACTCTTGATTTTTTAAAGAAGAAAATGAAAAATTGGTGGAGTATCATGACATTGTTACTAAAGAGGAAATGTATTAGAGACAAAGATCTAGATTAGTCTAGTTGAATGAAGAAGATAAGAATACTAGGTTTTTTCACCTCTCTACTCTGAAGCATAGAGCTAAAACTCGTACCTCAAAACCTAAGAAAGGTAACATAAATATTTCTGAGGAAAAGGAAATCTCAAAAGATGTGGTCTAATTTTTTTTCACTTTGATGGATGCTGATTCTAATATTGATCCTAATCATCAAGCTTAACTTTTAAATGTAATTCCTTCTCTAATCACTGTAGAAAAAAATAAAATGTTGGGTGTTATTCCTAAGGATGAGGAAATTTTCAAGGTAGTTTGCTCCTTAAGAGGGGATAAATCTCTAGGATCGAATGGTTTTCCTATGTTATTTTTTCAAAAAGAATGGAATTTGGTGGGGAAAGATGTGTGTGATGTTGTTAAAGAATTTTTGGGGCAAAATGTATGTTGAAGGAGATCAATTCTACCTTCCTATGTCTTATTCCTAAAAAGGTTGGGGCTGATTTTGTGGACCACTTCAGGCCTACAAGTTTATGTAATTCCTTTTATAAGATCATATCAAAATTCCTCACTTCTAATATTTTGTTGGTGCTAGCATCTCTTATTGCTGATTAACAAAATGGTTTTGTCCCAGGTAGACAAATTCTTAAGTCTGTTATTGCTGTGCATGAGAATACTCATTCTTTAACTAGTTCCAAAAATTAGGGGTTTATTATAAAAATTGATATTGCTATAGCTTATGACATAGTAGAATGGTATTTTCTTGGAAAAAATTTATTGGCTTTTGGTTTTAGTAAAAGTATAGTGAAATTAATTCTATAGTTAATCTCTACTACCTCAATTTTTGTTCTAGTGAATGGATGTTCCTCTCAATTCTTTAGCCCCTCCAAGGGATTGAGACAGGGAGACCCTTTATCCCCTATTCTCTTCATTATTATGGCTAAATATTTGGGGAGATATATTGGGAAATTGGTTTTTCAAGGGGAAATTAAAGGTCTTCATCCTTCTTCTTAGCCTCTCATCTATTACCATGGACAATTTGTTGATGACACTACTTTCATGGGGAAAGTAGAAGTCAAGGAAGCTAGAAATCTTTAAAATGCCCTCAACTTCTATTCTTCTACTTCAGGTCAACTAATTAATTGGGATAAGAGCTCTTTGTCTTTTGTTAATACCCCAGTTAAAAGATAGAACAAAATTACTAAAATTCGTGGGTGTTCAATAGGTTATTTTCCTTGTATCTATCTGGGTCTCCCTTTGGGGCCAAATGCTCTTGATTCCTTTTGGGAAGTTTTCATTAGGAATTTTAATAAGAAACTTGATAGCTAGAAGCGTAACCTTTTGAGCCAAGCTAGGAATATCATTCTCCTTAAAGCTTGTCTCCAAAGTATCCCTACCTATGCTTTGAGTCTTGTTAGAATTCCAGTAAAAAAAATTGATACTATTGAAAAAATTCAAAGGAATTTTCTCTAGTCTAGCACTAAGGAAAAGAAGAGAATGGCTTTGATAGCATGGGATCAAGTTTATTAGCCTATCAAGGATGGTGATCTTGGAATTAGGTCAGACAAAAGTATAAATAAAACTCTTCCTGCTAAGCAGGGATGGAGAGAGTATCATGATGATAAGGAGTGGAGCACTATATGGAAACATAAATACTTTTTTAATGCTCCTTCATTATTTGACTTTCTTTCTTATCCTAATGTTCTCTCCCCTTTTTCTATTTGGGGGGTTGTGTAGGGAGCTAAGAACACCTTAAGTAAAGGGTGTTCTTGGAAAATTGGAAATGGGCTGACAGTCAGATTCTGGGAAGATGATTGGATTTTGGACCATCCTCTGATTGAGGATTATGAGGATAAGACACAGATTCATAAATGTAAGAAACTATATGGCAACCTTGTGGGACATTACTATTTTAACAAAAGTTGGGTTAGCCTTATTGATATTAACTAGAACTTTCATAATATCCAAATAATGTTGAATGCCTTTTGTTTGTATCCCCATAAGGAAGATATAATGATATGGAGTGCTAATACAAGTGGTGGATTCAAAGTCTCATCTATATTTAAACCTGAGGAGAAAGGTGCTCATCCATTGTGGACTAGAGGATAGATAAAAGGTCTTATTCCAAAAATTAATATCTTTTAATAGATATTACTTCATAATAAAATTCTAACTCAAGACAATTTGCAAAAGAGAGGCATCAATGTGGTTAATTGATGCAACCTATGTAAAGAAGGTTATGAGGATAGAAACCACTTGTTCTTAAACTGCACCTATAGTCAAAAATTTTGGAGCACTATTATCAACTTCTAGAATACTACTAAGGTCCATCATAATAATATTGATCACTATTTTTAGAGCTAGACATGCCCGTCTAAGGATAGTAATGTTGGTTTCCTATGGAAGATAACTCTACCCCATCTCTAGTGGGAAATCTAGAAAGAAAGAAACAAAAAAATCTTTAGAAACAAAGAAATGCCTGAGTGGTTGCTTGGCCAAAACATTGTTAGAGCTATAAAGGAAATTTTCAATTCCCAGAGAAAGTGCAATGAAGATTTCCATATTGACAATCCAATATGTTCTATAGTTTCTAAAACAAAGAAGGAAAATCTAAGATTGAATATTATATGGAAGGCACCTCCTATAGGATGGATCAAAGGGAATTTTTATGGCATAGCCAAAGGAAATCCTGGAAGAGTAGGATGTAGAGGGGTTCTAAGGAATCATTCTTCTAATATTATAGATGTTATTGATATTCCTATTGGTACTTCAACTAGTCATCAAGTTGAGGCTATTGCTACTCTTTATACGATGAGGTTGGTAATGGATATTGGTTATTGGTACCTCTAGTTGGAAGGAGACTCTTTGAATATCATAAACATGCTTAATGGTAAAACCCCAACTACTTGGTCTATTGATGTTATTTTAATGGAAATTAAAACCTTAATGGGTAAATTTGAAAAAGTTATTTTTTCTCACATCTATCATGAAGGAAATGTTGTGGCCAACTGGATTGCTAAATAGGCTATCCTATGAGAAAGCAAGCTAAGGAGGCATAATGACCTCAACAGGAGTGTGGATTTAAAATCTCTTATTAATTATGATAGAACTCACATGATGGAAGGAAAGGTTTCCTAAGATTGGAAATTTAATGATAAATGAAAGTGGGAGTATGAAGGACAGTGTTATATTCTCAAGGAAGTACCAAAAAATGAGTATCATCTGTGTTTGGAATGTAAGTGTTTTAATGAGAGCTTTGGCCATTTTTATGACTATCTTAACTTTTATCATTTCTTCATTTCTCCTAGTCTACAATGCTTTGGCTTTTTGCAGTGAAAAACAATGTATGGATATAGGTGGGGAATTGACAAAATAGGAACCAAAGAACTGCAAAGCATGGAAGGCTAAATCCCATGTTTGGTAGATTCTAGAGAAAGGAAATGTTACTACTTACCTAGAGAACCTTCATGTTTTTAAACCTCATATCATAGAGGCTTTTTTTTAAAAAATGGATCGATGAAAGGGTTACATTGCATGGTGTAACGGTACATTTGATTAAAGATTTCATTGTTGAAGTCATGGGGCTTCCTAAGGAGGGAAATAAGTTTAGCAAGGAGACCAAAATTTCAAATGTGGCTATCAAGAAGTTTCCAAATACTTAAGAGGAGGAGAAAATTGGTGACTTTTATGAGTTAAACCAAATAAGAGTCATTTTGGGGGACGTCCTCTCTTGCATCTATGAGTACTTCATCCTTGATGGTAGGGCAAAAAGAGTTCATAAATTTCATTTTGTTTTCCTAAATCATTTCCAATATAAGGATAGGATTTCTTTCCCATTTTATCTAAGGTTTTCCTTACTTCAAAGCCTTCAAGCCCATAGGAAAAAATATTTCTGTCTAGTTTTACATGAAGGGTTAATACTTTTAATTGAAAATTACTATAAGAGTAAGGCTATAATTTCTTCCCCAACCTCTAAGAAAAAGAAAGGGTATGTTAGTGAGACCTATTCAAGGAAGAGTAAAGAAGATGAAGGGTTAAGTGTGAAAAAGAAGAGTTAGAAATAGGACACTCCTCAAAAATATGCTGAGGAAATAACAAAATCTAAAAATTTAGAGAAAAATGAGGACATGAATATTGAGAATGAGGAGAATACAAATGTGGGGGACTTTAGTTCTAATATAAATGCTTACTTTACAAGCAAAGGAAAATATGGAAGGTCTAAGGTAGAGGAAAGTCATGAAAAAAATACAAGGTCAGATAATGCTAGAGAAGAGGATAAAAGCCCAACTGAACAACCCCAGGAAGCTAGAGAGGAAAAGATGGAGGAAGATACAAGAAAGGAGAAGGATAATTTGGAGGCAGATATGGGAAAGGAGAAGGATGACCCTATTGGCATGGGTAGCATGCTTTATTTCCTTCACACTTCCAAGTTTATGAAGGAAAATTCCTCTCTCCAAGGTGATTCTTGGATGTACAATGAGTTGATGACTCTAAAAAAAAGAATTGGAAAGATGCAGCAGGACCAAGATACTGATAGGGCCAAGATCCTCCAAATGGAATTTTAGGTTGGAAATATCCTAGAGAAGTTAAAGGAATATGAACATGAGTTGTACCTCTTAATCAAAGAGAGTGGTAACACGATGGAATAGGTCACTTCAAGCCTTTGTGCAGTAGCTACTAGGTTAGGTAAGAAAAATAATGAGGAAATCATATCTCTTGGTGGGCCAAGCAAAAGAACAAGACAGAGTTCAAGGAAGAAGGCGGTAGAGGCTATAGTCAGAACTAGGCATTCGTCTATTGACATGATTCAAAATATTGTAGAGGCCAACAAGGAGGTGGTGAAAATGATCAAAGAATTGCAATAGCTTCTAATGGTGTTTCTAGTTTATGGTCTCTATTTTGGGTTTTTTAGTTGGTTTTTTAAATCGTTTGTTCAAACTCTAGGTTCTAGGTCCTTGTAAAACCTAGTTTTGTTTTCTGGTCCTATTTTGTGGTTTCAGGTCCCTATAAAACTTGGATTGGCTACTTTCATACCACAAGTTTTAGATCCCTATGAAACTTAGTTTTGCTCATTTTTTTGTTAAGGGTTTTAGGTCCATTCAAAACTTGTTTTTATTGTAATCTAAAACAAGTGAATGTGACATTATGATATATGATGCAAAGCATTATTATGCGAGATATGATGCAGATTGATATGTGCACAGTCACTCTTGTATGAATAATTGTCAATCAAAAGACTTGCAAAGTACAACAAGTATCTCAGTATTGTATGTATACTTATTTCTTGAAGAACTTATTGTATAATTGCATGTTAGGGTAGTGGGCTCTTCTTGTACACATTTGTATATGATTTACCAACTCCTAACAGGGTTGAAGCAACTCCTAACAAGGACTCGAGACACTATACATGCTTCATAGACTCCTAATAGGGCCAATATCCTTAACTAGATTCTTTATATAGTGAATCACCTAAGGGGTTTCATCCCCACTGGGGTTTTCCCTTGGTTAGGGTTTCCCTAGTTAACAAAATATGGTGTTATGATCTCTCTTTGTGTGTGGTTGTTTACACTATTGAACATTATTGATTTACTTTCTTATGTATGTGGGAAAGTAATTAATAATATTCAATTGTGGATAAAAGGATTGAAAATACTGATTCACCCCCCCCCCCCCCCCCCCCCACCCCCCTCCCTCTTAGTATTATCTATTTCTAACATATTCTATACAAAATGCTTCAAGGAAGAATCAAGTGGAAACATGAAAGCTTTGTGAAGCAAATCAAAAGAGATTACCAGAGACTCAAAATGAAAGAATTGATAGCTCATCAAGAGCCCTCAAAATAGATTCTCTTATTTGGTTATAAATTGATCGATAAAGAGGTTTCACAAGGGTTCTTGATGAATGGATCGATAAAGAAAAAGATTTTCTCCAAGTTGCTAGAAACTCAAGATTGACTACACCTCAAGACAAAGGAAATGAATAGACTAAGCACACATTGAGCTTGAAGATTCGAGATTCTCAATTTTTTACTACCAAAGGACTAGAAAGCTGCTTGAAATGTCAAAATTCAATTGTCATTTGACACATATCAGAAGAATGCTTGTTGGTGAAGAAATGCCTTTTTCATTTCTTCATTTTTATTGGGGCTAATTTTTGTGGTTTCATAATACACACCCTATTTCTCATAGAAATGGGGACCCCCTAGTGAATTTTTTGTTACCAAGCTTCTAATCTAGAGTCTAGGTCATTTTTGGACTCTACCCTAGGTTTGGGTCAAACCCCAGTCTCTAACTAGGAAGAGTCAGGCAATTGGAGAGGAGGAAAAATTCATGTTTAGGGCCCTATTATGCTTTAAGTGTGTACATGTGCATGTTTTCTTAATGCACTTGTGTGTACTACACCTCACTCTAGGGATGTGCACATGCGCACCTGCACATGTGTACACCCTCAGAGGGTATGCACCTTCAAAGGTGTGCACCTACAGGGGTGCGCACTTGTTGCCCGTGACTTATACAAGGAACTAACCCCCCTCATTTCTTCACTTGGTCTTCTTACTCCCACATTATGTCACACCTCCACACCTTGCCTCCTCATGCAGGTCCACTTGCTTGCTCTGATCCTCTACACAAATAAACAAGATGAGAACTTCATGAGGTTTGCATGTGCATACCTCCACACATCCTCAAAGAAAACCTGAAGTTTTTTTTTAAAAACCTATTAAAACTTAATAAACTCCTAGGGCTTATGAAGATGTGCACATGTGCACCTTCCCACATATAGGAGACAATTGAAAAGATGCATAAACCTTAAAGGCCTTAATGAAGGTGCACATATGTGCACCTCCATAAGGTTTGCATGTGCACACCTCTGTCCCCATCAAAGAACAAAAATTGGACTTATAGTTTCCCTGCCTATATGCACTACACACTGTTCATGTGCATTGCTATGAAATTAGCCCATTCTTGGCCTAATTTAGTGCATTTGTAAGGGTGCACTAGGTGCATTGAAATGCATAACATGGTGTTTTGAGGAGGGCAACTACTTTTTTGTTTTTTTTTATGGTTTTGACCTATTTGGGAGTCTGTTAGAGTTTGTTTTAGGTCATATTTTTAACTTCAAATGCTTAACTCTCTTGTGTAGGTCAAATGGTATCCTCATCCTCTTCTATGGAAAATATAATGGCTCCAAAACCTATCAAATTCAAGTATAAAAGAGCATCAAAAAAGTCAAGCTTCTAAGATGGGCATGTTGAGATCAAAGACACAATGTTGGGACATAGACTAGAATGCATTCCTCAAAATCTATGATAAGCCAAAAGAAAGATTAGAAATAGTATATGCACTCATCTGATCAAGGCTTGTCAATGCAACATCTCACACAATGTTAGTTCAACCCTCAAAACTAATAATGAGCCTTGCAGAGCACTATGTGACCAAAGAAAAGGTCATGAAGAGTGTCATAGGGGAGATAGTCCTAGATGTCTAACCTTGAAACATAGAAAATGTGTTTCACCTCCCAAGGATGGATCAATACCAGTAATTCACATATGATCAGTCAAAGAGATGGTATAGGGAGAATGAGAATGAGGCATGGGTCATAGAGTGTAAAAGTAGATATGACAAGGGGATACATGAAGCATGATATTGGATATGTGATTGTCCTATTGAGAAGAGTCATGGGTCTCCCAATAATAGGCCACCTTCATACTTGGAAGGTTTATTTCATTGAAACTATCAGAATGGAAAAGATGCCAATTGATTGGGCTACCATCCTAAGTGACAACTTGGATGAGAAACTAGTAGCCATTAAAGAAAACCCACACTTCTATATGGCATCATATATGGTGTACTTATTGGCAAAAAGAACCACGTATTACCCTAGCCTTAGCAGAAAGGGAAGCATGCAGTATGCAAATTCTTCACCCTTTGTGGTATACCCACAATTGGTAAAGAAGACACTCCCACTACAAAGTTTGGAATATAAAGTGGTGAATGATGCATGTATCTTTGTAATTATCAAGTTTATTGAAGGTGACTCTGCAAAGAGAATATCAATAGAGGAAGCAGCCAAAATCATAGAGATCAGTGCCTACTACATTCAATTCAAGACCTTCACATATCTTTGGGTAGTTGGTATTCTATTGTGCCCAAAGACTCCCAAGATACCCATTAGATAGGCTCATACTCTTGAAGATTGTGCACCAACTCACTTTTGCATATGATAGAGTGAGAAAATAACATAAGAAGACACAAGTCTGGCCTATCACAATTGGTTCCTTCAAGGTGAAACATAAGAAATATATTACCACATTCTATAATGAGTGGGGATCAATATACCTTGGAATAATATAACTCCCCTCACCCTTTCTTTGATAACATTGGGATGATGTATCATTTTGCATTGAAATAGTTTGTAAATGTTGATGCTTTAGAAGATCATTGGATGAACACAATAGATAACTATGATATCTATATGAGGTATTATTTGAGGATGAGTCTAAACTTAGCAAAGAATGTGCTAAAGATGAAGGTTCCTCTAAAGGTCATATAAAGGATGCCAAAGAAGTAATGGATCCTTTGTACAATGGAGATAAAATCTACGATCAATTGATTATGAATGCTAAGATTGGGTAGGATGAGAATGATGACATAGCTCAATGGCTAGACATGTAGTTGAATTTACAAGGGAATGGATCTGAAAGCCATTTTAGATCAATCTAGTTCCTCAAGCCATACCCCTATAGGCTACAGCTAAACTGATCAAAGGAAAAGGTGCGAAGGTTATTGTGCTAACCTACCCTTCTCAGTCCCCAATAAGGTCATAAATGGTTCATGAACATGAGTGGGAGGTTGAGTACTTTGAGGTTGACAAATGCATGTAAATGAAAAGGGTACCTCCAAGGGAAAAGAGACAAGCATCTGAGGCTCAATCAAGGCCATCTGAACAAGAGCAAGATGAACCTCAAGCAAAGCTAGCTAATCAACTTCCAAAGTAGGCATAGACAAAATAGCCAGAGGAGGAACAAGAATAAGAGCATAGGGTTCCACCAATGATAATTCCAGAGGAAGAATCCTCCCCCTCAACTCCAAAGAAAGAAAGAATTGAAACAACTCTAGTGGGTACACTAAGGAGGAGAGAAAAGAAGAAAAGTACTATGTCCCCACAAGTTTTTGAGACCATCCTAGAAGCTAAGGATGAAGAAGAAGGGGAGAAAATATAATGTGTTCCCTTAATCCAAAAGTTGTGCTCAGCTAAAGGTGTAGAGGAAGAGAGGAGAAGAAGCTACATAGAGACACCTCCATCTACTCCAAGAGAGCCAATACAAGTGTTAACTTTAGAAGATGAACAAAAAAAATGAATAGTAGAGATGGAGAGTGAAGAAACTAATATATTTTACCTCTCTGACTGTGACTTTATGCTAGTGGGTACTAAGATGGTAGATGAGAAGTTTAGAGACACCCCCACTAGCAAACCCTTAGGAGAGGATTGGAATAAATTTCCTCTTCTGTCTCAAGGACCTTTGGGAATTCCACCACCACTATCACAGGATATGGTTGTTCTAGACAAAAGGTTGGTAACTCCACTTCCTTTGGGAACTCAAGAAGAGGTAGAAGAACAAAAAATTGAGGAAGGGGAGTTCCAACACCTTCATGCCAATGAACTATTTGAGGAGGGACAAATACTAGAATAAATTTAGTAAGATCCTCAAGATACAAAGGCTAGATCCTTAACCCAACAAAGTGTAGAGACTCTGATTGAAGACCTTCAAAGTGAGAAGACTCCAAAGAGAAGTGATAAGGGAAAGGATACTACTGGAAAACTAACCTCTTTAGCCAAGTACATGTCACTCATGGACACTACACCAATGTGGATGATGAGGGAGGTTGTATTTCATCAAAAAAGGTAGCTCGAACTAATAGTAGAGGAAGGAATGAAGGGATTGATTAAAGAAATGAAGATGTCTGAGCCACCTAAGGGTGATGCAAGAACACTAGCCTTCATAATGAAGAATGTCCAAGATTAGGACATGCTTGCACATATTTCCCTTCCTCCTCCTTATGCCGACACCAAAGAATTAACTCTGAAAGATTATCAAATCAAAGAGGTCATGTTAGCAAGGCCCATGGTGAACATAGCTAAAGTGATGATCACCATAAGCATGAAAGAGGTGTTCAAGAACATGGACTAGGATGAATTAGAGCTAATAACATTGTGAAAGTAGAATGAGCTACTGAGAGGCTACTTGAATGAAGTAGTGGGCTACATTGACTTGGAGAATCCAAAGATCACTCTTGCAGTGAAATTAGGAAGAAAAGGATTAGGAACACAGTTGGATGCATTTTTGGAAGCATGTCAGCAATGGAGAGAAATTTTTGAAGAGAAATGTGTGCTAATAATATAGGGTAATTTTTCACAACATCCAATTGAGTTATGACTTGTTGGTTACTATAGTGAACTAAGATTTTGGGTTAATGGATGAAGTAAATACCTAGGACAAGGACTTGTAGGTATTAAGATCAATAAAAGGTCAAAGGTATTAGATGTTGATGGATGTATATACTATAGAGGAGCTAGATAAGCTTGATGATTGGATAAAAAAAAAATTAGTGGGAAA
Source organism: Cupressus sempervirens (assembly GCA_028749045.1). Taxonomy (NCBI): domain Eukaryota; kingdom Viridiplantae; phylum Streptophyta; class Pinopsida; order Cupressales; family Cupressaceae; genus Cupressus; species Cupressus sempervirens. Next base: position 731,574,719 of record CM053783.1, on the reverse strand, counting down.
TAAATCAAAGGAGGGATTACATGAAGAGATCCAGAAAATTAAGGATAAAACTCAAGAGAAGTTTTTTGAAGTGGAGAAGTACTACAATGTTGTTTACCTTGATACTTTTGAAGATAAGTCTAATACCAAACTTTTAGTGGTGCAATCAGTTATCCAAAAATTTAGAGCCATATTTTAAGATGCTTCATCAAATGATGACATATGACAAGCATTCAAGACTAAAGAAGTATTGTTAGAGCTAGACATCAAGCTTGAGGATTTTTCAGAGACTCAATAGATGTCAGAAATTATCAACAAATAGTAAAGGATAAGCATAGAGCTTTAGATTTATTGAAAGCTACCCTAGTAGTTGAGATGATAGAGAATTTTAAGAGTAAATATGTAGACATTATTTTGGTGTAAAGAGGGGGGAAAAAAAAACCTAGATGCTAGAAATTCAATTTTGGACACTTAGAAGAACTTTTGGATTTTTGGAACCTGTCACCAAGGTGAAGGTGCGCTTTTGATAGAGGTGCATTGAAATTTTTGAGTAAGAATCAATACACTAATAGTTAACTAATTCCTAATTTAGAGCATTCTATGCACCAAAGATGTATTTTGATGGTAGTTCAACTCCCAAAAATTCCTAGAGAATGTCTAGCTTCCATTTTTAGAGCTTCCAAAGACTCCTAGATCATCTTACAATTGTATTCTTCTTATCTTCTCATTATTTTATTCTTTTGTTTCACCTAAAGGCTCATGCACCCATTAATAAAGATAAACAAGGGTAGAGACCTACTTAGCACCATTTAGAGAGTCAGTTTGTATATGATTAGATTTGTTTTATTATTTTTTAGGATGAGTTTGCATTGTAAGAGCTCTAACTCCTAACATAAATGGAGGAGATGATTTCTTATAAATGCAGGGATTTTATATCTACTCAATCCATTATTTTGATGAAATAATATATGTTATTGGTTCTCTCATTCTGAGTGTATTTATTCTTGTCGGAGTGTGTTATTTTTGTGAATGCATGTTCATGAATAATAATGGAGCCAATGGTTTTATTATGTTGTTATCATTGTGTGATCTTTTAGTTATAGTGTTTGCCTAATGTTAACAAATTTTGCTAATGTAATGAATTGGAGAAAGGATCATCTTTTTCCTTGCATAGTTTCTTGTCTCACATGAGTCTACTTTCTATGGCCTTGTGACTTGATGAAATGTGAAACATCTTTCAATTTATATTAAGTTCCCATCAAAAATTTTAGAAATGGAGTTAAGGAAGCATTGCTCCTAATTTCATTGGTTTTTCTACCTAATCCTTTTGACGATTTAATATACATACATGTTGTTACTTTGGTTTTTGTCTATTAGGAATTTCCCTTTTAGTTATTTTCTTTAAAATCTCATTACCTTATCTTTATTATTTTATTTTCTAACACTTGTTTAAAATAGGAATTCATATAGTTGCATCAATAGATTGCATTCCTCATTAAAATAGAAAATACTAAGGGTCACTCTCCACTCTTGTTCTTAATTGAGAGTTGCTAATTTTGAGAGGGGACCAAGAATGCAGAGGAGATGGCAGAGGAAAATGAAGGAAGTGAGGACATATTAGAAGCCTATAAAATATCATGAGGGGGTTAAAGATAGTTCATCATCTTTCAAGGGTAAGGAGGAAGTTATGTTGGATATCTCCATGCCTAAAGAGGTAGAAGAGGACTTGGATCTATGGAAGAAAATGGTAGTAATAGGGAGATTCATTGGAGAAAGGATTTCAAGAGAGTAGACAAGAAAATGGGTAGAAAAAAATTGGCACAAATTAGTCATTATCAAATTTATTCCCAAGAATTTTTTTCATTGTTATTTTGCAGAGCAAGGAGCACAAGAATTTGATATTATCAGGACAAAACTGGTTTTTTAGACTCTCTCCTCTCTATATTCAACCTTGGCAAAAAAAATTCAATCCATTATCATTGGTGATTTATCAAAATCCTATCTGGATAAGGATGTACAATCTTCCTCTTGAATTCTAGGGAGATTCTACTTTGGAGCACATTGGTCATTCTCTAGGAACGCTACTGGAAGTGGATAAATCCATTCTTAACAATGATTCATATTTGTATACAAGAGTTAAAGTAGTAGTTGTTCTAAAAATCTTGGCTTTCCACAATATATAATTGGGAAACTCATCCTAGAAATAGTCTATAGAAGTGGAGGATCAGACACTAGAATGCATGAAGTGTGGTTTTAAGAATCACTCAATAATGGATTGAAGGGTATTTATTAAACCTGCAAAAGCCTAGAGAATAAAAGAGAACATAACAGTCTCTAAAACTACTTTTATACAAGAGGAGAAAATCATGGCAAAAATAGTAATAACGCAAGTGAGAATGGATAAGGAAAAAGGGGAATGCTCCTTAGCCCACTCGAATCTTCATTAGGAATCAGATGGTAATAAGGAGATTACCCTAGTTACTCATTGTAGATCAGAGTTAGAAGTAGATTATGATAGGGACTCTTCTAAAGATCCCCTAGATGATGCATTAGATAACATAGAACCTAGATGCATTAGCCAATCAGTGAATATTCTATTGGGAAAAGCTAAAGGTGGTAGAGGAAGGAGATCAAATAGACAATTGAGGGAAGAAAAAGCCAAAGAGAAAGGAATTGTTATCATTTTGGAATTCATGAAAAAAGTCAAGGGAGGAGATATCTCCCTTGGGGGAAAATAAAGATCACTTCATGGAATGTTAGGGGTTTAGCAACCCCTTACAAGAAGCACTTGTTTATACAAGTGCTTCAAAGACTAGAAATTGACTTAGTCCTAATTCAAGAAATAAAACTCAATATGGACAAAGCTCTTAGTCTAGTATTTTCTTGTAAACAATGGGAAGGTTTTTTTTCTAGGAAGCCAAAGGTGCTTTGAGTGGAATTGGTTTCTTATGGAAGCCATCTCACATAGAGATGTCACTACTGGAGAACCATGAATACTAGTTGTTTGGGATGGTGGAATTAATTATCGATAATGTCTTTTTCCCTATTCTTATTATCTATGGTCCTATCAAAATGGAAGATAACAAATCTTTATGGGATGAGCTTTCTATCAAAATAATGAGTCTAGGGTTAGACAAGATTATTTTAGTAGGGGACTTCAATGCCATTTTGGAACTTGAGGAAAAAAGTGGAGGCTCTAATAAAAGGACTAAGGTTATGGATGATTTTAGAGAATTTGTTCAAGATAATAATTATATTGATGTGATGAATTCAAATGGACTTTTCATATGGTCCAACAAAAGATCCAATTTCACAAAAATCTTTGAGAGATTGGATAGGTTTTTGGTGGACTATTACTAGTTTGAATCTGACTACAATGTGGAATCCAATATCATTCCTATGACTTTATCAGATCATTATCCCATCCAACTCAATATTTTTTCTTCCATCTCAAAAGAAAAAGGTTGTTTTAGATTTCAAAATTTGTGGTGGAGAGATGACATATTCTTGTTGAATCTAGCAACTTGGTTGAAAGATGGAAATCACTTCAAAGGCACCCTAAGTTTTGTCATGGTAAATAGGCTGAAAAAGGTCAAGAGAAAAATTAAGGTTTGGAATAAAGTTTCATTCAAAAATATTTTTACATAAAAACTTAGAGTGGAAAAAGAACTAGATATTCTAAATTCTTCAGTGATAGCCTCGGGTATGACAAATGTGCAATTTGAAAAAGAAAAAATTCTAAAAGAAGAATTAGCGAAACTTCTCCTTAGGGAGGAAATATACTGGAAGGACAAATCAAGAGAAAACTAGATCAAATAAGATGATTATAACTCTAAGTATTTTCATGCCTAGGTAAAAGATAAAAGGGTGCAGAATTGCATCAATTAGATTTAGGATGGCTAGGGAGAGTGGCAAGACAATAAGGACTCTATTGAGGAGATTGTCAAACAACATTTTAAAAATATTTTGGGATCTTCAATAGATTCCTTATCTTCTCTAGCTTTAGTGTTCTTAGATATTATTCTGAGAACTATATGAGAGTAGGACAACTTGTGGTTGATGAAACCTTTCTCGTTGCAAGAAATTAAAAAGGTTGTATTTGACAACCCAGTGTTCAAGGCTGCAAGACAATATGGATTCCTAGCAGATTTTTTTCAAAAATGTTGGTCTTTCATGGAAGAAGACAGTCTTAAAATGGAAAAATCCTTTCTAAAAAAGGGTCAATTTTCCACAAAATTGAATAACACAGTCATTGCTCTTATTCCAAAAAAACTAGAGCCAAGATTCGTGGATGATTTCAAACCGATCATTCTATGCAATTCCTTATACAAAATTTTGGTAAAGGTTATGGTCAATAGACTCAAATCAATCCTTAGCATAATAATCTCATTGGAGCAACATGGATTTTTTCTAGAAAGGGAAATATCTGACATCATTTTGGCAGGGGAAACTATACACAGTATGTATTGTAGCAAAAAGCAAGGCATTATCATTAAATTAGATGTTAATAAAGCTTATGATAGAATTCGTTGGCCTTTTCTAATTGAAGTGTTATTTTGATTTGGCTTCTATTCAGAATGGATCAAATGCATTCTCTTTTGTGTTTCTTCAATACATGACTCTTTGTTTGTCAATGGTCCAATAACTATTTTTTTCAAGCCACTAATAGGATTAGGCAAGGTCATCCCCTATCTCCCTTCCTATTCATTTTGATGGAAAAATATATGGGCCATTTGACTAAGCACAATAACAAGATTAAAAAATGGGGTGAAGTCTCAATCTCTATCATCTTGAGCCTTATGCATTCCCAATTTGTGTTAGAATCTTTTAGAATAACTGAGAGGGGGGGTGAATCAGTTATTCAAGGTCCCAAATGCCCTAATAAAACCTTTTTCTTTTTTTTCACCAAATGTAGTGAACTCATAAACCTTTTAACCATCCAAGATTAAATCAATCATATTAGCAAGTTACAGTAAATCAACATGCAAAGATAAAACATGCAAGATCAACACATGACACAATGATTTACGTGGAAACCCAATTTGGGAAAAACCACCAGTAACATGCTACTTGATTCTCACTCTTCTGAAGTGATGCCCTGTTAAAGGCTTACAACACACTGTTAAATGTGACCTTGTTAGAGGATTTCACCAAACTGTTAGGAATGGGCCTGGTTAAAGGACTTTAGAACATTCACTGGGAATGTCACCCTATTAAAGGATTTATCTCATGGCTGTCAAACCAACCTAAGTCCATAGGATTTAAACTAATTGTTACAATTGCTAGAAAGTAACAACAATGAACTTTTGATCTGATATAACTTACAACATACTTTATAGATTTCATATCACACTTTCAATTTAGTCCTTATGCTTGGCTTTTATCTCTTCAGCTCTGACTGCTTGTCATCTATTCAAGCTTTGTCTCCTTGAGTCTTCTAACTCACTGTACTAATGCATCCATATCAGGGATCTTCTTACTAAAACAGAGTAACTATGCTCTCTTTCCTCTTTCCCACCTTCTTCGGCAATTTATACTTTCATGCTTGACCACCCCTCTCTCATTCATTTTCATTAACTAATGACTCCTTATATAGAGATCTGATATGCCTTTGCCACTCAATTCTGCCTCTTCACTTTTAGGGTTTCAATATGGATTAGGTAAAATACAATGTATCTACCCCATATCTTGTTCTCTTCTAGAAAATTTGCCAGATGTATCCTCAAAAACATTTTACATGGTGTTCTGTGCCACCAGCTCATCATTCTTATCTTCTATTTAATTTACAAACTTCTAAGTAATAACCTTGTTGGCTTAGTTTTGGCGAATCTTTGATCTTTGAAATAATGTAGCAACTCGGCATTATTTGTTTTACTAATGCTCAGCATCTCAGTGTTACTCGACATCTACACAAAACTGTGTTACTCGGCACTTACAGAAAACTGTATTACTCGGCACCTACAGAAAACTGTGTTACTCGGCACCTACTCTTTACTCAGTACCTGAAGATCACTCAGCTTATATGATATACTCGGCACCTGAAGATCACTCGGCTTATATGATATACTCGACACCTTCTCTTAGTTGAGCTTTGTAAAAGACTTAGCTAACACCTAACCTCTTTAATATGTTTCAGTGTGCCCTTTTTTCTGTATCTTATAGTATGTTATCAAATACACTTTTTCATCAATGGCTTAGCTTATCCTAGTACTTCATTACAACATCATAACTTCAACCTTTCTCTAGGTGTTCTAGTTACATCTTATTGATTGCCACCACCTTGTCAACCAACTAATTGATAGTATTTGGATCACTAAAGCAATTTTCATTCCTGCAAGTAGCAAGTTTGACATCAATGACAAAACAATGATTGAGAACATTCTTTATCATTCCAACAACTCTTATTATCAATTCAATCATTTCTAACAATTTGTAGATGATCCAATTCTATTTAGCATGGCCTCTATTCAGGAAGCTATATGCATTAAGACAGTGATTTCAGAGTATGAAAAAGAATCGGGTCAAGTTATAAATGTAACTAAATCTAGAATCTATTTCATTCATGCCAATAAGAAGTTGAGAGAAACCATATGCAACATTTTGAGATATGCAAAAGGAGTCTTCACCATTCAATATTTGGGAGTTCCACTATATACAGGGCATCCAGATAAAAATATCTAAACTATGATCATTGACAAAATTTTTGCTAAGGTCTCTTCATGGAGAATTGTTGGCTATCACAAGTAGGAAGGATTATTATGATCAAATTAGTTCTATCTTCCATTACCATTTATTATTTTTTAGTCTACAAAATTCCTAAGAGATATGCCTCGATGATTGATGGATTGTTTTTTTTTAATTATGGGAAGCGGAAAAAATAGATAAGAGGATTCATCTCATAAATTGGGACACATCTAGCATGCCTAAAGAAGGAGGAGGAGCAAACCTATGAAGTATGGCTTTTCAAATCATGGCTCTAGGAGCCAAATTGGCTTGGAAGATGTATAAAAATTTGGACAATACTTGTTGTGAAATAATGAACGCAAAGTATCTTGATGCTCAGGACTTGGAAGAGATTTTGACTATTGCAAAGTCTCCTCTTGGCTGAGTGTTTTGGAAGTTAATATGGAAAATTAGATACATCATCAACAAACATCTTACATGGCAGATTGGCAATGGAAACGGAGCTCCCTTTTGGAGAGATTTTGGTGAGGAGAGAAACTGGTAGATAGTTTCTTCTCAAAGAAGGATTGGGTGAATAGTATGGAATCCACTATGGGCAAGAAGGTGGCAGATTACATGGATTCTAGTTCCAATTCTATGAAAATCAATTGGAAGAGTGTGGGGGTATCAAGATTAGAAAACAGCATATGATTGATGGATCTATTATCAAACAAAATTGTCCTACGATCCAATGAGGAGGATTATTTAATTTGGAGTGCTTCAAAATTAGGAACATATAAAATAAAGTTGTGGTACGAGCTTCTTAGACACAGGAAACATAACACTTATTTGCCCACAAAATTATGTTGGGGAAAGTGGCCCTTGCCTAAGGCTAATGCTTTCCTATGGGTGGCCTTATACAGAAGGATTTTAACTGGAGAAAGATTGAAAACTATTGGTTTTGCAAAACCAAATTGGTGCATCATGTGCAAAAGAGAGGAAGAAATGATAGACCATCTACTTCTTTGGTGTCCAATAGAGAAAGAGTGTTGAGATTGGCTACAAAACAAACTCTAGTGGCGAGGAGTCAAGAATGCCACACTTACAGATTTCCAATTTCCATGGCCCCAAGATAGAATTATTTCCAAATGGGGAATACTCTAGATTTTCTATCCCTCCATGAATATTTGACACATTTGGAAAGAAAGGAATCGAAGAATATTTAAAGAAAAATATTTGTATGTTTAGCAAATCAATATGAAGATACAAATGGCCATTGAGGAAGTGGTGAATAGCAGAATTTTGGGCTTAAACTTCAAATTCTTGAGAAAATGGGATCTAGACATCAAAATAATTGGAATATTAGGCAAAGACTAGATCATAGGCTGAAAGATCCTAAAGTTGACAGGATGATGATTAGTTGGCAAGCTCCTCCAAAAGGATGGGTCAAACTCAATTTTGATGGAGCTAGCAAAGGAAATCCTAGAGAAAGTGGGATAGGAGCAATCATCAAAAATGATAAGGGAGAAATGTTGAAAGGGATAGCAAGGAAATTGGGTATTGCCACCAATAATGTAGTAGAAATCTCTACATTGTAAGTAGGATTGGAATAGTGTGCATCTAGTACCTATGAAAAAATTATAATTGAGGGTGATTCAAAAATTATAATCAACAAAAATTTTGGTCTATCATTCCACAACTACAAGTTGGCTAATTGGTTACCTAGCTTAAGAGCTCATCTAAGGAGGTTGACTAACTACAAGGTACAACATATATATAGGGAAGGAAATCAAGTGGCAGATAAACTAGCCAACATAGGCATTGACAATGATATAGAGTTGGATTTTGATGAGATAGGAAATATTACAGAGGATCTAAGGAGACTTATCCTATCTAACAAAAAAATTTGATAGGGCAAGGATAGAATAGGATTCTTGTTGGAGCAGACTGGAAGGATTAGACCTCTCTATATCCATGCATGGATTATATGAAGCCCTTCATGCTCTGCATTGATGACATCCATAAACTATTTGAGAAAGTATTCTACCATCCTAAGAAAGGGTGTTTGACTAGATTCTTTATATAAACTCCTCATTTAGTCATAATTGGATGTATGACTTGCAATTTTCAAAGTTAATGGAGGTAATGGTGCAAATTTGGGGCATCAGATGTAAGTGCTTGCAGGAAGCAGAGCTAAGGGAAACACCAAGAGAGAAACTATAGTGATTTTTCTGCAAAGAAAATGAAAGGGAGAAAGTGACAATGATAGAGATTTTGGGGGTGGACTACTAGTCTTGCCATCATATCCACAATGGTAAGCTCATTCATGATCTATTCTTACCCATCATGCAAGTTATTGGTCATCTGGTGCTGGTCAATAGAATGGTAAGAAGAATGTTGTAGATGATTTCTTTGATCAAGTAACTATTTTGTTAGATTTGATGGATGTCAACTTTTGGGAGGGTTGCCAAAGGCATTATTCACCCGAGAGAACAAAGAAAAGAAAAGGATCATGAAAAAGCCTGGATGATATTCAAAAAATGTGTCACCCAGGATAATGATTTGGAAATTTTTTTGTCATTCAGTCAAATTAATGACAAGCCTTTTTTGGAGGATGTTGTAGCTAGGTTGATTTCAATTGGTGAGGGTATTGGATATCTCTATCATTGAGGATGTTTTTACTAATTTTGTATCAGAGGGTTCTCTCCAAAATAGATGTATCTGTTATTTTTGGCGATCAATAAAATGAGTACTACCTCCTAGGCAGAGCTTGCTTAAAAAAATAGAAAATACCAAAAAAAAAAAACCTTTCATGGTTACTTTTTTTAAATGGAAAAAAATCAAATAGATTATCCAAAATTGGCTCGAGCTAGCAACGGTCTCCTCATGAACATACACATTTATCTTCAACTGAGTAGATTCCAATAGGTTGTAAGACCACCAAAACCTTGGAGTTGATCCTTGATTAGCTTTTCAAGAGAGGGATTCAAAAGGATCCATGACATTCAGCATTGTACAAAATGAGAGCTTAGTAGTGACCTATCATAGTCCATGTTAGCATCATGATCATTGGTTCCACACATGACATTACAAAATAGTATGTACATGTCCATATAGTGATATATATTCCATGAAAGGAATAAATTAACCAATCATGGTAGAAAGGAAAGCCACATGATTAGATAGTACACTAAGGAATAGGTGACCTAATATTCATGCACATTAAATAGGCTTTCATTTTTAAGTTGAAACATATCAGGGGTCTGCTAAAGACATTGGGAGTCAATCTCTTTAAGGAAGAGAATAAAAGGACCAATGCGGAGAATATGAGGAGACCAATTTACTAAAAATAAATAATATTTTCAAAAAGGATATCATCTCTACTTGGAAAATCCAAATAAAGATTAATGAATATTAAAAGGATGATTGGTACTTAATACAAAGGTATGTTCATTTTACATTTGATTCCTAAATACATTGGGATTTGTTTAGGAAATAAGTAGTTGTGGTGATGAGAAATTATTTGTAGTTATAGATAATTTTTTAGTTTATTATAAGCAATTCATATTGCGAATGTGATTTTATACATATAATGAAAGAATGTGTCGAAAATATAAATTAAAGTATATTTATAGAAGATGTAATATATGCTTATATTTTCAAGCATCAATATTTTTATATATTATTGGAATGATCCTATATTGAGTATTATATGGGTCTCTCTCTCTTATTTATATTTTTAATACATACTATAAGAGCGATTTTCCTTGATTCAATCTTTTCTTCCAGGAATCTTCTAGCATAAAAAAGAGGGAGTCTAACACTTCATTAGAGGAAACATTAATAAAGGATGTGATTCACTCATCCTTTGGTGATCTCTGTCATATTGATTCAAAGGGAGTAAATTGTGTTTTTATGGATTATTCAGTGATCAATAAATTATAGCTAACAAGAGGACTATGATTCATGAATATACCTCATGAGTATATAATTTTAGTGGGCCTACTCCCCTATGCACATCATGAGGAAGTGATAGCTTCCAAATGATATCACTTATATTTACAAAAGTTATAGAAATGTGATAATCTTACAATAAATTTATTTTGTATTATGGTGAATATCTTACTATGTCTATGTAGATCATGATAGATTTACTTTGCATAGTGGATGTTTACATGGTAAGCATTATGAGAATGTGTGTGCACATACCTTATAACCATTTTTTGAGAACATTGTGAATGTTATGCATGTATGCATTAATTATTGCATGTTAATCAACCACACTTCAACATTATCATTACATGCAAAACTATCCTAGAATGAACATTGAATCATTCACCTGAAATGATTTGGAAAATCAATCCATTTCCTTCTAACTAGATGGATTATGTAATTGCTCTCAAAATGAGAAGCTAGCAACCAAACCTCTAGTACAAAGGAATTTGTATAGCTATTGAGAATGCAATATTAATCTATATGAAATGCATGTTAAGATAAGAATGAAAGAAAGAAAATTATACTATATGTGTACATTTTAAAATCTAGATGATATTGATATGCTAGAAAAAGTAAAAGCTATGAACGTATGAGCAAGTGAATATTTCAGCATAAGTTTGATGTACAATCAATTCAACCTCTATAATGAGAAATTGAAGGCTCCTTAAATAAAATCCTAGAATTGATTGACGATTGAGATCAATTGGAATGAACGGTCAAGATTGAAGATGAGATTAAGTTAGAATGGAAACTTCCTTGTGTAGATGAAGTTAACTATTTTAGATCTAAGTCTGATGGAGAGTTAACTGATTCTCATCTAAGTGTGAGAAAGAGTTAATTAAGATGATTCCATTTTGTGTTCTAGTTCACTCATAATTTCCATTCCTAAATTGAAGAGAAGGTTTTGGAGAAGATATTTAATTTAATAAAATATAATATAACCTCATAAATGCATAATTTCAATTAATTGAATAGTTAAACTCAATAATTAAATTTTGGATATTATCTTATTAAATTAAATATATATTCAATTCCTTTGTACATTAGCTAAAGAAGTAATTAAATTAAATTATGAACACTTATAATTAAATTAAACTTAATTAATAGTTTTAATGTAGCTAATTTAGTCAAGTTAGGAATTAAATAAAGAGTGTGATTAATGTAGATTAGGGTTTTCTACATTTGACACTTAGGTCGAGTGGCACTAATCAAAATTAGAATTTCCTAGCAAGATAGAACTTAGGATTGATCAAATAGAATACAATTGGTTAACATGGAAATGTACCAATTTTGGGGTATTGCATTTTCCCCTCTTTGAATGAATGTGAGAGAAACATGTTCGATTCAAAGAAATTAGAAGTATGATGCATAGACTAAGAAATGAGATTGGTTCTAAAATTGATGACATGAAAACCAATTGATAAGTTTTTTAAGGTTATCTCCAAAATGAAGCTTAACCTTAGGGGATCCAAATAGAACACCTAGATACTAAGATTGGTAAGTGTTGGTGTAAATAGATATTTACTATTTACACTTTACTTAAGTTTACTTGTTAGATTGTGGTGACTAATTAGGAAAGTACTGTACATACTTCATAAAAAATTTGGGCCCTATTTTATCCAAATTTTGGGCTGACATGTAATTATTAATTACAACCCTAAAGCAATAAAAATACTTTTATAAAAGAGCTTAGGGTTAGGGATTGTTTTCATAGTGGTGATGCGAAATTGGTTCTTGTGGTGGTATTGAGCTGTAAGGGATTACGGATTTTATTCAAGTTGTAATCATTGGATCATAAAAATATTGGACTTGCTATTTGGTGGACGTAGCCCACGGATTGGGTGAACCACGTTAAATCTTGGTGTCTTGTGTTCTTTTTTTGTTTATTTTTTGATATTGGTTATATTTGCATGTAATTCTTATTTATGTCTATGGTTTAATCCTAACATTACTTAGGTTAATGCATATTTTATTATTTTTTAGTTAGTCACCTAGGAGTATGTGTACTCTTGTGAGTTGTCATGTTGACAACATAGGAGTTTGCACCTCATTTATGCACATGGTGTCTACACCATAGGATTTAGGACTTCAATTAAGCACATGGTGTTTACAACATCTTTATGTGTGTGACACCTTATCATACTTATCCTCTCATTGATGAATGTGCATTCATGCACAATGGAGGACGTGTGCTTAGGTGTCATGCTTATCTCTTAGTTCCTTCTAGACACATTCTAGATGCATCTTAGAGGCCTTTATATACAGGCACTCCTAGCATGTATTGTACACTAGAGAGAATTCTCATTATTATATTGATCATACTTTGGTCTATTTCTATGCTTGTGTTTGAGCCTCTTGATCTTGGGAGAATATTTCCCTAAGAAAAATTCTTACATGGTATTAGAGCTGAGGGAGATTCTCATCACATAGTCATTGGAGACCTTCTTGCTTCATCTCTCAAAGGGACTTGATTCAAATCCAGAGCATCTGTAGCAATTGGGACTATCTAGAGCCAAAGTGGACCTTGCTATTGCATTCAGAGTGATGATTCGGTGAAAATCAGCTATAAATTTAACTATTTTAGGCCATAGTCAATTTTGATGCAAAAAAAATTTGTAAATAGAAACCCAAAGGCCCAATTTGCAAATCTGGTATGGTCATTATTTGATCTATTTAAATATTTAAATAATTTTCAAATCTATTTAATTTTGCATTTTCAGAATCTTTTTGAGATTTTTAGCCCAATTGGGCGTGTAGAGAAAAAAAATTGCACAGGCACTGGGTAGTCACACCCTAGCCTTGCATAGAATATTTTGTAGGAATATTCCCTAAGCGGTAGCTTAATCAAATCCCAACAAATATTCCCTAAGCAGTGGCTTAATCAAATTCGGGTGAGCACTACATTTCGGCAAACCCACAGTGCCTTCACACATTGGATGACCAGCTTGTTTGGTTTTATAACTTGCAGGATTTTGGTTTTATAAAATAATGCTTCCATTCTTTTTATCAATGTGGGACTAAAATCTTGTCCCCATCCAGATTTCTACTTTGCAATAACCGTAAAACCATTCTCCACTCACCAGGAATTGCCTTCCAATCACACCAAATCTCTCTGGTAGAAAAAGTTAAATTTTTGGCTCAACTCTACCCTCCAGCATAGTTTTCCAACATAGAGCATAGTTTCAATGGCCAGTTAAATGATGTCATGCAACACCATTGATAAAGCACCATGTAGACTGTGAAACCCAGTGCCCACATCACCCCGCACCAGCTTGGACTCACATCCTGCCATGTGTGCAACAACAAACCTGCCACAGTGATCCTCCATGTCAACATATTAACTTGATAGTAGTAAGTTAGCCACATGTTTTATGTACACTTTTTATACCTATCCATACATTTTTGTATGTGTTGACATCATCATCCATACAAGGGATGTCATCACCAAGTCAGCAAGGGCCTACATTTTTGCTGGCATTAGCAAAATACTATCTTAAATTTGATGGTCATTTAACCATCATTCAGAGGAAATTTTGAACTACTATGATGGTCATTTGACCATCAATTTTAACATCATGTTTTCCTCTTTAGACCCCTCTTCAAAAGAAGTCTTGATTTGACAGCCTGACTTTGAGAGGCCATAACTCGGACATCTAGACTCGAAATCAAGTGCAATTTTTTTGATTTAGGGTAGAATTTTTTGAATTTTAGTGGTGCAGCACTTTTCTAGTTTTGGTGCATAGATTTGTCAAAAATAGCATTTTTTGGTGATTGTACATGTCCAATCATGTATTTTGCAGCTTCAAATACACTGTACGAGCTCATCTAGACTCCTTCTCAGGTTCCATTTTTTTGAGAGTGTATTTTTTTCATCTACTTCCCAAATCTACTATTAAATTATAGGCTTGTGTGGAAAAAAATAACAATTTCAGAATTAGGTCTTGTTTTGCATTGTATTGCTTCACAATTTTTGTATCTTTTAGCTAGATTATAAAGTTCCAGATTTGTACCTGATCAAGAGGTTCTAATTAGCAAAATTAGAAGTCCACTTTGTCCATTTTGACAAGTGGCCTATTGTAAAATGCACTACATATAAAGTGTCAAAATCATTCTTTTTTTTTGGGGAGGGGGTGGTTTGATTGAGTGAAAAGGGGGGGGGGGGGGGGGGGGGGGTGTACTGTGTACTGTGTCTCCTTCATATTGTGCTCTTTCATTATGGGTTCTTTTTCAAAGTTAACTCCACATAATTATGCTACTTGGAAAGAAAACATTAAGAAATCATTGGTAGAAAAAGGTTTACTACGTTATGTAACTGGTGCAGCAAAGAAACCTCCTAATGATGTTGATGAAGCTCAGAAAGAAGATTGGGAATCCAAACAAGAGATGGCCCTAGGAACCTTGTTGAAATATATCTCAAATCCCATCAAGTATCACATTAGGAAGCTTACCAGTCCAATAGAGGTTTGGGCTAAACTTGAAGCCTTGTATGTGATAGTAGATGAAGACATGGCCTACACTATTGAGGATAAACTTCTCAAGTTGGATCCTAGGACTTTCGATACCATCAAAGACTATCTTACCCAAGTAGACAATTATAGGGCACAACTTAAGGATTTTGGTGAACCCATCAAGGATGGAAAGATGATCAAACATATCATGACTCATCTTCCACCTGAATATGCTCCTTTTGTTTCTAGTTTTAATACTCACAAACTAATGATGGGTAGCACCTACATTAAGCCTTCATTTGAAAAAAATTCAAAAATGTTGGTCTTAGAACATGATAATCTAGCGAGTATGGGAATTCTCCATCCCTCCAAGATCGAAGCCTTGGTAGAAAATAAAGGGAATTTGAGTGGTAAAAACTTGAACAAGAAATAGAAGCAGTGGAAGGCTAAGCCACAAGATGACATGCAACAATCCTCCTCAAAATAGAAATCTTTCTCACATCAATCTTCTTCCAGTCAATAATCTTCTTCACAACAAGGGAATTTTTCTTCCAAAAATAGTAAAAGGGGGAACAATTCCAACAAAAAGGAGAAGAAAACTTGTTCCTATTGTAAGAAGAATGGTCATGATGAACATGAGTGCAAGGATAAGCAAATTGATGAATTGTTCAACTTAGTGAGGAAACACAAAATTGATGTACCAAATGTATATAAGGATAAGGGATCTTCAACCACTTCAAAAGGTAAGGGACAAGCTTTGGTTGCAAGTAAAAACAATGATGAGGAATTAGTTCTTGATTTAGGAACAACACATCATATGGGTACTTCAGGGGAGTAGTTTTCCTCTATGAAACCATCAAATGTACCTTACATCTATGTGGGTAATGACACTCAAGTGGAAGTTGAAGGGAAAGGAAATGTTTAGTGGAGGTGTCTTCAAGGATGTTCTACATGTTCCTAACCTTAGCACCAACCTTCACTGCATCTACCAGATCACTCACTATGGATGTGGCAATAAAGTAGAGTTCTTCCCTGATACAATTGTGGTAAAAAATATCAAAGATGATTCTATGGTGGCAGTTGGAAAGGCTAATCATGAGACAAAATTTATTCTCTCTCACATTTTGTGCCTAAATCCACTTCCCTTTCCTTGTTGACTCATTCAAACACACAAAGTAAACTATGGCACGAGAGATTTGGACATCTTAATTATCACTACCTTCAAAAACTTAGCAACAAGGATATGGTCATTGGTCTACCTCAAGTCAAGTATTCAGAGGGTGTATGTCTAGTTTGTGAAGTAGGCAAGCATCTAGAAGAGAAATATGATAAGGGGAAGTCTTGGAAGGCAACTGTTGTTCTTGAATTGGTGCATAATGATGTAGCTAGCCCTTTTCTAGTACCATTTTTTGGTAAGGCCCGCTATGTTCTAACATTTATTGATGACTTTTCATGATATACTTGGGTCTTTTTCCTAGCTCATAAGAGTGAATTATTTGACACATTCATCATCTTCAAAGCTCAAGTTGAGAAAAAATTAGGGAAAGCCATCAAGATTTTATGAATAGATAATGGCAAGGAATATGTCAACTCTAGGCTCATATAATTTTGCACTCATGAGGGTATTAATCTTCAACATTCAGTTGCATACATGCCACAATAAAATGGTTTCATTGAAAGGAAGAATATGACCCTTAAGGAAATGACCACTTGTATGCTTCAACATAAGTCTCTAGATCAATTTTTTTGTGTAGAAGCCATGTGTTGTGCCAATTACATCCAAAATAGAAGTCCACATAAGGCCTTAGATGGAACTATACTTTTTGAGGCATGGTGTGGCAGAAAACCAAGTGTAAAGCACTTCAAAGTTTTTGGTTGTCTAGCATTGGCAAGGATACCTCCACAAAAGTGAAAGGCATTAGAACCTCAAAGAAAACCATGCATATTTTTTTGATATCCTCACCATCTCAAGGCATACAAACTCATGGATCTAGAGACTCATCAAATCTTTTATGAGAGGAGTGTTCACTTTGAAGAAACTTGTCCAAGTTTTTCTTATTCAACTCCTCCTCCTTCCTCCTTCATGTACATTGATCACAATGATGATAATGACTCAAAAGATGAGATTCCTCCAAACTTGACTCAAAGGTCACCACCTTCACAGGGTTCACAAATAGTTGAGGACATTCCTTCTTCTTCCACTAAAACTCATTGGGCATAGCAGACCCTTGATTTAGCAGGTTCATTGGTGGGTTATCCTTTAGACACTCGAAGGATTGGGTCACAACACAAGTCATTTCCACATGCATATATAGCCATTGCTTCAGATCCACAATCATTTAAGGAAGCATCAAGGATTCCAGAATGGGACAAGGCTATGAAGGAAGAATATAACTCTTTGATGAAAAACAACACTTGGGACTTAGTTCCCCTTCCTAAGGGAAGAAAGATGGTTCTATGTATGTGGATCTATCAAACCAAATTTGGAGTGGATGGAAGCATTGATAAGCATAAGGGTAGACTAGTAGCCAAAGGTTTCTCACAAGTTCCAGGTATTGACTATATAGAGACTTTTGCACTAGTCACCAAGATGAACTCCATTTGCTTGACACTAGCTATTACTGCAACTCATGATTGGGTTATACACTAGATGGAAGTTAAGAGTGCCTTTTTGAATGGTGATCTTCATGAGGAGATTTATATGGAGCAGCCATAGGGATTCATACAAGATTCTACTATGGTTTGTAGATTGAAGAAGTCTATCTATGGTATTAAGTAGGCTCCTCAGGCTTGGTATGCCAAGATGGATTCCTTCCTACTCTCAACAAGATTCACCAAGTTTCATTCTGATTTGAATGTCTACATTCTTCACAGGGATGACTCATACTTGATACTCGTGTTTTATGTAGATGACTTGATCATTATAGGGAGCACAACATCCATCATTGCCAGTTTCAAGACCTCTCTACAAGATATATTTGCCATGACAAACTTGGATTTTCTACACTACTTCTTTGGTATTGAGATCACATAGTCTTCAGTAGGATTACACTTTCTCAACCCAAGTATGCTCTTGACTTATTTTCTTAGTTTCACATGAGTGACTACAATCCTACTCCTACTTCCTTTCTTTTAGGTGTTAAGCTAGAGGCCAAGTGTACCACTCCACTTATTGATGCTACATTGTACAGATAGTTAGTTGGGAGCCTTATCTACTTGACACATACTCACCCTAATATAGTTTTTGTAGTTGGCATGGTTTTTTTCTTCATACAAAAACCACATGAGCTTTATTGGAAGGCTACCAAGTGCATCTTTCACTACATACTAGGTACACATACACATGGGATACATTATGTAGTAGGTACAGGACTTCAACTAGTTGGATATATAGACTCAGACTATGTGGGGGACATTGATTCTTGCAAGTCTACTTCAAGTTACATATTTCATCTTAGTTCTAGCCCTATTTTTTGGCAAAGTAAGAAGAAAAATAATGTTGCTCTTTCATCCACAAAGGCTAAGTATCAAGGTGTTGTCAATGCAGCTTTAGAGGCTCTTTAGTTACAACATATCCTAGAGGAGTTTGGATTTAATCTACCTAAAGCTACAATTATTCATTGTGACAATCAATGTGCTATTGAGACCTCTAAGCATCTAGTTCAGCATCAGTGAACCAAGAACATTAAGGTTCATATGCACTACATTAGAGAGTTGATACAAGAGCAGATCATTACATTATAGTATTGTCCTACAGTAGAGCAGGTCACTGATATCTTCACCAAACCCTTCACCGAGGTCAAGTATACTCATTTGCAAGATCTCTTGGGGGTGTGAGATGTTGTAGAAAGGGGAGTCCCTTGACTTCTCTCTTCTTTCTTCTAGGAGGGATCTTTTCCTCTTCTGAGGTCTTCTTCTCTCTCATCTTTTTTATTGTACATATCTCTCTTTTTGGAGGAGGGTTTTTCCCAAGAGGTTTTCCCTCTTTCTCAGCTTTATGAGAGATTGCATTGCATCACATTGTATGTATAGAACTTAAGGGGGGGTGTTCATGTAAATAGATATTTACTATTTAAATTTTACTTAAGTTTACTTAGGCTAATGAATATTTTATTATTTTTTAGTTAGTCACCTAGGAGTATGTGTACTCTTGTGAGTTGTCATGTTGACAACACTAGAGTTTGCACCTCATTTATGCACATGGTGTCTACACCATGGGAGTTAGCACTCCAATTAAGAACATGGTGACTACAACATCTTTATGTGTGTGACACCTTATCATACTTATCCTCTCATTTATGCACATACATTCATGCACAATGGAGGACATTTGCTTAGTTGTCAAACTTATCTCCTAGTTCCTTCTAGACACATTCTAGATGCATCTCAGAGGCCTTTATATATAGGCACTCCTAGCATGTATTGTACACTATAGAATATTCTCATTATTATATTCATCATACTTTGGTCTATTTCTATGCTCAGTTTGAGCCTCTTGATCTTGGGAGAATATTTCCCTAAGGAAAATTCTTACAATAAGTATTTAAAGGTTATCTCTAGAATGAATCTTAACCTTAGGGGTTCCAGATAGAAAACCTAGATAATGAGATTGATAAGATTTTAAAGATTATCTTTAGAATGAAGCTTAACCTTAGGGGATCTAGATAGAACACCTAGATATCGAGATTGATGGCATAAATATTGTCAAATTTCATAGAATTATTCTTAGAATGAGACTCAATTCTTAGGAGTTGGGGTTTAGACTATCTTGATACCTGTCCATTAAAAGATGACAAGATTGATCATGATTCATAAAATTATGCCTAGAACAAGGCTTAATCCTTAGCAAGAGTTTGGAATTATCTCCAAAATAGAGCTTAGTTCCCCAGAGTCTAGATAGACCACCTAAATACTAGTCCATGAAAGAGATAACAAGACCCATCATGAGTCGTAGAACCATCCCTAGAATGAGGCTTGATCCTCAACAGTCAGGTTTTAGACTATCTTGATACTTGTCCATCAAACTCTAAAAAAAATTATTATAAGATGTGATGAGCTAATCAAAAGATAAGATAGATGATGTATGATACTAGATAGAGTGGAACAAGATGCCCCAAGTGATGAGATTCCCTGAGTGATGAGGACATAAGATTCAGACTGAGTTGTAGGTAATTTTGAAAGATTTAATGATGTAATCATCCTGGCCCCTTAGGAGAAAAATCAAAAGATGATACACCAGAATAGTGATGCAAAGAAGTATATCAAGAGATACTAAAGAAATCTAAGGTTTGAAAGAAATAAAAGAGATCTAAAGGATCTAAAGAAAATTTGGAGTTGATTTAAAGTGATTTTGAGGTGTAGAAGACTAAGTTTAACCAAATTTGACTAAAGTTGACTTTTTCCAAATTTTTGGAAGATTTGAAGAAAATGTGATTTGAAAAGATTCCAAGTTCACAAATTATCATGAAAAATGGACAGCACGAGTGTTCAATCGCGTTGGTCCCAATATTTTAAAATGCGATTTTGAGTTATTTAAGTGTGTCAAATTTTGAATTCAATCCCAAAAATGAGTTCAGAGCAGCCAAATTAGCCAAGGGGTGATTTTTACGCCAATGACAACACTTTGAAAAATTAGGTCAATACCTATATAAGGGACCAAAAGGTCATTTTTAATTCATTTGTACTTTTGTCTTTTGTGGAGAAGAGAGCTCTAAGAAGAAAGATGGCATCCCCATGGCATCAATTTGAGCTTTCTAGATGACATAGCTAGCCGACAAAGTATGGACATCAAGTGAGTAATCGATAATCTTTCTTTGTTTTTGAAATTTCATACTTTTGAGTATTTTTAGCATATTTTAAGGTTGATTTTGACTTTTCTTTGTCAATTTTCATGCAAGGATGTCTCTTCTCATGCGAGCCTAATCGCCTTCCACGGGAAGAAGTATCAGGTCAGTAATTTTTTTGCCTAGTGTTATGGGTTTCCTTGTGTGGAAGATGCCCATGTTCTATGTGGGAAGGCCTAAATTGAGTGATTTTTTTGCTAATACTTTGATTGCTTTTTGCACGACGAAGTGTGTACTTGTGTGAAGATGTGTAATCTTGTGCAAGAACATGAATTTTGGTGTGAAAAATTTGTGTGAAGTGCAATTTTAATGTTTGAAAATATGGTTTCTCATTGACGTTTTATGTTTTCCTTCATCTTTTCAATTATCTGAGATTGATCGTGTCTATTGTTCTCATGTGTGTAGGTTACCTTTCTCGATGTCAGATTTAGATCCCACTATCCACCTCATGAAGCTTTGTTATGATAGTTAGATCAAACCAACATGGTACACATTGATGCTCTAGGACTATCATATCTTTTCCAGATCCCAGTGTTGCTAATGAATCATGACCTTTTGATTGTATTGGTTGAGCATTTCCATTTAGAGACAAACACCTTCCATTTGTTGCAAGGGGAGATGACGATCACTCCATGTAATGCCCTACCAAGGGATCCAAAAGAATTAACCTAAATTTTTACTAAATTTTCCAAAAAAAATTAAAAAATAAACATACACATCAATCATAAAGTAGCAGAAGCAATAAAATACAATCATACATAAGAAAACATAACAGGTTGCATTCCTCAAGCATCCCAAGATGTTGAATCACATTTAATTTTAAATAATACTAAGTCTAATAAATAACACACCCATATGAAAGTACAACTACAAGTCTGTTCCACTTAAATAATATACATCTATTTTGAATGCCACTTAGCAATAAAATTTGGAATGCACATTCATCCACTGTACATGTCATAAGGTATGAAAGGCTAAAAGAATATACATTTATAAAAATAGATTGCATCATCCCTTTTAGATCCTTGAAAAAAGTACAATATAATAAGTGAAATCATCCATCATAAAGATATAACCATCCATCATAATACGCAAAGATAGAATGAAAGGAAATGCAAACAAAGAACTCTAGCCAGGGCATCAACAGATGGATCTCAATGGTAAGAGTAAAAAAGTACTACCACTCGACCTCATGGTAACCCAAAAAAGTCCACTCCCACCATGTTGAGGAGATAGTCACAAGTCCCAAATAGGATATCAATCCCAAAATCAAAAGTAATATATATGTCCAAGAAACCCTAAAAGTAATATAACTCAAAGGTTCCAAGATAAATTGACATCTAGACTCAGAGGCAAACAAAGATTCATAGGGAATCTACTATGTAAGAGGGTAAGTGTCATTGCACGAATCAATATTAGAGTTACCCTAGAATTCTAACTTGACCCCAGCCCCCTAGTGACTCTATGTGGCACTAGTATCCTTTCATACTAACAAGGTATACTAACATTGCATGGTCCTAACCAAGCATTCTCTCTACTCCCATCCTAGTATGTATTAGCACTTGAGGCATGGACAAGAACATACAAAGACTCTTATTAGGTTCATTTTATGCTCATTTAGTGTATTATTTTCACTTATTAAACAACTTGCAATGGGTGCCCCTAGCCTCCATTGCAAGCCACTTCACAACATTACATATAGATAACCTACCCTAAGCTCATAAAATCACAAATCAAATAATCATAGTATTTCCCTCAATCGTATACAAGTGACTAGAAAGCATCAAAAGATAATTCACAATAATCCCTCAGTTCTTTACAAGAAACTAGAAAGCATCCCAAAAATATTGATCAAAGATTCAAAGGTCAAGACAATTATGTCATAACATTCATCCCATAATCACACAAGGACACTAAAAGCAATAATGAAAAATATAACCAAACTCATCATAGAGCATGCCAAACACATTACCATGGTTGATTTAAAAAAAAATAAGTTCAAATCATCATAATACCACAAAGACAAAACTCCCAAGCCTCTGGTATATTTCCTAAAACTAGTCAACACTCTAGTCAACCCAAACCCAAAACATGGACAACATACAGATAATAGTGTAGTTTCATAATTTGTGTAAGAATTTGCCTTAGAAAAAAATTCACCCAAGATCAAGGAACTCAAGCACAAGCACAATAGTAGACCAAGAGAGTATGATGAATATAAGAATATATTATCTCAAAAGCATGTACATACACAATAGGAGTGCTTGTATATAAAACCCTCTAATATGCATCTAGAATATGTCTAGAAAGAACTAGGAGATAAGCATGACAACTAAGCACATGTCCTCCATAATGAGAGGAAAAGCATGATGAGGTGTCTCACGTGTGTAGATGTTGTAGACACCATGTGCTCAAATAAAGTGCTTACTCCTAAGGGGCAGAGATCTAGACAGTGGAGTTAGACACCATGTGCATAATTAGAGTGCTAACTCCTATGTTGTCAACATGACAACTCACAAGAGTGTGCATACTCCTAGGTGACTAATAAATAAATAATAAAATATGCATTAACTTAAGTAAATGTAAGTAAAGTGTAAATAGTAAATACTTATTTACACCAATAGTTTAGTTTGATTTTGAAAACACATAGTTGAGTTAACAATAAGGTTTGAATTTTCATTTCAATTTAAGTTTTTGAACATATGAATTTTTACATTTTACCCTTAACTATGTAACCCATTTCTTGAATTTGAATAAAATTCACAATTACCCTTATTGGATTACAATTAAATGTTTTAAATACTTTAAAGGTAATTATTTATTAGATTATTAAAATAATAATTATTGATCTAAAATAATTACCATTTTATTAAAATAAAATCATTAATAATAATAAAAAACTAAATAAATCTAAAACTAATTTAAGAAAAAAATATATTATTAAGTCAACTTAATTAAATCTAAATTCAATTAAATTAAGTAATCATTATTAAAAACAAAACTATGTTAGTAATATATAGATATATTATTAAATAATTAATAATTAGTAAATTTATTAAATAAAAAATATAACAATTAATAATTAAATTAAATACAATTAAAAAAATTTAAAACAATAATTAAAAATATATATAATATGGCATATATTTTGAAGGCCCATTGGCCTTATACCCTGCGGTGGTAGGTTATACTACTACCGTAGAAAGTAGTATACCTGCTACCATGGCTTAAATAATGTGATCGCAAGTATGGGGGGCATGGGGATCCCCCAGCCCCACCCTCTTATTTAATAATATTTTTTTTAATATAAATTTAAAACAAAATCCCTCCCACAATTTTTTTAATAAATATACATATATTTATTTATTTATTTATTTATTTATAGAAACTCTAGCAATTCTCTTATAAGGAAAATACGACAAACCATACAAATTTTCAATACAAATTTTCCATTCCATTCAAAACTCTTCCTGGATTAATTTTTAATTTTAAATCTACTGAAAGAGGATTCTAATGATATTTTAATCTCCATGTATACAGAAGAAACCCACATGCATACCAATAATTCAAAATTACAATATTGAAAGATTCGTCACAATGAAATTTGGATAAACAATTCACAATCACGAAGAAGGCAGGAATATTAAATACCATAATTTAGCTGGGTGAACAAAACACAAGAATCTACCTGGTTCTAATGTTAAATTTTGCAAACACCCAAAGATTGTGAGACAAATCTCTTCTCTCAAAACCTTCTCTCTGAAAATTCCTTCTCAAAAATTCTCTATGCCTAGAAAATGAACCCTCAAATGTTGATAAGGAGTTCTCTCCTAAATTTGGGGCACTGATTGTGAGATCACCTGAGGGAACTTCTTGATCACAACTTTTTAGCTCTTTATTATCTTTTTCAAAACTTCATGCATACTTTATGCAATTTTAAATATCTTTAATAAATTAATTTCCTTTTTTCACTCTTTAATTTATTTTTGAAGTGTTAATTGATAAAATATTTATTAAGTATTAATAATATTTAGCATTTATTTAAAAATGATCTCCTAAATATATTATTATTAAATTACATAAATATTAATACACTCCCAAACTAAGCTTATAATTTTTTCTTTAAATTTAATTCTTTGTATTTAATTAATTTTCAATTAATTAAATATAATTAAATATTGAAATATCATAATAAGTTCCATCAAATTAAATCATTAATTTAATCTTTTAACTTGACTTAATTAATAGAAAAATTGCCAAAGACCTATAAGATGAAATATGAAAAACCATCATAAAATACCTCATACAAGACCAAACTCAAGGCTTATAATCATGAATTTATGTCATACGATGCATTCGAAAGGGTAAACATCTCAGATACTTGTTCTAATTTCTAGGACAAATGGGTTTAAAGGTTAGGATTTGGACTCAAGAATTTATCTGTAATGTCCCCATTTTAGCAGTTGACCAAGTGTGTGTGCGTTAGCCTTGTTCTACATGGTCCCGAGGGCTAACGAAGGGTTTAATGGGATCTTGGAGTGTTTTGGCCTAGTCATTTTCAGTTTGGGCCAAAACGAAGTTGATTTACTCAGTTTCAGGCATACTTACTATTTTTAGTAAGTCGGCAGGACACAGTGCAGGTCAATTTTGGTGATTGGATTCGATACTCCTCGGTGAGAGCTTTTCGATGAGCTATCACTTGCATTATTCGGAGTTCGATTGCTAATACATTTTAATGCTTGAAATTTTATTTAAAGTAACATCTAATTTAATTGTAAAATATTAAAGTGTTACTTTAATATTTATTTTATGGTGATGTGTACCCAAGGGAGACATAAGGGGTATTTTAATATATGTTTTATATTACACATCTTTATCCCACATTGCCCATATGAGTTGAGCAGACCCATGGGAATAGAATAAAAGGAAGCATTTGTAGCTTCATTAGACAGGTTGAATATGAGAAGAAATTGGTGTGTGAGTTGCAGCTTTGTTCTTGGCATTTGAGGACGTCTATCCTCTCTTGTAACATTCTAGATGTCATTCCCTTAGGGTTTGGCCTTTGGAATTCTTTATTATTAGCTTCATTATCAGGCAGTTTAGTTGCATTTCCAGCTACAGGCAGATTTGGTATTTTGCTCATATCTTCTTCACTACTTGTCTGACGCTTATGCTACTTAGAGGGAATGGTATTATGAAGGTAGTGGACTGATTGATGGACAACGTATTGTAGCAGCAAGTTCGTAAGCATGGGCTGGAGTATTATGTCAATACTGCTGAAGTAATTAGTGAGTTGATAAATCTGCTATGTATTTCGTTTTATGAATTTTGAAAATAACATTTTATTAGCAGTAGTTCATTTCCACTTTGCATATCATTGTAGTTTCTTTCTTGTTTATGTTGTATGATACCAATTCCATGCACGAAACACAACAAACAATAAATGTTTGATTTCCAAAGTTATAAGGGGTTTTAAGAAGTTGAATGCAAACTGTTTGACATAATTCCTTTCAGCAATTTGGTTTAGTTTTTTGGGACATCCAAGGGTGCCCATTACATTATCTCCCCTCTCTTTACCATTGTGATAGGGTATGCTCATCCTAGCAATTCAGGGAAGTCAATACGCAGTACCTACAATCTGCATAAAATCCATGCATGTGCAAACACATAAATACTAAACTAAATAGGAAATAATAGGAAGTGGTGCATCATGTGGATCCTGACTAGTAGGTGACTATGACTCCCTTCCTTAACCACATTAGAAATGTCATACATAAATAAATATATACGCACACCATACACATGCAATATGGTGTAAGTATCTATAAGAAAACATGTATAATAATCCATCTAACTAATCATCATTGATAATTGAAATCACTATAATAATCATCATCATGTATACATGAAGTAAATAGTACCAAGTAGTCTCATCATAAAATCAACCAAGTATGAAATAATATATGATAATCTAAAAGATAATTCAATTAATCATCAAGCATACATTGGCCTAAAAGAGTTTGGTAATGATAATAAAATGTAACCTAGGGGTAGGCACTACATCCACTCTCCTAGACTTAGGATTACTCCTAGAAGACTATAAACAAGGAGGGATATAAATCTTGTAAGCCAGATGCATCCTCCCATGTAGCTGATGACTCATCAGTAGGCTCCCATTGGACCCATACCTACCCATTGTTTTGACCCTTGAGGGTCAACTCCCACTACTCTAGAATGTGAACTGGCTCCAAAGCTAGCTGCCCATCCTCTACATGTAACACATTCCAATCAAGAACATGTATCACAACAAGAATATATTACCAAAGTACAAAAACATGGAAAACATCATGAATGTGAGCTAGGCTAGGCCACAAAGCAAGATGGTAGGCAACTGGACCTATCCTCTCAAGAATCTCAAACAATCCCATAAAGCAAGGTTCTAGATTTGAACCCTTTCCAATACGAATCAAACTCTTTTGTGAATGCACTCTCAAGAAAACTCTCTCCCATAGCAAACTACTTGTCCATCCTATGGGCATTGACATAATTTTTCTATCTATCCTATGTCATAGATACATGCTCAAGGATGTGCACTACCTATTGGATGCAATCCTTAAGACTCTCCCAACTCAAAGGTGTATGACAAGGATGACCATACAAGGCCTGAAAAGGTGTCATGCTAATAGAACTATGATATCTATTGTTATAAGAAAACTCCACTAGGTAAAGATAGTCATCCAAAGAGTTTGTCTATCCATCACATACATCCTCAACATATCCTCTGAAACCTAATTTACTCTCTTGATCTGCCCATCTATCTCTAGGTGATAAGATGAGTTGAAGTTCAACTATGCTCCAAGATCATGCTGCAGTGATGTCCAAAATGCAAGGTGAATATAGGATCCCTATTTGAAATAATCTTCTAGGGAATGTAGTTTCAATATATCATACATGAAGGCATTAGCTATAGAAGTTCTAGTGCAAGATGACCTCATCAATGAAAAATGTACCACCTTAGTAAACCGATCAATGGTGACCATGATAGCATCATGTCAACAAGCAATCATAGGTAGTCCTACAATGAAGTCCTTAGACATGATATCCCATGTCCATGAAAGAATGAGATTGGGTTGAAAAAGCCCTATTGGATCTTGGTGCTCTACCTTGACTCTCTGACACTAAAGAATACTAGCCACAAAATCAGTGATATAATGCTTCATCCCTGTCCAATCGAATAGATGTCACAAATTTTCATGCATCTTCTTGACACCTGGATGTGTCAAGTAAGGTGTATGATGAGCCTCTAATAAATCACTGTAAAAATATCATCTAGTAGTGGTACATAGATCCTTCCTGAATGTCACAAAAGGCCATTTGACTCCAAAACATACTCTAAAAACTTTCCTTCCAATGGTCTTCCTGAATCAATCTCTCTTCTTACCTCATGATACCAAATATTAGTAGGAAGTTCCTAATGTATCCAGCTCCTCAAGTCCACACTAAGAGTCATACATAGTGTCACATGTCTCCTATGACTCAAAGCATCAGCTACCATGTTCTCCATCCCCTAAATATACTTCACCTTGAATTCATACTCACAAAGAAACTCCATCAAAAACCTTTTCCTAGCATTCAGATTAGGCTACATGAATATATGTTGTAAACTATGAAGATCACTATGAAGTTCAAATCTATGTCCCAGCAAGAAGTGTCTCCATCTGACTAAGGCATGAGCTACTATAGCTAACTCAAGATCATGCATAGGATAATTTAGCTCATGATCCTTGAGTCTATATGATTCATATGCAATCACTTGTCCATCTTGCATCAATACTACTTCAATCCCCTATAGGGAAGCATTTGTACACACCACAAAGTCACCTATTGGATTGGGTACTGATAAGATAGGTGCACTAGTCAAATGCTCCTTAAGCTTCCAAAATGCTTCCTCATATTTCTCCATCTATAAAAATTTCTTTCCTTTCCTCTAAAGGGAAGTGATAGGATGTTCTATTCTAGAGAATTTTTGGATGAATCTATGATAATAACTAGCTAGACACATGAAACTATGAATTTTTGACATGATATTGGGTGTGGGTCAATCTACCACTGCATGAACATTCGCAAGGTCTATAGAGATACCCTCACCTAATAAGATCTACCCTAAGTATTGTATCTCTAAGTGAAATAAATCACACTTCATCAAGTTGGCATAAAGTTGATTATCTCTCAAGTACTACAAAACCAAATGCAGATGTACCTCATGCTTCTTCTAGGATCTAGAATATATCAATATATCATCTAGGAACATGAGTACAAATCTGTCAAGATAGGAATAGAACACTCTCCATTCATCAGACACGTGAAAACTAATGGAGTGTTCATCAACCCAAAAGGAACTAATATGAACTTGTAGTGCCTATAGTGAGTTTGGAAGGCAGTCTTATGAATATCAACATCTCAAATGTGAAGCTAAAGGTATCCTAACTTAAGATCATTTTTGAAGAATATTGTAGCTCCCTTAATCTAATCAAATAAATCATCAATCCTTGGTAAAGGATACCTATTCTTTATTATCACCTTGTTCAACTATCTATAATCAATACATAGGCATAATGAACCATCCTTCTTCTTCACAAAGAGTACTAGAGCTCCCCATGGTGATACACTTGGTCAAATACTACCCTTGGTCAAAAGGTCCTTAAGCTATAGGTGCAACTCACTCTTTTCCTGAGTGGTCATACAATAAGGAGCTCTAAAAATGGGCTATGCTCTTGGAATGAGATCAATGCAAAAATCAATATCTCTCTTATGGGGCATGCATAGAATCTTACTAGGAAAGACATCTACATATTCCTATATAATAGGGTGGTCTATAGTCTTTTTCATAGGGTCTTCTTCCTCCAACTCACTTACCATAATAGAAAATACTTGACATCCCTTAGGAAAGCTCTGCTTCAATTGCATAGTAGATATCACCCGTAGAGATATAGGTCTCTGTATCCCTACAATCTCTCCATCCTTCCCTTGATCATCCTGATACACAATGGTCTTCTTTATATAGTCTATACCAGCTCTATGAGAGCCAAGCCAATCCATACCTAAGACCACATCATAAGAGCCAAGAGAAATTACCCAAAGGTCAATTGACATAACAAACCCTCCTAAGCTTAGATCATACTTCTGAAGTATGAAATCTATGGAAACCCTGGTGCCTGAGGCTAGTTTCACTTGCCAACCTAAATCCTTCTTAACTACTTCCAACTTACACTTAGCACTTAATGAAGGTGAAATAAAAGAGTTTGTGGCAACTAAATCAAGTAATATAGAGAGACGTGTACCTTGGATAGCTGCCATAGTCCCTTGATAGTTTTCCTTATGGTGGTATGCCACCGTAAATACCTTATGAGCTCTACTTGCATCTCTAACTATGGGCTTAGATGTTGTTGACCTAGAACCTGAATACTAATATGCACATTATGGATAGTGGTTTGTAATGTGTCCAATCTAACCACAAGAATAACATCATGTGCCTCTACCAAATCTCCTCCAAGATGCTCACAAGACTAATGTCAAAGCAAGGTTTTCTATTACCAACCTCCCTACTCCAAAGAGTTCTAGGTTGGTAATAGCAAACCTCACTTTGACATTAATCTTGTGGGTAGTTTTAGGGATCTGGTAGAGGCACAAGATGTTATTCTTGTGGGTAGTTTGGACACATTGTAGCCCACTATCGATAGCATGCATCTTAGTATTTAGGTTCTAGGCCAATAGAATCTAAGTCCATAGTCGGAGATGTAGGTAGAGCTCACAGGGTATTTGCAGTGGTAGACCACCATCAGGGGACTATGGTTGAGACTACAGGAGCTATTTGAGGTACACCTCTCTTTGTATTGTTTGATTCAAGTGTCACAGACTCTTTTATTTCACCATCATTAGTTGCTAAGTGTAAGCTGGAAGCAGTTAAGTAGGATTTGGGATGACAAGTGGAACTAGCCTTAGCAACTAGGGTTTCCACAGATTTCATAGTTTATAAGTGTGAACTAACCTTAGTAGGGTTTGTGACGTCAATTGATCTTCTGGTAATTTCTCTTGGATCTTATGATGTGGTCTTAGGTATGGATTGGCTTAGCTCTCATGGAGCTGGTATAGACTATAGAAAGAAGACCATTGTGTGTTAGTATGATGAAGGGAAGGATTATAGGGCTACAGAGAACTATATCTCTATAGATGGTATCTGTTATGTAATTAAAGCAAAGCTTTTGTAAGGGATGTTAGGTATTTTCTATTATGATAAGTGAGCTAGAAGAAGAAGATACTATGGGAAAGATTATAGACCACCCTATTCTATAGGAATATGTGGATGTCTTTCACAGTGAGATTATAGGCTTGCCTCTGAAGAGAGATATTAATTTCAGCATTGATCTCATTCTAGGAGTTGAGCCTATTTCTAGAGCTCCTTATCATATGACCACTCAAGAATTGAGTGATTTGTGCCTATAGCTTGAGTACTTTTTGGCCAAGGGTAGTATCTAATTGAGTGTATCACCATGGGGAGCTTCTATGCTCTTTGTGAAGAAGAAGAATGGTTCATTGCACCTATGTATTGACTATAGATAGCTGAAAAAGGTGACAATAAACAATAGGTATCCTTTACCAAGGATCACAAATTTATTTGATCAGATTAAGGGAGCTATAGTGTTCTCCAAAATTGATATTAAGTTAGGATACCATAATCTTTGCATTCAAGATGCTGATATTCATAAGACCACCTTCCAAACTCATTATGGGCACTACGAGTTCATAGTAGTTCCTTTTGGGCTGATGAACACTCCATCAATTTTCATGTGTCTGATGAATGGAGTTTTTTGTTCCTATCTTGATAGATTTGTACTGGTGTTCTGAGATGATATATTGATATATTCTAGATCCTAGAAGCAACATGAGGTACATCTGCATTTAGTTTTGCAATGCTTGAGAGATAATCAACTTAATGCCAACTTGGCAAAGTGTGATTTCTTTCAATTAGAGATACAGTACTTAGGGCACATTATATCAAGTAAGGGTGTCTCTATAGACCCTAAAAGGGTTTAGGAAATCATATATTGGCCCACACCCACTACCATGTCAGAAATTCATAGTTTCATGGGTCTAGCTAGTTATTATTACAGATTCATCCAAAACATCTCCAGAATAGCACATCCTATCACTTCCCTTCAAAAGAAAGGAAAGAATTTTTTATGGATGGAGAAATGTGAGGAAGTATTTCAAAATCTCAAGGATATTTTGACCATTGCACCTATCTTATCAACACCTAATCTAGTAGGTGACTTCATGATGTGTATAGATGCTTCCCTAGAGGGGATTGGAGTAGTATTGATGTAGGGTGGACGGGTGATTGCATATGAATCATGAAAACTCAAGGATCAAGAGCTAAATTATCTTATACATGATCTTGAGTTAGTTGCAGTAGTTCATGCATTAGTGAGATGGAGACACTTCTTTCTGGGACACAGGTTTGAAATTCATAGTGATCATCACAGTCTATAGTAAATATTCATGTAGCCTAATTTGAATGCTAGGCAAGGGCATTGGATGGAGTTTCTTTGTGAGTATGACTTCAAGGTGAATTATATTCAGGGGAGGGAGAACATGGTAACTGATTCTTTGAGTCATAGGAGACATGTGACACTCTCTATGACTCTTAGAGTGAATTTGAAGAGCTAGATACTTCAATCACTTCCTATAGATATGGTATCAGGAGGTGAGCAGGGAGAGAGATTCAGGGAGACTATTTGAGGGTAGGTTTTTAGAGTATGTTTTGGAGTTAGATGGCCTTTTGTGACATTTAGGAAGAATCTATGTATCGCTACTGGATGAGCTTCATATATTGATCCTATTAGAAGCTCATCATACACCTTACTTGGCAATCCAGATATCAAAAAGATGCATGCAGATTTGTGACATCTAGTTTATTGGATAGGGATGAAGTGTGATATCGCTCATTTTGTGGCTAGGTGTCTTGAGTGTCAAAGAGTCAAGGTAGAGCACTAGTATCTAGTAGGTCTTCTACAACCAAATCTCATTCCTTCGTGGAAGTGGGACATCATCTATATGGACTTCATAGTAGGATTACCTATGACCACTCGTCAACATGATGCTATCATGGTCATCGTTGATTGATTGACTAAGGTGGTACATTTTTCACCGATGAGGTCATCCTACACTATAGCTTCTGTAGCTAATGTCTTCATGCATGATATCATGAGACTACATGGAATTCCCTAAAAGATCATTTTGGATAGGGATCCTGTATTCACTTCCACATTTTGGACATCACTGCAACATGATCTTGGAGTGCACTTGAACTTCAGCTTAGCTTATCACCTAGAGATAGATGGATAGATTGAGAGATTGAATTAGGTTTTGGAGGATATGTTGATGATGTATGTGATCGATAGACAGACTCTTTGGGAGAACTATCCTTATATCACAAGTTCTATCAGCATGGAACCTTTTCAAGCCTTGTATGGTCATCCTTGTCATACACCTTTGATTTGGGATAGTCTTGAGGATTGCATCATGTTGGGTCCTAACATGCTTCAAGATATGGAGCAATAGGTAGTGTGCATCCATGAGCACGTGTCTATGACATAAGATAGACAGAAAAGGTATGTTGATGCTCATATGATGGATAAGTAATTTGTTGTGGGAGAGAAATTTATCTTGAGAGTGCATATGTAGAAGAATCTAATCCATTATGGAAATGGTTTGAAGCTAGTACCTCACTTTGTGGGACTGTTTGAGATTCTTAAGAGGCTAGGTCCAGTTTCCCACCATCTTGCTTTATCACCTAGCCTAGCTTGCATATGATGTTTTCCATATTTATGTACTTAGGTAGTATATTTGTGATGTAATACATGTTCTTGATTGGAATTCATTATAGGTAGAGGACAGGCAGTTGGCTTTGGAGCCATTTGGCATTCTGGAGTAGCAAGAGATGACCTCAGGGGTCAAACCATAGAGTAGGTAAGGGTCCAATGGGACCCTACTAATGAGTCATCAGCTACATGGGAGGATACATCTAGCTTATAGGATTTATATCCCTACTTGTTTATAGGCTTCTAGGACTAAACCTAACTCTAGGGGTGTGGATGTAGTGTCTACCCCTAGTTTACATTTTTTTATCATTGCCAAACTCTTTTAGGCTAGTTTATGCTTGATGATTAGTAGCATTATCTTTTAGATTATCAGATATTGTTTCACGCTTGGTTGATTTTACAATGAGACTACTTGGTACTATTTAATTCATGTATGCATAATGATGATTATTACAGTGATTTAAATTATTGATGATGATTGGTTAGATGGACTATTATACATGTTTTCTTATGGATAATTACCCCATACTACATGTGTATGGTGTGTGTGTGTGTGTGTGTGTGTGTGTTTTCTTTATGTATGATGTTTCTGATATGGATAAGGAAGGGAGTTGTAGTCACCTGCTAGTTGGGATCTACATGATGTACCACTTCATGTCATTGTCTATTTATTTTAGTATATATGTGTTTGTACATGCATGGATTTTATGTAGATTGTAGGTACCTTGAATCGACTTCCCTAAATTTCCAGGATGGGTGTACCCTATCGAAATATCTCAATGGTAAGAGAGGGGAGATAAATTCTTGAGTCCAAATCCTAACCTTTATACTCATTTGTCCTAGAAAATTAGGACAAGTATCTAAGATGTTTACCCTTTCAAATGCGTCATATGATGTAAATTTGTGATTATAACCCTTGAGTTTGATCTTGTATGTGGTATTTTATGATGATTTTTTGTATTTCATCTTATAGGTCTTTGGTGATTTTTCTATTAATTAAGTCAAATTAAAAGATTAAATTAATGATTTAATTTAATGAAAATTATTATGATATTTTAATATTTAATTATATTTAATTAATTGAAAATTAATTAAATAAAAAGAATTAAAGTTAAAGAGAAAATTATAAGTTTAGTTTGAGAGCATATTGATATTTATTTAATTTAATAATAATATATTTGGGAGATCATTTTAAATAAATGCTAAATATTATTATTACTTTAAGTTAATAAATATTTAATCAATTAACACTTCAAAAATAAATTAAAGAGTGAAAAAGGAAATTAATTTATTAAATATATTTAAAATTACATAAAGTATGCATGAAGTTTCAAAAAAGATAATAAAGAGTTAAAAATTTGTGATCAAGGAGTTCCCTTGGCTGATTGCACAATCAGTGCCCCGAATTTAGAAGAGAAGTCCTTATCGGCATTTGAGGGTCCATTTTCTAGGGATGGGAAATTTTTGGAGAAGGAATTTTTAGAGAGAAGGTTTTGAGAGAAGAGATTTCTCTCATAAACTTTCAGTGTTTGTGAAATTTAGCATCTTAATTAGGTAGATTCTTATGTTTTATTCACCCAGTTAGATTATGGTATTCAATATTCCTGTCTTCTTTGTGATTATGAATTGTTTATCTAAATTTCATTATGATGAATCTTTCAATATTGTAATTTGGAATTGTTGGAAATATTCAAGACTAGCTAGGTTACTGAGAGGGGAGGGGTGAATGAGTAACCTCAAAAACTTTATCAAATTTAGATCTTAATTACAAGAATCTAATTACCATTTAGTTCATCAAATCTGATCTACTTGCATGCAGAGAAACTGAAAGCATAAAACATTTAGAACACATGAACACAATAATTTTGTGACCCAAAAACCTTCCAAATAGAAAGTAAAACTAGGTTGGGGATGATACCTAGAAAACTTCAATACTGTAGCATAAAGTTGGCCAGTTAAGGCTTACATTGATCACTTCTAATGATCTACCTTGTTAGGAGCAATTAGGACTACTAGGTCCACCTTGTTAGATGTTTTACAAACATATAATGAAGTATGCTCTCGGTAAAGAGATTTGAGAAAAGAATGTTAAGTCTATCTTGTTAAAGGATTTGGAGTTGGTTCACCTGTTAGGATGAAATAGTAAATCTTTTACTTACAACTTAATTTCTTATAGAGATTCCTTAAAGTATTGATCACCTTTATGTGATTGATATGACTTTGCTGCTCCTTTACTGAGATGGCCTTACAATACACTTATCTGCTACTAATTCATATTTGCATGCTTCTTTTTCTCACCATTATCACTATCATTCTTGGACATGATACAATACATTACATATATATCAATCCAATTCACATAATTACAAAGTTAGCCATCATACAAGTTAACACCAATATTACATAGTTGGCCTATATTTAGATACTCCGGTTCTAAAGACTGACTTGGTGAAGTTCTGATACTCAGTGTCCATTGTCATTACTTGGTATTTTCATGCACTCGATAGTAGTAGAAGCTCAGTCTATACTAATCACTTCAATGTAGTCTCAAACTCAGTCTACACTAGTGACTTGGTACATAATGTGTAACTCAGTATAAACTGAGTTACTTGTTTACCATGATTGCACTCGATAAATACTAATCCTCATATAGCTTGGTTAACACTGGCTTCACTTTTACATCAGCTACTAGCTCGGTAGAAACTAAAAAGCTCAATAACCACTAAACTTCTCAGGTTGAACTGTTAGAATTCACACTGGCTAAATTCACTTAGTAACCACTGAAATGCTCGGTAGAAATTGTAGTACTTGGTGGCTATTGAATTACATGGTAAACACTTGTAGACTATTCAATGAGCTCGGTAGCCATATAGAATTGAAATAAGTGTTGTCACTAATAAAAAACTTTACTAAATGTCAACAATCTCCCCCTTTGGCATTAGTGACAAAAATACTTATCAACCAAAACTTATATACGTCACAATGTGATCTAGCTCGATATGGTATACTATTTTTGAGATTTTTCAAAATTTGTCTTTGTAAATATATATAGTATACTATATCTAAAAAATCTCCTCTACTATATATACTTACTCCCTTTGCATGATTCTTTCCCATACAATATACATAGCATAACAAGAGTTTCTCCAATATATAGCATATAAGTGTCTCTCCCCCTAGCATATACAAGTATCTCTCCCCCTTTTTGATAGTAATGCCAAACAAAATTTATTTACATGGAGACACCAAAATGAGAAAGAAAATTAGAATGTACCTTAAGAATGAGTGCTAGATCTAATCCTAGTTCTCTTGCAAAACTTTGCACGTATGTAGAGAAACTTGCACTTCTATAGATAGTTGTATCATGTGATCTGCAATGGAGAAGTTGTTGTCATAGATCAATATTTTTGAATAGACAATATGTTTCTGTATTGTATCCATGATGGGAAGGATCATATTCTAAATATCTAACAATGTAGACCAGATCCTTACTTCTTCTCTCAACAACTCTATCTGCATATCTGACAAGAATCTAATCTTCATATGATGTGCAAAGCTTGAACTAGAGTCAAGTTGCAACTATTGTGCACTAGCCTTTAGATTTTCATCAATCTTTGTCAGTTCACTCTTTATCTCCTTTGTGAACTTGGTAACATCACACAACTTTCCAAAAAGTGATGTTACATTTATACAAGAGATTTCAAAATTTGTCAAAATTGAGGAAAGCTCCACTTGTTGGATAGCTATTTTTTGAGCAATGTGCTCAAGCACTTTATTATCAAATTTCTTCTCTACTTTCTCAATCAATTTATCTTGACCACTACTATCCTCATTAAAATTTCTAATTGCCTCTTCTAATTGCAACAAAATGTGTTGAGAAGTATCAAATTCAATACCGATAGCCTTAGTTAAAATATTCTTGGCATCATTTATGATTTTATACTCTATGTCTCTCTCCTCTCTAAGTTTTTGTTGTTTTTCCTTCTTTTGGAGGAGTTTGCCGACTATGTGCATTTGATCCGCAGTGAGATTGTAAATGTCCCATTGGGGAATTTCAATATCCTCATCTAAATCTATATCCTCCTCTTTCTCCTTTCCTTTACTCAAAAATATTGTACTCAGTTGAGCCTTAGGTTCAACTATCCTTGTACTTAATGCCTTTGAATCTGATATAGAAATAATAGTAGAGATAGTAGGACTAGCAGTGAAAATTTGTACAGTTCCAACCAATGGAATACTAATTGGTATGCTTACTAAACCCAAAACTGAAATATTTACAGAAGTATCCAAAATTGAAGTAGCCAAAATTGTAGAGTCCAAAACTGTACTTATGTTAGAAGAGCACAAAATGGTAGAACATATTGTATCCACTATTGCTAATGTTGACTCAATGGCTAAAGGATGTTGTAGCTTGATAGATGAAGTGGTGGACACTTCTATCAATGATGTGTTGAGTTGTGAGGTAGCAAAGAGTGATTGGACATTTGATGTGTCTATAGTTGTCATAATCAGACTTGTTGAAGCTATCTCTAAGCTTGATGATGTTGAAAGCTTAGCTGGAGAGTAACAAAGTGAGGCAATGATAGCCCTAGCTATCTTGACTAGGCTAGCCTTCTCATCATCTTCCTTGGCTTCCTTTGTAGCTTCTTCCTCTTTCTCTTCTTCATCATCCTTCATTAGCTCTTTAAAAAAGCTTTGACAAATTGAGTAGAGTCTTCATCATTATCTTCCTCCTTGTCACTGGCATAATCATCATCTTTGATCTCCACTAGATACTAACTCAATTTGTGAAGATGGAACACATTTCTCCATGTGTTTGTGGCATTCCTCATGACATACTCTATGTCCTTCATTAGAACTAGACAAGTATTGAACTTAAGAGTCATTTTGTTATCATTGTCTTTCAATGCCTTGTTTACTTCTACCTCTATCAGGTGGGTACCATCTATCTTAAGGTTTGTGAAAAAATATCTTTGATAGTTTGCTTGGTATTCTCCCATCTTACCTTAATCTTTTCTAACAAAACTCTAGGAATCTGTGATGCTAGCTAGTTTGGAGAGTATTTCCATTGGCCCATTTTGTCCATGACCAGATCTTCAACTTCTTTCTGCTCTACTGGAGTCCTTTTCTCATACTTGAGAGCTTTAAAGTTATGTACACCTACTCCTTCTCTCAGCACCTTGAGTCTTTCTTGAAAAGTAGGTGGAGGTTGGTTGAAGATAACATCACCACCTCTATCTGCCTTCTTCCTAGATCTTCTAGTAAACACTGCAATGGATGGCTTTGGTGGCTCAGTGATGATCACCTTGCCTTTCTTCTTCACTGGTCTTCTTCAACTTCTTCTCCTTTTCCCTTGGTCAACATAAGAGGTGTGGATGTTTTCAATTTGGCCATCCTCCTTTTACCTTTGTTAACTACCTATGGAAGCTTGATTTCAAGCTCTATTCTTTCCTTGGCCTCATCATAGGTTCCAAAGTATGATGCCTTTGGATCAAATGGCTCATTCACCAGGGCTTCAATGATATCTTTGGTTTCATCAATTTTAACCTTATAGGGTAGAGGTTTTACCCATATAAATATAGGTCTTACTGCTTGGATGTAGACTTTGTCACTGTCTACCATGAAACAAACATCATTTTTGTAGTCTTCTACCAATTTCTTTAGTATCCTAAATCTATTATTCATCTTTTCCTTGAAGACATGAAAATAGTTATCCATAATGCTAATAAAATTCTCACCCATTTCATAAGTATATTCATTAATTTGATATAATATCGGCACATATTTTCTCCATACTATCATGCTTTTTGAAGGGAAAAACTTTTGAACATAGAAAAATAAGCATATCAACAATGAACTGAATTTGCAAAGGTTGTTCTTGGAAGTCCTTATTCTTTCCATATTTTTGTTGAACTATTTCAACAACAAACCTACAAGGTCATATGAAAAATTATTCTTCACAACCTTGTAGGCTAGGTCAATTGCTTTAGATGACACACTACTTAGTCAACTAGAACTATAAATCTTGTGAGCTATTACATGGATACTAAATATTAGTTCTGTATTAGTTACACTACTAATTTTCATGCCTCTTCCACCCCACTTAGCTAGGGTTTTCTTCTCCAACTCCACTCGACCTAGGGTTTTGGTTACTTTGACCTTGGTGAGCATGGGAAGTCTAGTAATATGATGAAACGTCTTCTTAGTGATTGTGACTAGTTTCTCAAGCCATAAATAACCATTGTGAACTTGGCTAAGGATGTATCTAATACATTTTATTTGGAAACTTTGGGGTAGATGGGGATTGTGAGTTAAATCTATTGGTGTTTAACACTACTGAACAACAAAATGTTCAATGCCAAAGTGATCGTACTCACATAACATAAGGATTAGCCACTTCCTATTAAAAATTACATGTGCAAACCATTTGGATCTAGCTTCAACAAAACCAAGGATGATTTTCTACTCTTTAGGCTCTGTAGGACCAAGGTGGGTATACCTAAGGGATGATTCAAATGCATACTATTGCATGAAAATTATATTAGTTTCATTATGATTCTCATCTTTAATCTTCAAACACATACATAGCTTATCCATTTCTTGACATTCTCAAATTCATATTACATCCTTCATAAGAAGATTTGGTCACAATTCTCCTTGAGTTTAAAAATACTTTTGGAAATAGTAGCTACCTAAGAATCATAAATTAGATATAAATGAGTTCTAACCAGCATTTATAACCTTGAAAAAAATAGAATGAAAATGATTTTGATTTTATAATTGATTTGAAATGTAGTGGTAGAATTTACTCTTACTCACTTCTAACTTATGTGACTAGTGCCTTATCCATTGGGAAAAAAGTTAATTATTGGTAGGAGATCTGGTTCAAATAACTTGTAAATGAATCTATCAATTGTAATCACCCATTTCCATTCTTATGAAACATCCATTTCATAAACTCATAAACTCTACTGATCTACTAAAGCATTTATATAATTCCTTGAATTAAAAGCAACAATAGAACTAGTATACAACCCATCTAGACTACATTCAATCAATTAAACCTTATTCAAATGACTCTAAAGTAAAAAAACTCATAAAATGGAGACAAAAATCGGTGAAACAGATATAATGTAAGTACCCCTTTGTATTATCCTTTTAGATAACTAATACAATGACCAATAGAAACTCAATGAAAAGCCCAGAATATCTTGTTGATTCTATCATTTCTATATATTATCAAAGAGTACACAACTAAAAGTAAACTTAAAACAACTACATCAACTGGACCAACTATACTTTTCTTTGAAAGAAAACAAAATTATACAAGCCATGCAGACTCGTCACATTGCCTTGAAAACTCATTTATATAAGTATGAGTTGCAACAAGCAAAGGGAAAAATGTGACTGACAAGTGTCTGTTTACAACGAGGGAAACAAAAAACTTCTCAAAATATCTTTATATCCATAAGAGAAAAGAAAAACAAAAATAGTTGCATATGACAGCTGGAGCATCAAATCTTCAATTTTGTCTTCTTCTTCAACTACCCCCTATTGTTAAAGCCTTTATTTCTATGATTGTCTCCCATACAATAACTTTTTCTTT
Source organism: Cupressus sempervirens (assembly GCA_028749045.1). Classification (NCBI taxonomy): domain Eukaryota; kingdom Viridiplantae; phylum Streptophyta; class Pinopsida; order Cupressales; family Cupressaceae; genus Cupressus; species Cupressus sempervirens. Next base: position 731,533,303 of record CM053783.1, on the reverse strand, counting down.
TTGTTGGCCACTCGCATGCTTTGATTGTTGTTAATTCACCAATAGACTTTTTCCACCTGGCATCTGTAACTGCCTTCCCCTCTATGATGAATCTATTCATTTTAATTTCAATTTTGAAAAGAGTATCAATGAGTTCATTAAAAGAAAACTCATCAATGTCACCTTCAAAAATGGATACCACCTATGGAAAATTTGCAATATGGTCAAAAGAACTAGACCATTCAGTCCAACCTTTTATTTGGTTATCAGAATTGAGAATTGAAAGAATTAAGGAATAAAAGCCATTAATCAACACTTTCATCTTATTCTAAATAATTGCCAATTTTCTTGTAAAGAACTGTAACAAATCTTTCACTTTATCCATGCCCTCTTTAACAAAAATGACCTTATCTAGAAGGTCTATCTTTTTAGCTAGCAAAGGTATTAATCTATCAAAGAATTTCATATAAGGTCTCAATTGTTGAAAAATTGGATCAATCCAACCTATTGCTTCTTTACACATTTTTTAAGTAGCTTGTAGATTGATAAATGCATTATATGCATCTTGAGAAATTCTCTTCAAGATGCCTACCCTGTGATTTAACATACCCAGCATTACACCCCTTTTTGGTGCACTATCAGATTGAGAAACCTCTGCTTCTATACTTACCACAGGCACTAGCACTGGCATTGTTACCCCTATGGGTATATCCTCTATTTGGACCTCTACTTCAATAGTGTGCCTATCCTCTTCCATAGTTCCTTGTGCATGTTCTATCTTTGCTACAATTTTGAGTTGGTCCTTTAGGGATACAATTTCCTCTTCTAGGATATGAACCCTTCCCTCAAACTCTTCTATTCTCTACTTTTGCACCTAGCTTATTTTAAGCTCTTCCTCATGGAACTTCCTGACATCAATGCATTCATTATATGTAGTAGCAAACCTATCCTCAATCTGATCCACCTTTGCCTTATTCATGAGTACAAAGTGTTTAACCAGGCTAGAAATCTCTTTGCCAATGTTGTTGTCTAGTGTTTAAACAATCATGTTGCCCTAAGCCATCTCCTCTATATTCATCATTTTAGGTTTCTTGGTGTCAGGGGCAACACTCCATATAGCTAAGGTCTTTGTATCTATACTAAAACCTAACCCACTCTTTAAGCCTTCACTGTTGCTAGATTTATAACTGATTGCCTTATCTTGCCTTCTAATTTGGTCAAGTAAAAAGGCCCTTTCTTTGTCCCATCCTAGCACCAAGTTCATACCACTTCTATGCACCAACTTCCTAGCTTCTACAGGGGTCATAGTCTCACTATCTAGATCCTATGCCAATAGTTTATCCACTAATACTTTTTTATTCTTAGGATCTTCTCCTGGCATAAGGCTCAATGTGAGTTCATTTTGTTTAATTCTATATAAAAAAACATTTGAATTCAGATGATTTAATAAAATCATCATCTTCCATGAATTTCTTAGATTGAATGAGTCTATCATCCAATCTAGAGGTTGCAATTTGTAGAGTAGTTGAGGCACTTCCTACATCTATTGCCCTTTCCTACAAGTAATAATGTCTAATATTAGCAAAATACTAATTATTTCCTATTATAACTTGCAAGGCTCTACTCACCACCCTCTCTGGGATGTGTATGGCTTTTTTTCTCTTATTTCCTTTTGCCACCCATGTCGAAGATGAGGTTGTTCTTCCTTCTCAACATCAATCTCCAATTGGACATCAGGCTCAAGAGATTCTCTATTTAGTGTTGCCTCTTCTCCTATTGGCTCACTTGGCATTTGGGCCATGATATGATCAAATTTTTCAACCATTTTCCTCAAATTTCCAGGATATGGAATCTCTATGTAGAAACCCTTGAAATCTAGGTTGGTCCTCTTCAAGGCCTCTTCTACTTTCCTGATCTCACAATACTTCCCTAGTAGCTCATCAGCCTCCCCTATTGCTACTATATTAGCAATTAAATCTTCTACATGGATGGGTTTGCTAGGAGGTAGAATGTAACCCCTAATGGCTTTTACCTCATTTTTATATATTTTTTGGGTCATACATTATATAAGGTCTAATAGAAAACTTATACTGACCTAGATACTCACTTAATTCTTCATAGGAATTCTTCCCAATTATAAAATCTCCTACCTTAAAAATTCTAAGACAAATGTAGGTTTGTGCAAGGAAGGAGGAATTATCTCTTTGTTCATTAGTAAAAATTGCCAAAAGAATTCAATAATAGCTAATCTAGGAGGAAGATATTTAGGTAATATATGGGGAGGCTTTGGGCATGTATAAACTCTCATCAAGGTGCACTCCTTAAACAAAAATATATCCCCCCAATTATGATCAAATTTTACTTTTTCATCCAAAAAGGAAGGTTTGAGTAATGTTTTCAAATCATTAGGGGCTCTAAAGAAAGTATGGTCTACCATCCTCATGATCACAGAACTAAACAAATTGAAAAATTCAATTGGATTTGAATAATGAAAATTTTTATCTCAAATGTGAGTCCATAGTTGCATAGGTAACTCACCGAATTCATCAAAAGTTTGATCAATGAAATCTTGACTAATGTAACTAATTTTCTTATACAAGATCAGGTGCATCAGCAATGAGTAGTGACGAAATTTGAAGTCCTTCATCTCTCCTTTCTTGGCATTGACAATTTGATGATGCATGCTATCCATGATGAATCCCACATAATCATATTCCCTGTTATGAAAAGGGTCTTGTATGTCACATGCCATTAGAAACAATGAACCATATACACAATCCTCTACCCCATCACTTCCCAAAACCTTGTGTAATCCATACACTATATTCTTGAAGTAGTGTTTGAATCTACCTTAGTGGCAAGTGATCCTCTACTTTCTTTGGTATCTACCCTGCCTTTTTTACATTCTAAGGGATGTGGGGCAGCATCACATTATTTAGATAATGAGTCTTATTTCTCCCAAATTTTCCCTATAAATCATCAATATTAATGGGAACATCCATCTGCCCCTCCAAGCCAAAAGCTTCTATGAAAGAAGTCTTGTCAAGTGTGCACAAAATACTCCCATTATGTCTATGGAATGACCTCATAATTGGATTGTAAGAATTAATCAATGCCTTCAACAAGTCCACATCAGAAAATACCTCTGGGAATATCATTTTTTCCATGTTTCTATTCCATGGGTTGCATACTGGCACATTCTTAGTTCTATTCTAGTAAAAATACATAAACAAATTAAAACCATTGACCTTAAAGCATTTTGCAGCCCTGCACAAGGTCTTTGAAAACATGGTCATTAGCTGAAATTGCATTGGATGACCCTGGAAGTATCTTCAACTAGTCCTTTGCATGCTTGTTTGGATTTCAGACTCTAGTTTTCTTTTATGTTTTTACTGCACCCTTCTTCTTCTTCCTTCTGGTGTGACCTCTACAACATCATCACCTTCCTCTTCAACCTCTACTTCCTCAACAGGAATCTCTTCAACATCCATGTTAGGCATTGTTTTCTACAAATCTATCTCAAACTCCCACAGCAATAACACAAAAATTCACAAAGATATGGACACCTAAAGGATTTTTAGAACTAAAAACACAAGCTCTTTGAAATGGAAAATAATCTAAACTTTCAATCAAATCTATATAGTTTAATCATGCAATCTACTAGCTTTAATAAATTCTGCATGCACGAGCTTTAATACCACCATTGTAGGATGTCAACAAGGAATATCAACCATGTAATTTGATCTTGGAGTACCTTTCTATTTTTTATTTTTTTACTTGGCTATTGTGAATTTTTCCTTTTTTCTTAATTGTCATGACACCTCAGCCAGCCTCTTTTTTAAATTTGGTCTTCTACTCATACACTGAGTCCAAACCTTTCAATCCTCATAACTCTAGAGATACAACTAGCAGACCCTTATGTTTGTTCGGTGATGCTTCAGAAAATGCCAAGCAAAGAAGTGTTATAGTTCTTTAAGCATGGCTTTGCAATTCGTTTTATGCTCTTATATGGCCCCTTTTATCGTAGGATCTCAAACCCTCTCAACATACCTTTTCGTGCTTACGCTTCAACACATCTTGTACCAATGTAAAGCATTCATCTTGTTCATCATTTTACCCTTTACGTTCTTACACTAAGCCACACCTCGTATCCACAGAGAAAGGCATGAGGCACCTTTTCATCCACACAGTATCTTTGAAAATGCAAGAGCATAAGGAAAGTTTTTCTCTTTAACAGATCAATGACCCATATTAGATCTCAGAGAAAACATCACCATTGATTTAAGCACATGCAAAATGAATGACTTAAGTTATCTTCCACATGGGTTGGGCCCATCTGACATATATGATGTGTCATCATTTGATTCATTCTCCTCAAGGCTGAAGTGGCAAATTATCAAGTCCCACATAGCACGTTCTTCCTTATGACATTTCTTTACAGTTGTTCGCAAACCAAAATAGTGAAGGCTCATAGAAGAAATTAAATCTTACTTCACTCTTACGAGTTTCCCTTGCACATAGAACCATAAAACCCATTTTATATCTCTTTGATATACCTTTTATGCCACAACAGGTCTTCACATTCCTATGCCATTCGACAAAACATGAGAGAACAAATCAAACCACTACACCTTTCCGCCCATCTGCTCAACACATTACTCATGCCCCTGTAAATCAACAAACATGATCACTTTAAACTTTATTATGCTCATAAACTTAAAAGGAAAATGTATAGCTAGAAGTTCCTTAATGAATTGCTTTCACTTATCAAATCAACTTGTCATCGTGGAACCATAAATTAAAACTTACCATATATGAAAACCTTTTATGCATCTTCGCCCAAAGATGAATCGTATACCCAGAAAGCTTCAAAGTCCATTGCTTCATTTTTATAGGTGATACAACTGTATGCTCATGAACCAAAATGCCTTTACACTTTTACACCATTTAGTGAAGCATGACCATAGAAAAAAAAGAAAGAGAGCTCAATGCTCCTACAAGAAATGCCAACAACATAACACCGTAAAGGAGAAAAACTTAGGAATTTTGCTAACCCTTTCAAAAAAATTAATATAATCTAGGGTTTTAACATACTTAGGGTATTTTAATGACTATGTTGATGACAAAGCTTGATAATTTAATAAAATTCAAACAACATAGAGATCAGGGCACAACGAGGGTAACACAAGATTTTGAAAAATATAAAAAGAGAAACCCTAATCTATAGGACATGAGGATTAAATTATTTTTCACACATATTTTTTGGAACTTCTCTGCACTATGAAAAATCAAACCATCAAAACCCTTGTCTTCCAAATGTTTATGTTCAGGCTTAAGAATCCTATTAATACAAAGTTCACCTAGGGCATCATCCATTTCTAGGGTTATGATCTCCTAAATTGCACACTTAAAATGAGTTCAAATGTCATTTATGAGTAGTACCTTTGGTGGGATCTATGATTGTACTCCATTCAGGTCGACAGTTTCAGCAATTGCCAGCACAAGTTTGAAATCAAGAGCTTTCCATTCTACTCCTTGAACCAACATCTTTGACCCTTTCCTTGCCTTGTTGTTGTTGCTTGATGTTGTTTCCATGGCTACTTAGTAAGCAGTGAAAAACTTCAAAGAACTTAGCTGCAAATACCACTCAAATTCACTTGATTTCTCTATAAATCTCTTCTTTACTATAACACTTAGAATTCTCAATGAAAATGAATTGAATTTCCTACCTTTTGTTAAAACTTCACCATTAATGCTTGATACAATGGTTGCTATGATGACATTGTGCTTGGCAGGCTTTCATCCACTATTTGTTTTGATTACTTGGTAAAAGCTTCATAACTTGGCAACCAAACATGTCCATGTAACTCTCGACTTTGCTCGGTAGAGTCTATGACCCAACCTTGCTCAGTAGAGAAGTCAACATGGTGATAACTAATATCAAACCCTCTTGATGATCCTTCTATAAGTTGAATACTGATTTGGAACTTTGGTTCCTTTCAATTGGAATTGGTAGGATGTGATCTTGACAATGCAGTTCCAGTTCTTCCTTAAGAACTTAGTTGGAAATGGTGGAGTCACCCACTTCTTGAGTGACATGACCATTATTTCTTGGACTAGCATGCTCAATAGATTTAGGAATCCATTTCTGTATCATTTGCTTTCTATTGTTATCTACTTTTGTCTTCTTTTTATCTTCAATCCTGCTGTATTCATGCAATTCTTAGCTATATGACCAAGTTTGGTACAAGTGAAACATCTTATGGTGGTATCTTTTCTTCTAATGTGATGTTTAACACAATTCATGCCAATGTGTCCAAATTCTCCATAGTAGTGACATCTACACCAAGTGTTGTAGTCCTAACCAAATATTGCCTTAACAATTTGTTCTACTGGATTGAATGACTTAGATCTGCATTTAGATGCCTTGTTTCCTTGTTGACTACAATTGTAGCATTTTCCATTGAATTTAGCTTTTCCATTACTCCAACATTTTTTTGATGTATGACCTATCTTATCACAGTGATTTCAAGTAGGTTTTTAATTCTTTTGGGCACCTTGTTTAGAGGATTCACCTTCTTCTTTGTATCCAATTCCTACTTTACCCTTTTGCCTATAGATATTATGCTCATTCAGCTAATTCAATTTATCCATGTCTTCTTGGGATTCCATTATCCTTTCATTGAGTTGCTTTTCAGAATTCAAATTATTCCTCAATATTTCATTGATTTTTCTGTTAGAGTTTAGATCATTCCTTATCCTTTCATTTTTAGATCTCAAGTTCATGATTTCTTCATTTGTATTGAAGAGTTGATTAATAAGGTCTTCTTACTAAATGAATTGATTTTGAATTTCATTATTCCTTCCATCCAATTCTTCTTTTTCCTTGTTTCTCAATTCCAAGATTTCACATAATCTTATTGACTAAATTTCTTGCTCTCTTTTCAGTTTCCTTGCCTCTTCTTGTAGGGAACCATTCTTTTCTAGGAGTTCTTTGATTGCATCATTTTCTTCATTTGGGTTACTCTGATACCAATTGTTGAAAATATTCAAGACTAGCTAGGTTACTAAGAGGGGAGGGGCGAATCAGTAACCTCAAAAACTTTATCAAATTTAGATCTTAATTGCAAGAATCTAATTACCATTTAGTTCATCAAATCTGATTTACTTGCATGCATAAAAAATTGAAAGCATAAAACATTCATAACACATGAACACAATAATTTGGTGACTCAGAAACCTTCCAAATAGAAAGTAAAACTGGGGTGGAGATGATACCCACAAGACTTCACTACTGTAGCATAACATTGGCCAATTAAGGCTTACATTGATCACTTCTAATGATCTACCTTGTTAGTAGCTATTAGGACTGCTTGGTCCACCTTGTTAGATATTTTACAAACATACAATGAAGTATGCACTCGGTAAAGAGATTTGAGAAAAGACTGTTAAGTGCACTCGGTAAAGAGATTTGAGAAAAGACTGTTAAGTCTACCTTATTAAAAGATTTGGAGTTGGTTCAACTGTTAGGATGAAATAGTAAATCTCTGACTTACAATTGAATTGCTGATAGAGATTCCTTGAAGTACTAATCACCTTTATGTGATTGATATGACTTTGCTACTCCTTTACTGATATGGCCTTACAATACACTTGTCTATTGCTAATTAACATTCACATGCTTCTTTTTCTCACCATTATCACTATCATTCTTGGATATGATACAATACATTACATATATATATATATATATATATATATATATATATATATATATATATATCACTCTAATTCACATAATTATAAAGTCGGCCATCATACAAGTTAACACCAATATTACAAAGTCAGCCCATATGTAGATACTCGAGTTCTGAAGACTGACTTGGTGAAGTTATGATACTCAGCATCCACTATCATTATCATCATGCACTTGGTAATGATAGAAGCTCAGTCCATACTAATCACTTCAATGTAGTCTCGAACTCAGTCTGCACTAGTGACTCGATAGATACTGTGTAACATGGTATAAATTGAATTAATTATTTACCATGACTACACTCGATAAACACTAATCCTCATACAACTTGGTTAACACTGGATTCACTTTTACATGAGCTGCTAGCTCGGTAGAAACTACAAAGCTCGATAACCACTGAACTACTCAGGTTGAACTATTAGACTTCACACTAATTGAATTCACTTGGTAACCACTGAAATGCTCAGTAGGAACTATAGTACTCAATGGCTACTGAATTACATGGCAAACACTTTTAGACTGTTCAATGAGATCAATAGCCATACAAAATCTGAATAAGTGTTGTCATTAATAACAAACTTGACTGAATGTTAATAGGAATTACCAGTATGCATGCGGGTTTCTTCTGTATATGTAGAGATTAGAGTATTAGTAGAACCCTCTTTTGATAGATTTAAAATTGAAAATTAATCCAGGAAGGGCTTTGAATGGAATGGAAATTTTGTATTGAAAATTTGTATGGTTTGTATGATTTTCCCTATCAGAGAATTGCTAGAACTTTTATAAAATATATATATTAAAAAAAATTGTGGGAGGGATTTTGTTTAAAATTTATGGAAAAAAATTATTTTAAAAAAATTATGAAATAAGAGGGCAATCCCCCACCCACCCATACCCGCAATTGCATTATTTAAGTGCGGCAACAAGTATACTATTGCTCGTAGTAGCAGCAATACTGTTGTCTAGCAGTAGTGTAACCTGCCACCAGAGGGTATAAGGTTGGTAGGCCTTCAAAATATATGCCATATTATATATTTTTTAATTATTATTTTAGATTATTTTAATTGTATTAAATTTAATCATTAATTGTTTAAAAATTTATTTAATAAATTTACTAATTATTAACTATTAATAATATATCTATATATTATTAAAATAGTTTTGTTTTTAATAATTAGCAATTAATTTAATTTAATTTTGTTTTAATTAAGTTGAACTAATAATACATATTTTCCTAAAATAAGTTTTAAATTTATTTAGTTTATTATTATTATTAATGATTTGATTTTAATAATATGGTAATTATTTTAGATCAATAATCATTATTTTAATAATTTAATAAACAATTACCTTCAAAGTATTTAGAACATTTAATTGTAATCCGATAAGGGTAATTCAAGAAATGGGTTATATAGTTAAGGTTAAAATGTAAAAATTCATATGTTCAAAAACTTACATTGAAATGAAAATTCAAACCTTACTATTAACTCAACTATGTGTTTTCAAAATCAAACCAAACTATGAAACAACATTGTTATCTGTATGTTGTCTATGTTTTGGGTTTGGGCTGACTAGAGCATTGACCAGTTTTAGGACGTCTAACAGAGGCTTGGGAGTTTTGTGTTTGTGGTATTATGATTATTTGAACTTGATTTTTTTTAACTCAACCATAGTAATGAGTTTGGCATGCTCTATGATGAGTTTGTTTATATTGTTCATTGTTGCTTTCAGTTTCCTTGTGTGATTACGAGATGAATGTTATGACATACTTGTCTTGACCTTTGAGTCATTGATCATTATTTTTGGGATGTTTTCCAGTTGCTTGTCAAGAATTGAGGGATCATTGTGAATTATCTTTTTATGCTTTCCAATCACTTGTATAGGATTGAGGGAAATACTATGATTATTTGATTTGTGATTTTATGAGCTTAGGGTAGGTTATATATATAATGTCAAGAAGTGGCTTGCAATGGAGGTCAGGGCCCAAAGTGGTTGCTAGGGTAACCCATTGTGAGTTGTTTAATAAGTGAAAAAACTACACTAAATGAGAGCAAAATCAACCTAATAAGAGTCTTTGTATGTTCTTGTCCATGCCTCAAGTGCTAGTACAAACTAGGATGGGAGTAGAGAGAATGCTTGGTTGTGACCATGCAATGTTAGTATGCCTTGTTAGTACAAAAGGATACCAGTGGCACATAGAGTCACTAAGGGGGTGGGGTCAAGTTAGACTACCAGGGTAACTCTAGTGTTGATTCATGTGATGACACTTTCCCACTTACATAGTACATTCCCTATGTATCTTTGTTTGCCTCTGGGTCTAGATGTCAATTTATCTTGGAACCTTTAAGTTAGATTACTTTTAGGATTTCCTGGACATAGATATTACTTTTGATTTTGGGATTTATATCCTATTTGGAAATTGTGACTATCTCCTCAACATGGTGGGAGTGGACTTTTTTGGGCTACCATGAGGTTGGGTGATAGTTCTTTTTTACTCTTACCATTGAGATCCTTCTATTGATGTCATGGCTAGAGTTCTTTGTCTGCATTTCCTTTCATTCTATCTTTGTGCATTATGATGGATAATTTCACTTATTATATTGTAATTTTTTCCATGGATCGAAAAGGGATGATGTAATCTATTTTTATAAATGTATATTTTTTAGCCTTTCATACCCTGTTGACATGTACAGTGGATGAATGTGCATTCCAAATTTTATTGCCAAGTGGCATTCATAACAAATGTATATTATTTAAGTGGAATGGACTTCTAGTTGTACTTTCATATGGATGTGTTATTTATTAGACTTTGTATTATTTAAAATTAAACGTGATTTAACATATTGGGATCCTTAAGGAATGTAATATGTTATGTTTTCTTATGTATGATTGTATGTTATTGCTTCCACTACTTTATGATTGATGTGTATGTTGATCTCATTTTTTTTAAGTGTTTGGAAAACTTAGTAAAACTTTAGGTTAATTCTTTTGGATCCCTTGGTGGAGCATTGCACCCCCGAGGACATCTATAGTATACTTCAGATCTCTTTCCATGGGCCATAGGTTGTTTATGATACAGTACCCCGGACAGGTATAGAGGCACTAAGGGCCATATTATAGGAAGACCTAATCATGGGTAGAGCCATCTCATGGGATGAGTTAGTACACACATATGGGCACACTCACAGGTTACCAATATTTTTGGGCATATTCATCAATTGCTTCTTGATGCTAGATAGAGGGCGGCATGGGTTAGAGTGTGAAGGGGGTTGGATGCTACAGATGATGATAGGGGCACCCAAGAATTATGGATGGAGTTAGTGCATGCTCACATACATGTTCCATGGGATGCATGAGATCATCTACCATGAGAGGAAGAGTATGGTTGCTAAGGTCTATGTTCTCCAAGTATGGGCATGGGAGAATTTGCTCATTACTAGACTCATTTTTGTAGATGAGAGGTAGACCATAGAGTCTTATATATGTCATTATAGAGGCCATTTGACCCAGAAATCTCTGGGGAAGACTTAGTAGTGGAGAGCATGATTAGACAACCTAGTAGTGGTGATGTGGTGACCATGGAGGGAGACAGAGGCATGGGATGATGCACCCCAAGAGCTTGGGTATATGTTTGCATCTAGACCACTAATAGATCACTATGTAAAGGTTATTGAGAGATTCCCTCTGATACAAGTGTGGTGATAGTATGGTAAGCTTTAGGATATATCTTAGGAGTATTACTCATAGCATGGCTAGCCACAGATGTGGATCATGGATGATCAGCAAGAGTAGACCTAGAATGGTCAATGATTGATGTGCACACCATAGTAGTGGTCTAATGGAATTACCTACCAGCAATAGTAGATAGGGGCATGACTCTCACTTACCAAGAATATTTTGCAAGTCATCATTTCCCTCTATTCATAGATTCAATGGGGATGGTCATACCCATTTAGCTAGTACAGGCACCACATGGACTGCTACAGCAGCCATAACAAGAGAGTATCAAGCAAAGGATAAGATAGGTGCCCATTATGCCTCAATAGATGAGAGTAGACCCAAGCGTTGGTGGTAGTAGTACAGGGAAAATACATCCTTGAGGCAATATGGGTTTCCTATGAGCCATTGGAGGAGGCATCTAGAGGCCATGTATAGAGGTAGAGCAGCCAACCAAGTAGGGTGAGGGTGATGAGGAGATCTAGGATCATCCTACTACAAGGGACCAGGGTAGAGATATTTTGTCACAAACCTAGGAGACCCTAAGGAGATTGAGAGATAGACTGTGAGTAGCATAGTGATAGCTAGGAAAGCTTTGTATACAAGTTATAGTGAGAGACACCTAGATTACAGAGCAAGATTGTGAGATCTGCAATTTATGAGTGTAGCTAGAGAGAGAGGCTCAGAGATTAGAGCAAAAATAGGATAAGATATAGCTAGATTCAACTAGAGAAGCATATTATTTTTTATCTTATGTGATAATAATGCCAGATGAGGTAGAGCAGGTGCCCAAATTTTTATAGTATGCACAAGAGTCAGGAGGTGCATGGCCTCTAGTAAGACCAGACATGCCTCCTCCTCCTCCTCTTTTGCTAGCAAGGGATGAGGGGGAAGGAGAGAGTTAGCTCTATTTATTCTTATTTTTGTACCATTTTTGAGATTGGCAGTGCTCAAGTAGCATCCATTTTTGCACCGATGTACACTTTTAACTTTATATGTATGTATGTATGTATGTATGTATGATATTTTGGTTTGAGTAGCTTCACATGTGTCACTTTCTCTCTTTAGAGTTTTTTGTACATGTGATGTTTATGCTATGATTTACGAATACAAATTTGATATGATGTTTTAGTGTAGTGTAGATGAGATGAATGATGAAATTATGTATGAAATGCAAAATGTGAATGAACTAACATCTCATACAATATTCCATTTTGTTGATAGCAATAGGTATCCCATGAAGATTGAGAGGATGAACCAAGGAATTGAATGCTTGTGTAGCTATGAAGAAGCATGATACTTTAAAGAAGCCAACAATCCATCAATACAAAGGAGGCAAGTAAATCAGTGATCAAACCATGTGCTTATGCAATGCAACCCTATACTAGATGCAACCCTAGGTCTGACAATTATCATCACTAAGCATATAGAAAAATTGCAAATGTCATACAATTCCCACTAACATTTCCATCATAGGAATATGAATAGGAAATTTGTTCTAGTTTTTTTGGGATTAAATGTAAGCATTTGAGGCACAAGAAGCTAGAATGACCAAAACATTTGTCCCTTTTAATGTAGCAAGAAAACATAAGCATTAGAGCATGAACACTAGGATGACCAGTATGTTTCTTACATGCAAACACATGAGAGATCTTTCTTATGCCAATTAATTAGTAAGTATTATGTCTGTAGCAACCCTTACATTCATAACCTGAGATAGAAGTGTGTTAGGTATACTCACAGTAACCCATACGTTCACTTACCAGGACAAGTATTAGTATTTATTGTAACATAAGGAGTTCACTCCAACAAGAAAGGAGAAGATCCAACCTCATTGATTTATCCATATAAAAGGAATCAAGGTACACACTACCATCAAATATGAAATGGAAGCTCTTATAGTGGACACCCCTTTTATATGAATATTCTAGATCATTGGAACTAAACCAACAAATAGAAAGTAAAGAAAAGATCATGCCCCCAATTCTCACTTCTCTAGTCAAAAGAGATATCATTGAATTTCTTGAAGAGACATGATAAAGAAAAAGGAAAGCAAACAAAGAAAAGCTCAGCATGTCCCAAACAAGTTCATTGGTTTGAGTTTAGTTTTGTTTCATTGGATTGATTTCAAGTGTCAATGTTCAAAACATATATGAAAGAAATCTATTTAGTAGGGTGAAAATAGTAGATAGACATAGTTAGAAAAACTAGTGACTGAAGTCAAAGAGGAATCTTCAATAAGAAGAACCTTGGTAGGAAACTGGGTGATAGCAGTGATGCAATTAGAACAACTGGTGACTAACACAAGAGACATTATGTGAGAGAAATCTCTAAATTGAAACAAGTGATAGTAGGCAAATGCATTTAGAACAACTAGTGACTAACATGAGAGATCTTCTTGGAGAGGAATCTTGATAGTGACACAAGCAACAATAGGCAGACATAGTTAGAACAACTAGTGACTGATGTGACAAATTCCTATGACACTATAGGGTATTTCCCCCAAGTTATGACAAGATTCAACCATGGATACATGAGAAAAAGTAGAAAACTAAAGTAGGAAAGCAACTATATAAGAGCCAGAAGATGCACTATGAGATATAGCATTTGAAACAAGAGGTGCCTATTTACCAAGTTTTAACCTTCTTCGCAGAGATTCTTTTTTTTTGCTACCATGATGCCTATTTTTCAGTTTTTCATCAATGGCACTTTTTTTTTGTTTTTCAATTTTTCTTATTTTTCTCTTTTTTTTTTTTTTTTTTTGATTATTTGAATTTTATTGGTATTACCGAGTCACCTATTGCTAGGTTTTCACCAAGATAATGATTTTTTCAAGACTTTTTGCAATTTTTAGACTTTTTTCAAGACTTGTAAGTATATATAGAGAGCTTTTGTAATTATATCAGCTATAGAACCACTTCAAGTGGAGAGTGTTGATGGGCTCCTTGAGTGCCTCTCCCTCAGCTATAGAAATTTGATAAGCACTGGACCCAAACATTGTAGTAATTATGTATGGACCAAGGCAATTGGGTTTGAACTTCCCATTTTGTACCCATTATTGTTGAGTCTTATGGTTTTGTCTTAGAAGGAGATCATCTAATTGGAAGTCATGTGACTTAACTTTCTTATTGTAGCTTCTAGACATACACTACTGATAAGCTTGAAGATGATCGCACGCTACTTGCCAACTTTCATGTAATAATTCTAGCTCTTGAAGTTGAGATATTCTGTAGTCATCATCAGTAATGAGGCCTTTCATGGAGATTCTCAAAGTAGGAATCTCAACCTAAATTGGAAGCACAGCATCTACTCCATATACCAAAGCAAAGGGCATTGTACCCATTAGAGTTTTGATACTTGTTCTGTAAGCCCATAAAGCTAGATTAATCTACAGGTGATAGTTCCTTCCATATTTGTTGATTGTGCGATGCAAAAATATTAAGGATTGCCTTATTGGATGCCTCTGCTTGACCATTACCCTGGGGGTAATAAATAGAAGACCAATGTTGTGTAACTCTAAACTTTTTCCACAATTTCTTGATATCTTTGTTTTTAAATTGTCCTCTATTGTCAATAATTATGGAGGAAGCTACACCATACCTACATATGATGTAATTCATAATGAAGAGAGCTATAGTTTTGTCATTTTCTATAGAGAGAGGGATGTCATATCTCTATTTTCAAATAGAATTTTAATAATAATTAAATAATATGATGTTAGTAAATAAATAATAATAATAACGTTTTATTGAAACTAATACTAAAATACAAAAATGGGAAATAATTATTACTTAATGTATGTTATCAATGAAATAATATTTAGTATGATATTTTAAATAATAATAAATAAATAAAATCAAAATGAAGAAATGAAGAAATTAAATTAAATACAAGAGAATATGTTGAAGAAAGTATGTTAACTTTCTAAATATAATTTAATAATAAATAATAATAAACACAAATAAGTAAGTAACTAAATAATATAAGATAGAATAATATAAATTAACTAAATCTAATGAAAAGTCAAGAGATTTTTAACAAATAGACATGACTCCTTAAAACTAAGATATAAAAGGGAGGAGAGTTTATTTTAGAGATGGGAAAAAAGGAAGAGGAGAAGATAGGAGTTCAAAAAGGAAAAATGAAAGAGGAAAATAATATGAAGAAAATAAGAGAGTGACTTTTTGAAAAGGTATCAATCATATTGAAAGGATGTGAACCTTCAAAAGGGTCATAATTATGTATAGTTGTGACTTTTCAAAATTGTTGTAATTATAAAGTATTTGGACTTTTCTAAAGGATCTTGATTATGAAATGTTGCAACTTTTCAAAAGGACTATAACTATGAAGTGTTGTGACTTTTCAAAATATTTTAATTATGAAAGATTGTGAATCTTGAGAAAGAAGAAACAGAAAGGGTCAAATAAGGATAGAGCCAAATGGACCATGCAAAGAGGAAGGTAAGAAAGGTATGTTTATGGATTATATTTTTTTAATTATAGTTATATATTTATTTATATTAATTAAACATACTTATAGATAATTTATGAATATACATGTGTATGTGTGTGTGTGTGTAAAGATGGAATTTGAATTTGAAATGGATAATACACATGACTTTATAGTTAAAGTTTTAAGATCAAGAGAGTCCCTTTTGAGGGAAGACATAGATCTTAATATTGTTAATTATTTAAGATCAAGACAGTCATTTTGGGAAGATAGTGATATTAATAGCTTAAGATCAAGAGAGTTCCATTAGGAAGAGAGTGATCTTAATTCAATTATAAGGCCAAAATATTCTATAGATGTTAACCTATGCATATGTTTCAAGGGCCATAGATAAAGAATGTATCTTCTAGGAAGGATCTTAAAGGGACCACTTCATAGAAGAGGGAGAAGTAATCGTGGATCTGAGGATCCTCAAGAGGGTTATTGATCTTGATGTGGAGACATCTTTAAAGTTGAGTTAGGATAGAGGGTAGAATAGTGATATATATTTTATTAATGCATAAATTCTAACATTGGTTTTGTAGGTACTATTGTCCTCACTAGTGGGGGCATTACAAGGGACTGCCTCTACCCACATATTAAGGTAGTTTGTAGCTATAATGGTGAACTTATGTCCATTTGAAGATGATGATTGTCTCTAACCCACAAGATCAAAGGTCCATTGTTGGAATAGCCATAGTGTGATAGATGAAAATACCTCCTTGGCTAGAGCATGAATCATATTCCCATGGAGCTAGCATTTTTTGCAAGACTTGGCATATTTGATTGCCTCTTGTTCCATATTCAGCCAATAGTAACCAACTCTAATAAGTTTATGAGCTAGTGTCAAGCCGTTAGATTGAGATTTACAAATGACCTCATAAACATCAATTGATGCACACTTGGACTCATCAAGTTTGAGATACTTAAAGAGTGTTCCATTGAGACCTCTCCTAAACAAGTTATTAGCAATAATAACATACTATGAAACATTGCAAATTAGGTGACATTTTTTTGTTCTGGGTTAGATTTTTTGGGATGGTTTGGTCATGCAAGTAAGAGTATATATGGTGGTAGTGGGATGAGTTGTATCCTACAATAGAATAGATCATCTAAGATTAAAGGGAATTATAGGCATGGTAGAGTAACATTTCCACCACAAACTCATGTTGAAGATCATTCTCTATCATCTATAACATGGAAGCAAGAGTAGCCATTGTATCAGTCGCTTTGATGTCCACCTGAGGAATTTTTTGAAAAGTGATATGAGAAAAGTATTTCTTCAGGTCATCCACCATGCATTTATAAGGTATCAATTTCTCATCCTTCTTATGATACACATAATTTACTTGGTTGATTATGAGTTATGAATCACCAAAGATGTTTAATTCATCCAGTCTCCATTCAACTACATTCTTCATGCTATTAATTAGAGCCTCATATTCTATGGTATTATTTGTACAAGGAAATAAAATATTGTACATCTTAGGTGGTGAATATATTTGGGGTGTTATGAATAAGAGCCCAGCATTAGATCCCTTTTGTGGGAAGGAACCATCAAAGAACATCACCCAAGTTTGGTGTGTAAGTGTTAGAATTGATTCATCGGGGAAATCAATGTTAAGTGGGAGAAGACTCTACATTGGTGCTTCTCTTAATTGATTAGCAATCACTTGCCCTTTGATAGCCTTTCATTCAAGATACTGAATGTCAAACTTTCTTAGTATCATGACCCACTTAGTTAGCCTTCCTATTAGAGCTACCTTGTTGAGTAAGCATTTCAACGGATCAATTTTAGCAACTAGACATGTAGTATAAGTGAGCATGTAGTGTCTTAGCTTTTAGGAACCAAAGAAAACTATCAAGCAATCAATGATGCTATAATTCATTTCATAAGATATTAGTGTGTGATTCAAATAGTAGATAGCTCTTTCCTTGTTATTATTGTCTTCTTGAGCTAGAAAAATACCAAGAGATGAGTTTGTTGATGAGATGTACAAAATCAAAGGCTTCTCATAGATAAGAGGCATCAATATTAGTGGATTAGCAAGGTATTTCTTTATCTATGTTAAGCTTTGATCACAATCTTGGCTCTAGTTATATTTCACACCTTTATGAAGAGTCTTGGTAAAAGGTTGTGACCTATCCACCAGCTATGAGATGAATATGTGAATAGATTAAAGTCTCCCTTGTGAGCCCCTCATCTTACTAATATTACGAGGTGGAGGCATGTTCGTGATTGCTTGAACTTTCTCTGGACCAACCTCAATTCCTTTTATAGACACAATGTAACCAAGTAATTTTTTAGATGTTACACCAAATGCACATTTCTTGGGATTAAGTCTTAGACAAAATTTCTCCATACAATCTAGGATCAGTCCCAAATCTTGAAGGTGAGTGTTGTGTTTTGTTCTTTTAACCAAGGTATCATTAACATAGTCCTCCATGGGCTTATGCATCATATCATGAAAGATTGTAGTAACTTCCCTCTGATATGTAGCACCAGCATTTTTTAGACCAAATGGCACCACATTCAAATAGAAGGTTCCCCATGCACAAGTGAAAGAAGTCTTTTTTGAATCTTATGTTGCAATTTTGATTTTATTTTAACAAAAAAATCCATCCATGAGTGACTACATTTCATATCCTTCTATCATATCCACTATCATATCAATGTTAGGGAGTAGAAAATCATCCTTTAGACATGATAAGTTTTGATCTCAAAAATTTGTACAGACTCTAATAGATTTTTTGTGCTTGGAGACTGGAAAAATGTTTGATATCCATTCATTGTAATCAATAGCATGTATCAAACTAGCTTTTAGAAGCTTTTCCAGTTCATCTTTGACAAGCAATGCAACATGAGGATGAATTTTTCTAATTTTTTGTTTGACTAGTTTAACTCCTGGTGTAATAGATAAATGATACATTATGAGATCAGCATCTATGCCTGGCATGTCTGAGTATGTCCATGCAAAATTTATCTTTTTCTCTTGGAAGCAGGTAATGAATTCCTATTTTTCTTTTGGAGATAGTGACTATGCAAGATGTATAATGTGAGGTCATTCCTCTATTCCCAAGTTGATCAGTTATGTTGGCTCTATCAACATTGATGATCTTTCTTGAAAATGACTAGGAAGTACATTAAATATCTCATCTATAGGTACCTCAGAGAGGTTTTCACCCTTGGATACATCTTTTATTTTTACTATTTTAGATTTTTATACTGCCACAATGTGGTTTTCACCATCATACCTTTTATTTATTTTCTTTTTGATTGTATGACTGAGATATTTGATGACAGCTTTAGTCATGTTGATGGTTTGTTCACTAGTGGAAGAGGTTATAGGTTTGATATTTTTTAAGTAATAGGCAAGAGAATGGTCATTTTAGAGTGTAGGGACTTTACTAGATGCATTATAATTCCATTTTATTAGTTTAGGATAAGTGACTGAAAGAGATATGGAAGGTTCAATAGCATTCATAGTATAATCATCAAATGTGTGGACAAGCAATTCAAGACCTAGAGTGGCTTCATGCACACGTGTTCAAATAACTTTGAATTCTAACATCATTAATCAAAGACTTGATGACACTGGTTAGATAGGACTCCTTCGACCTAACCCCAAATAATTCACCTACTTTGAGCAAATTTTTTGATACATGGACTTGATCTATGTCTTTTTTTGTATTTGTTTCTAAAAGAGAGCCAAATTCATACTCTAAAGAATTTGTGCTACATGGAGACAGACTATAGTATTCCCCAATGGTAATAGGAACAAATTCTCCTTCATCATCTAGATTTTTACAACAATACTCAATGAGTAAAGCATGACTAGACTCTCCTTGTTCCTATTGAGTATAGGGAGAATCAGTGGTGTTTTCAGAACAATCACTATCAATATCCATAGCACTAAAATGTGGTACAAAGTCATCTAGTTCTACAAAGAATTTAGCAAGATCATAAGGAATTGGTTAAGGATAAGGATCCTCATGGTCAGGGTTATCTTCATGGTCATCAAACTCATCTTGTGACTCATTTTTAAATGAATTCTTAGGTTTTGGTATAAATTTGTTAATCCATACATGGAAGGGAATCTTCTTGAAGCCTAGATCAACTGTATCTTGATTCCTTCTCACTATCGCTTTGATAGGATCAACTAGACCATTTTTGTTGCATCCAATAGGACCATTCCCCTTATAGCCAAAGTATTTCATGAGTTTAAGACCTGGACCATACTTTTCAAGAGTAATTTCATCAGACCTTTTTGTAAGGTCAACTGGAGTTTCCTCTTTGTAGATCCATGTAGCAATGGCTCTATTTTCATCTTCCTCCTTAAGAGTTAGAGTAGCTTTAACAAATGTACCATTTTACTTAGTTTGAGGTGTCAACATAAAAGCTCTCTATGCTTCATATGGTCATCCATAATGATGGGGAGACTTATGAAGAGACATCAAAGATAGAACTAGTTCTATGTGATATTCAAGGATTCCAATTTCTTTTACCTTGAGTGACTACTCAATTTTCTTTAGCCCATTATCATGATGGTCTATAGACTCCTATTTGCAAGTACAAAGCTTTAAGTGGATTTTAGCATGTTACAAGTATAGCTAGTATTTGAATGTATGGTGACGTAAGAGCTATGAAATAGAAACTTTACACAATGATGGTAAGTGGAGGTCACAATTGCATTTCATGTATCCATGGTCTTCCTAGCATAATATTGTAAGCTAAGGGAATTTTGAGGACTTGACAAGTGACATCCCTTTCTATAGGACCAACTCAAAGAGACAACACCACAAGACCCAAAGATTTTCGCTTGACTTTTTCATATGCTTTGATAGTTATCTTGCAAAAAGGGTCAATGGACTCTTTAGGATAGCCCAATTTTTTGAGTAGAGCAGCAAAGAAAATATTTACACTAGCTCTATTATCAATGAGCACATGGCAGACATATTTTTGGTATATCATGACTTCAATGTGTAGAGGTTGGTTATGTGGATGACTCAGTGAACTATCATCCTCCTCAGAGAAGGACATATAGTAAGATGAGATCAGATGACCTACCATAGATTGGAACCTTTCAAGATCAAGATCTTGAGGTACATCTTCCTCGGTGAGGGCTTTGTCAAGAATCTACCTATGAATAGGCAAGATTTTGAGCAATTCAAAGATCATGATTTGAACATTTGTTCTTTGTAATTGATCAAGGATATTGTAGCTAGTAGCCACAGATGATGTTGTAACTTTCATGCATTTTCTAGATGGACTAGCAAGAGGTTTGTCTTTGTGTTGTTTTAACTCATGAGTAGAAGATGCAGAGCCTTTGAGTACTAACTTGGCTCGAGAATGCATAACAATGTTGGCACAAGATTGTGATAGTTTTTTGTCAAATGTATTTAAAGTAGGGCCCCTTAAGACAAAGGGTGTCTTAGGTTTAGTGTTGTCTTGTTTTCCCTTGATAGTGATGACATCACAGTACCCACAATCCATAGATTCAACCATGTTAATCACATCATCATCTTTAGAGTATGTATAGTTGATCTTGTTATGAGATTTTTGCTTCGATTTTTCTCCTTTTTCATAGTGAGGGAATGGCTCCTTGAAAGCCTTGTGATCTGAGTTCTTGTTATGTCCATCCACAACAATGTCACCATCATCAATTAGGTCTTGGAATTGGTGATGCAAGTTGATATAGTTGCAAGCTTTGTGGCCCTTGTTCTAATGATATTTGCAAAATGTAGTTTCATTCCACCATGGTGTTCATGGTTACAGATCATAAGGATGAGATTTGTCCAATGGAGAAATGAGTTTGTTTTATAGCAAGGTCTTGTAGACCACATCCAAAGTTTTACCAAGAGGTATATATTCTCATTTTGGGTGTGTAACCCAAGATGAGTTCTTTAGTTTTTTTCCAAATGTCTTATTGTGAGAAGGAGGTTTCTCAACATTCTTGGATGCTTTGAGATTGTCTATAAGATTGAAATTTTCCTTCATAGGTTTATGAGTAATATTGTCAACAACTCCATCATGCACAACCTCTTGATTTTTATTCACATACTTGGATTTGTCCTTATTAGAGGTGGATCCTTTTGTAGTGTCCTTATAAAGGGTTAAATCACCCTTTTTGACCATGAATTCCTCTATCCAAATAGCTTTTTTGACCATGTCTTCAAAGGTGTGTGGACCTTGAAGTTGAACTTTATAACCAAACTCAGCTAGAAGATTATCCGTGAAGATATCAAGTTTTTCCATTTCAGGAATCTTCCATGAATATTTAGTATAAATTTGTCTCCATCTCTAAAGAAATGTGAGGAAAGGTTCCCAAACTTTATGTTTAAGGTTGCACAATCTCTTATGTTAACTAGATGTTGTATGTTGTGGGAGTATTGTTGGACAAATAGGTTAGCAAGCTCATTGAATGTTTTGATACCAGTAGGAAATTATGAAAACCATTCCATTGCTTGACCACCTAAACTTCTTGGGAATAGATGTATGAGATATGTTTGATTATGTATAAATTCCATAGATAAGGCACTAAATTCTGGCAAATGATCTTGGGGATTGGAAGGTCCAAAGTATTTATCATACTTAAGTAACTCAACTCTTCTTGGAAAAGGAGGCATGTCTATACTGTTGTCAAAAGGAAATGGACAAAGAGTGTCTAAGGTGTATATTTTTATAGGTTTTTCCTTATCACACATCATTTGGGATAACTATTCTTGCATGATCTTTAGTTGTTTTTGCAACTTAGATGTTTCAATTTCCTCTTTAGGTATAATGATAGTTTCAATGTTAAAGTGATGAGGTAGCTTGGCTTCCTCTTGAGAAAGTTTGAGAAAGTATTTCTCTTTCTCTTTGTTAAGCAAGATCTCCATGGCTTTTTGGAAGTTTTTGTCCTTATAAAATTTTTTGATATGTTTGGGGAGTATCTCTACCTCTTCCTCATTCTCATCAGTACAAGGTTCCTTATGTCTTTCATTCCTTTGGTGATCTTGTTCTCTACTATATTCTCCATTTTTGGGTTCTTGATTAGCCATTTTAGGAATGTGATAAGTTTTAGTTTAGGTTTGTTGAAAAGGTCATCTAAATAAGAATATAGCTATGTTTTTTGGAGATGTATGACCTTTTCTAGTTTTAGGATCCTCTTGATACAAGGGGTTCCTAGTTTGTTGTAAGTTTATGGAAAACATTCTTTGAACATGAGGTGATCTAATAGGTGAAGGAAATCATGAAGACTCCTCACTAGATGAACTGGAGATAGACCATGTATATGCTGAAAGTGACCCCTACTGTGATTACAAACCCTAGCTCTACCTCATCTAAGACTATGGGGATAAAACACATTTTTGTTTCTTGTTGCCATAGTCATCGACAAGGACGAAAAGAAAAAGCATAGACAAGCACCACAATAGAATGTAGTCTCAAAAAAGTGAGATAAGAATGTTGTATACTTAGGTGAGTCATCTGAGTAATGTAGAATTGTCAAAGATTATGACTATAGTGACACAAAGTATGACAAACACAAAAGGACAAGAACAGGATAGACAAGTGATGAGACTAGTTTGTGTGTAGACCACAAGTTGTCAACTAAGCAAGAAGTCATTGTTTGACATTGTTTATAGACAAAGAAGTGGTAATTGTTGCAGACACATATCAGATTTAGAGCATAGATATCTTTTATAGAATAGTTTGACAATTTTCTTGACAAGATCTCATGTGAGGATTCTTAGGGATTCACACGAGAAAACACAAAGAACCAGGCAAAGATTTAAAACAAAAAATTTTGAACAATTTTCTCGCATGAGGAATTGTGTAGAGCCACATGAGGAGATGAAAAATTAACAAAAAGATAGGGTTTTGCCATAAAAAGATAGTATTTTTGCAAAATATCATGCAGATATTAGTAGGGAGTCACACTAGGACTTGTATAGATCCATGTGAGGAAGCACTGATAGAAAGTATTCTCACATAAAAATTCATAAAATTGGGTGCAAGAAAGGAGACCGGACTAACAATTTTTACTAGACTTGAAGAGAATTTCAATGTTTTCGACTGATCTAAATAAATGGTTGGTTGTGTTTACAAATTTCAGATAGATAGCAAGGTATTTTTCAATTTTTGGATAACATTTTGGTTTTTAAAGATAATTGTTTTCAAATAAACATAGGAAGTAAGTAGTAATTGCAAACAATTGAACCGAGGACAAAGCAACTTGGAGGGATGAGGGAGTCTTGACCTTTTGTTTATTTGACAGATTTGAACAAGATTAAAGACTCAAAACAAACACACTTTATCCTTATAAATAAAAATGGTAGAGGAAGCAAAAACTTTGTCTCACAACTTATGTGCATACATTCACCTCACACAATCATGCCACCCCACTAGAGGGTGCCTATGTTTTTGGTGTATTCCAAGGACTCAATAACATATACACTTAATGAACACCCTTTTGGCAGGGTTCAAGTGCATATACCACCTTCCAATGTCCAGGTGCATGCCTATGGTGAGTATCTACAAGAGATATTCTTCCCCCTCCTTGCAAAAAGATTATGCCCCCTTTTAGAGGTGAACCGGGTAGCAACTAACTAACAGGTTTTTACTTGGCTTCCATTCACATTAACCCCCAATGGCTTCATAGTTGAGGCCAGCAGCCCACACTACCATCTATAAGTGCACACACTTGACTAGCAAGACTTAGGTCAGCATCATCCAGTGTAGTTTATAGACCCTCTTCTTCATATGAAATATTAGAATAAAGAAGAGGAAATTAATATGTCTTTGGAGTCTTTCACTCAACAAAGCTTCTTCATTATAGTGAGTTGGAATCCCCAACAAAAGGAGTGTCACTCCTAGAGGTTAGATCACTATAAAAGGCCCTCTAAAGGTTGACTCAAACTAGTGGTTTGGATCTAAGGGTCTAAGCTTCTAATATTCCTCAAGAGGAAAGAGCATACTCCTCTACCTCATCACCTTTCCCAAGCATGCAAGACATGTTAATCACCGAGTTAGCTTATTGATCTAGACTTGTCCTTTCTCAAGATTTTGATTCCCTAAAAGGAAATCATCATCCCTTCATAGAAAATAATTATATAGGAGAACCATTAACTTGCTTGCCTCCCTTGAGTACCATCTTTCAAATACATCTAGGTTTTTTATTTACTCTTGGGCATCACTTCCAATTAGTAAAGAGCATACTCCCCTATTTCTCTATGTGGCACCCTACGAAGTTCACAAGCCCTATTTATACTACATGTAATAAAGAAATAAAAGAAAACACAATGTCTAAATGGTTTTGAAATGATTTCTTTGACATGTATGTCTTTGAAAAATGTCCTGCAATAAGAAGGTCAGTACTATTTTGAGTTTTTATGATAAAGTATCTTCGAAAAATGTCCTACAAACCACTATCAAGTTATTTGAAAACTAGAAATCAAAATGAAAATGCTTCAGAAAATACTGTTAGTTAAAACATTATGATAAAACTTGCATTTGCATTTGTTGATGCAAAAATTTTTGCAAAATCATGCACAGGCCCATGTGAGAAAATTGTGTGTACCATGCAAGAAATTGTGCACCTATACACTTTTTTGTGCAAGGAAGCACAATGAAAGGGGAAAAATCTTATTTTCTTCATGCGAAAAAGAGATTTATTGCACAAGAATCTAGAAAACTATACGGACAACAATGATAGAATAAAGCCCTAGGGATCATAGGAAAAAGCCTCCTAAGAAGGATGAGGAGGGAGACAGCGATGATGAGGAGGAGCCAGAGTCTGAGGAGGTGGTTAAGGAGATGCAGGCAAAAATTAAGGATGAAAGTGGAAGGGAAAAATGCAAGAGGGGGAATTTGGAGGAAGTGCACTCTTAGTTTGAGGAGGCATCAGTGTTGCCCCTATCTCCTATCCACCTCCAAGCCCAACCTGAGGAGCAGAAACAGGAGAATGCAAGGAATGTGGAAGGGAAAGTGTAGGTCAATGATAGGAGTAAATCTTGGAAAAACTTTAATTTCAGGACTTCAAAGATGGGCATCTTTAGGGAGGCCATGAATCCCCAAATCCTCATGGAAAATCAAGATGAACCATGGCTGGAAGAACTCATTGACCTAGTGATAGTGGCTATTTTGGACAGAGCCAAGGAGATAGGGATTAACCTCTTGAATAATGCTTGTAATAGTATGATTGAAAATTTTAGATCAATCAAATGGCTTTTCCATGAGCTAGAGGAGGTCAAAGAATAGGTGAGACAGATTGAGGCAACAAGGAATGGGATGGATGCTAACAGGAGGACAAATTCAACTAACAGGCTCAGTCTGGCAGAAAAAAGGATACACAACCTGGAGAACTACAATCACAACCTTGCAAATTAGATGTTCTCTTTGTTAAGATCCATTAACAACAACATCATCTCTCTTGTGGGCTAGATCAAAGACAAAGAAATGCAGGATGATAAGGAAGGAAAAGATAGGGAAGAAGCCAGAATGGAGGATGACTCTGCAAAGGACAACACCATTCTTGATCAGGACCAGGGAGACCAAAGGGCACAACAACTAGAAGTAGAGCAGAATCAATTAGCCTTCGAGGCGGCTCAGGTTATGCAAGAGCTGGAGTGAAAGAATGAGGACTAACTCTCGCCTGTTCTTTTGTTTTTCTATGTCTTTTGGATTTTGTTCTGGCTTTAGGCCATGGTAAAGCTTGTCTTTTTTCCTAGTCTTTTCTCAGAACTTTACTTTTTGGCTGGGCTTTATGCTTATTATCAACCTCTGAACTTATACTTTTTTGGCTGGGCTTTCACACTTATTATCAGCCTTATATGTTTTAACTATTGGGTTTTAGGATCCCTGTAAAACCTATTTATCTAATCAAAAATAATGACAGAATAATTAAAAATGCAAAAAAATAGAATAAATGAAGCTAGAAACTTGATTGCTTAGTCCCACGATGGGCATCATAAATAGATGTGTTAATTATGGCCTATTAATCAACCACACTTCAACATGATCATTACATGTAAAACCATCCCAGAATAAACATTGAATCATTCACCCAAAATGATTTGGCAAATCAATCTGTTACCTTCTTACTAGATGGATTATGCTATTGATTTTAGAACGAGAAGCTAGCAACCAGACCTCTAGTATGAAGGATTTTGTACAACTATTGAGAATGCAATATTAATCTATATGAAATGCATATTAATCAAAGAATAAAAGGAAAAAAATTATACTATATGTATGGATTTTAAAATCTAGATGATGTTGATATGCTAGAAAATGTAAAAGCTATGAATGTATGAGCAAGTGAATATTTCAGCATAACTTTGATACACAATTAATTCAACCTCTATAATGAGGAATTGAAGGCTCCTTAAATAGAATCCCAGAATCGATCGACAATCAAGGTCAATTGGAATGAACTGTCGAGATTGAAGATGAGATTCAATTAGAATGGAAACTTCCTTGTTTAGATGTAGTTAACTATTTTAGATTTGAGTTTGATGGTGAGTTAACTGATTCTCATCTGAGTGTGAGAAAGAGTTAACTAAGTTGATTCCATTTCAAGTTCTAGTTCACTCAGAATTTCCATTCCTAAACTAAAGAGAAGACTTTTGAGAAGATATTTAATTTAATAAAATATAATATGACATCATAAAAGCATAATTTCAATTAATTGAATAATTAAACTCAATAATTAAAATGAGGGCATTATCTTATTAAATTAAATACATATTTAATTCCTTGGTACATTATCTAAAGAAGTAATTTAATTAGAGTATGAACACTTATAATTAAATTAAACTTAGTCAATAGGTTTAATGTAGCTTATTTGAGTCAATACTTAGGAATTAAATAAAGAGTGTGATTAATGTAGATTAGGATTTTCTACATTTCACACTTAGGTCAAGTAGTGATAACTAGAATCAGAATTGCCTAGTAAGATAGGACTTAGGATTGATCAAATAGACTAGAATTGGTTAACATGGCAATGTTCCAATTTTGGGGTATTACAATGCATATTAATATTCTGGAAGGACATTGCATAGAATACTTCACAAATATCATGCAACTTGATGTTCTAGAAGGCCATTACTCACAGAGTACTTGGTGAATATCATGCAACTTGATGCTCTAGAATGCCATTACCCATAGCACTTGGTGAATATCCTGTATCTCAACATTTGGGAAGGCCATTACTCAAAGATTATTTGGTGAATATCATTGATATTGTGGGAGGCCAATACTCATGATATCATATGTGATATCAAACACTTTTGAGTAATTGATGAATATCATGTTTCTAGGAGACCTATACTCATGATATCATATGTAATATCTAACCTCTTTGAGTATTTGGTGAATATCATATGTTGATATTCTGGGAGACCAATAATCTTGATATTGAATGTGATATCAAAATGATGGATATCTTCTGATCAAAGATATTCTTAATCTTGCTAACTTGACATTACTTTGAGGTAATACATGTGTTTATGCTCCCTAGCTAAGAGGGAGTGTTGATGTTTGGTAGCTTCTGACAGATATATGTGTGTGTGTGTGTGTGTGTGTGTGTGTGTGTGTGTGTGTGTGTGTGTGTGTGTGTGTGTGTGTGTGTGTGTGTGTGTGTGTGTGTGTGTGTGTGTGTGTGTGTGTGTGTGTGTGTGTGTGTGTGTACGTATATATGTTTATTATTATATGATATAAAATAATATTATATATATAACAATGATTAAATGTTTATTATTTTAATTATAGACTAGAATTGGTTAACATGGCAATGTGCCAATTTTGGGGTATTACAATGCATATTGATATTCTAGAAGGACATTGCATAGAATACTTCACAAATATCATGCAACTTGATGTTCTAGAAGGCCATTACTCACATGAAGGGACATGTCTCTTCTTATCCTTTTTTCATTATAAATAAGAGATCACTGCCATTTGGAACATAGTTACTAAATATTATGGCAGTGTATAGTACATTTGCAACAATCCTTGGAAAATTGATAATATCTTTTAGGATCACATAATAACATGAAGATATAATGTTGATATCTATGCCTATGTTTCCTATTAGTGTCCAAACACTCAGTCATTTACTAGGAAAGGTTGAATGATCATCAGTGTGACTGATTCATATAGTAAAGGTTGAGTACATGAGAACTTGTTTATTTTACATACCGAGCAAGTTAGAGATTGTTGAGCACCCTAGTTGAGACTGAGTGGATATATAAGCTAAGCTAATATAGTTGAGATTGAGTACAATGGAAAAATAGTTTTTATCGAGAAAATAGTAAAGAAGCAAGTATGTAGAAGTTGAATTCGAATATGAATGTTAGCTACAAACACCTATGGTAATCATTTTTGGTCATTTTCTATACAATATTTAATGATTGTAAAGATAGTTAAGATGGAGATTATATGTCATTATAGAAGGTAATGATCCCAAGGAAATAAAATCAACCAATTAGAAAATCAGAAGTAAATGACAAAAGGAGATGAATTGTAACCTTAGGATTAGTGTGATGTGGAAGAGTAAACAAATGTGAGAATGTGCAAGTGAAGGAGTGAACAAGGATAGAATAGAGAAAGAAAGGCTAATTTTGAAAGGATATTAGATAGAGAAATCCAAATAGTCAAGGATAAAATGGAGATATCAGATTAAGAGATCAGATAGAGACATTGTACAGAGGAGATCCAAAATCATCTTACAGAGAAAACTAGGGGTCAAGTACTAAATCAATTTTAACATATTGACTCTGGGAAAATCTCTTAACTAAGTGATCCTAACATATCTATGTAAATCATCTAATAGAGTCCTTACTTGATTATAAGTGTAAAATCCTTTAACAGGGTAAGACCTAATAGTCTTGAAGCTTTTAACAAGGTAGATCATAGATTGTGATCAAACTTGTAACCCCAACAAGTTAACTTTATTATTGCAATAGTGAAGATTTGTGGGTTTCATCCCCACCCTAGCTTTACCTTCACATTAAGGTGTTTCTTGGTTACCAAAACATTTGTGTTATGTGTTGAATCTCTTCATGTGTGTGATTTCTCATTTACATTGTAGCATTATTGTTTTGATGTTACATTTGAGATATGAGAAGAATTAGATGTGAAATTAGTAATTTATTTTTGCAAATTAAAGCTTAAGATCCTAATTCACCCCCAACCCCCCTTAGTATCTTGTTTCCCATTAAATCCTTCTAGTAACAGAGCTTAGTTTTCTAGGAAGAAGCCTAACAGCTTAAGAGGATCAAATCTTGGAGATGGAGGAATACAAGATGGGAAAAATCATTGAGAACCAAATGATTGAAATCCAAATCATATTGCAACAAATTGAAGGTGAAAGAGAAGATTTAAGGAAATCATTGAGGACAAGGAAAGAGATAACAATTTAGTAAAATGACACACTATACAAGGAAATAGATATAGAAGGACTATTTGATAGAAGGAAAATTGGAAAAAATGATGAAGCAATAGTAGAACTACTGGAGAAGAATAGTATTCTAAGTAAAGAGGCAAAAGGACTCAAGAGAGAATAGGAAACCCAATCAATAAGACTATGTGAAGTAATAGAAAAAAAGAAGAAACCTTAAGAATAAAAACTCATGGCTAAAGAAGACAAAAGACAAATGGCAACTAGACTTGAAGACAGATCATTTGAAGTACATAAGTTCACAAATAATCAGTTGGATATGATGAATCAACTAATAATTATAATTGAGGAAGCAAATAAGAAGGACATGGAGATCAAAAATTTAAGGTCACAAAATGAACAACTAAGAAATGAGTTGAGCAATGAAAATGAACTTCTGGAAAGAATTATTAAGCCAAGTGAGGTTGTAAAATACTTTGAAGAGCTGATGAGATCACCAAGATCAATAAGAGATACTTATGGATTAGGATGCAACAAACACTTTTCATCTACTAAAGAAGGTGAATCATCAAAGAGTGGAGAACAAGGAAATGCAAAATCCACATTCAAGCCTACATGTTATCATTGTGGTAAATTTGGACACAACCAATATTTGGAGAAGCAAGAATGGTATGCAAACTTCTAAACCTAAGTTTATTGGTGACTATTTTAATTGCAAGAAGGTAGGACACCAAGCACATGAATGCAAATCAAATAAAATTGATTCACTCACTACATCTAGATTTGAATAAAATTGTTATAACTATTAGTAGTATGGACCATAAATCTCATGAATGCATAACTAAGACAAGATCTAACTAGACATCTAGAAAAAAAAAAAAAAGTACCAAGAAAAGGCAATTCCTACAATTTGGACTACAATACATGGTACAATTTTCATTATTGTGGATAATATGGATACATTCCAAAAAATTACATTAAGACACATTTTAGAGGGAACTACAATAAGTGGTTAAATTGATAACTAGTTTGTTTCAGTTGTCTCAAAGTTGGACACGTTAGTAGAAGCTACAAAACTAGAGCACCGACACTAAATAATGAAAAGGAAAAAGGTAAGGAAAAGTTTGATGTAAAGAAGACATGGAAATAAATAGTGGAAATTGGAAGGAGTGGATCAAGAAAATTTGAGATCACCCAATCCAATGGATCAAGTGATCACGCCATAACTAACTAAGAGTAGAAGGCATGTAGTCATTGTATATTTAAATGATATATCTTACATTAGATCCTAACATAGATGTTCTAAAAGTGTGTTGACTCTGATCTAAATCTTTGTACCAGTGCATGTTTTGTCTTAATATCAAAGGCTTTCAGTATTTGTGGGTAGATCTAGTTTGTTGGGAAAGAGGAAATATAAGTTTCTTGATTAAGGGTTTATGTGGTTGTTTGTATATGTTCATATAATTTATTTCAAAAGGTGAATCACTATTGTGATTTCATTTTCCTCTTCAAGGAGGTGGTGACTCTACAAAGGATTCTATCTACGATGTGAAGGGTTTCATATTTGCACCAGGCCAATCAGAAAATCTAAGGTTTTAGACAACAACACATAAAGGTATTTTCAATTTTCATGTTATTGTCATTCATGAAAGTCAAATGGTAAAAATGGTTGCCTCAATCTAGTGGTTTCAGCACTAAGAAATAGAGGTAGAAGTTTAAAATCTCAAGAGATGGATTCTAAGTCTAGATCTCAATATGATGTGCTAACTCATGAAAAGGTTCATGCGAATATTGCTAGGTTGAAAAGAGGAATTCATAATAAGATTGTCTTAACATTAAGAAGTAAAATTGGTGATGTTAAGGGTCTTGATGGATTCCAAACTTACATGAATTTTAAATTTTTAGTCATGAATCTTGATGAGTCATATAGACTGGAGAAATCATCATGGCCAGTGATACTCTTAGAAATTTTTATGCCAAATTCAGTTGATTGGCCAGCCAAGATAAGATTAGATAAGATTTATGAAATCCAAGATTTTATCATGGAGGTTGAAAGTGACTTGAAGGCTAATGAGTTTAATGTTAACAAATGCAATGAGTCTGTTGAAAGTGATGTTGAAAATGAAGAGTCTCAGCTTTATGAATTAGAGGATAGTAATCAGCAATTTGATAATATGCATAATGTCAATTCATCTTCTTATGATAATTAATATAAAGAAGAGGAACAGTGTGACAATAGTAATAGTCTTCCTTCTAGTGATGAATGTGAATGTGTTATGATGCTAGTTGTTGAGGTATTGTCTAAAAAGTAAGATGTAGGGGATGATCATAATTCTAATTTTTCACACTTTGTTATCAACAAGTCTACTATTGTAAATGTGCCAAGCCATCCAGATAAAAATCACAGCCAAGGAGAAGAAACTAGGGATGAAATCTTGTTAAGCATTGATGAGATTTTTGATTTGTTGGATCATGATTTTGAAAGGTATACTAACCAATCTAAGGATGCTTGTGTTTTGACACATTATGAAATTTCATGTGGTGCAGTCATTTCCCTAAATTTGATGTTGAAGAACATGTAGTTTCAGAATGTGCTATGTTGAGTTTGGGGGGTGTATGTGATAGCAATCCTTATAGTAATAGACATGACGACTTCTATGTTGAAAAGAAAGGTATTGGGATAAGGTTTGTTGCTGGTTCATGGTTTTCTTGTTTTCATAAGGGCGAGATAAATTTAGATAACTCATATGATGAGAAAAGAAATACTAATGAAATGGTTTATTCTAGTGAGCTATTTGAGAAAGAATTTGATGCAGATCAGCATATGGTGAACATGCAATTTCATGATAATTCTTGTGATTTGGGATCTAATAATTTTTTGGAATGTGAAGAATATGTAGCATATGTTCAATATAATTTATGGAGTACTGATATTGCAAATGAGGAGAAATCAGATTTTTCATACTCTTCATATACGGATGCACAAGATGAGTTACAATCCGATTCAAGTAACTCACTGAATGAAGTAGAATACCAAGTTTTTGTGTTTTTGGTTAAAAGAATCCATGATTCAATTAGTGATGATCAGTTTTAGTTTGGTGTTAGTTGTTATGATCACGCTGATTCATTTTTTCATAGTAAGCAAGATGAAGAAAGTATGTCTTATTTTTGTATGCACTATGGAACTAATGATAGTAGTTTTGTTTTGCCTAATGAGCTAATTGAAAGTGCTAATGTGTTGGGTGAAACAAATAAGAATGAGAGTTTTAGTTTGCCTTAGGAGAATGCAAATGAAAATCAAGTATACGATAGAGGTAAACATTTTGAAAAGGTTTAGTGGCCTGGGCCCATCGCTTGTACATAGTAGTTGTAGTTGTTTCATGTTTTCAATAAAGTTGTTCGAGAGAGTTTTTGAAGTTTTGGGAATGGTCTGCATCTCCTAGAGATCTAAAATCTTGCCATGCCACCAAGGGGCATGCATCCCCAAACAAAGCCACTATTGGCACTCAAAATTGTGTTCTCATTTTGAGCATCTATTTGAAATTTTGAGTCAATTCAAGCCTTTTAAAATGCCCATAAATATGCATGTACCCAACTGTACTTTTGAGCCCTATGAGCTGTTTAATGTTTCTAACACCTTTCTTTTAGCCTATCTAAGTTTTCCATGGTGATAAATTGACATTCTAATTCATTTGGCGAAGTCCTATTTTGAGCTAGTGTCAAAATCTACATTTTCACCTGTGTCAAACAACGACAGGAGGTTGTGTTTGTATCTAAATATCTCACACCCAGAAATGTTTCATGACTTGTTGCTTTTGAAGTACCTAATATTCATACCTGAGAACCTATGTTTTAAATTTTGAGTCATTTCAAATTTGTTTGACTAGGTTTTGAATCCCTCAAAGTTGATCAATTATCAATGTCATGCTAATATGAAATGTTCAGAATTTTGGGAAGCCCTATTTGACATGCTATAATTTTGACCCAGTTGACCCAAATGCTAAAATTCCTTTTGCATTACATTGAATAAATTAGAGACTTATTATGCTTCAAGTTTCAATTCATGACAAATTCATTTGATCAGTTTTCAAATGCGATTCCAAACGCAATTTCTAAAGTTTTACTGGTGTCAGCATTGGCAGACTGATTAGTACCCCTGTTCATGATGTTATATCTTGAGATCCATAAAAGGTGAGATCAAATGGATTGTACTACTGTGTTGTACTCTAAAAATACTCCAAGTGTGTTAGTTTAAAAGTCATCACAAATCTATATGCACACTTTTCCAAGTCAATTCCATTTGCAAAAATTGTTATCTTGTCATTGTTTCTAGTCTACAAATTCCAAGTAGCCCACTTTGACTGATCACCATTTGCATCCTGTTATTCATCATGAGCCCAAATCATGGATTCATGTTCTCCTCATGAAAATGAACCAACGCTCCAGTTTTCGTACCCCCAAGTGTTAGTTTACCCAGTTTTCCAAGCCAAATCCGAACCCAATTTATTATTTTCTGACATGTTTTCTTCCAGGCAGTTCTAAGAGGTCAACTTTGAAAGTGAAAATCTTTTGACCCTGAATTCATCATGAGACAAGATTCAACAAAGTGTAATTATGTAGAAAAAAGATTCAGTGTGCCAATTTTTAGAGCTTGATTAGGTGTTTTGGTCAGTTTTTAAGGCCAGTCAAAGGACCTCCTGGCACGAAGTGGACAGTTTGTAGATAAGTGATAAAGTGAGTTTTAATTGGTGGTTAAATGATTGAATTTGATTTCAATTAGTATGATGGGTTCAATAGGATAGTTTGAGATGATCATATGTTTAAAAATAAAACAAAAAATTAGCTAGACCCACTTTGGGGCCCGGCTGAATTCCTTAGAGTTGGGACAGCCGTTAAGGATTCAAGATGTTTTAAACTTTCAATATATCGATATTGTGGAGGAGATAACTCTAAAGAATGGCATGTTTCCAAATGAGTCAAATCTGGAGTGTAATGTTGTACACAATGTGCCTATTATAGTTTTCGCAACTGGAGTTTGAATGTCAAAAATGAATTGGAGAAGAAAAGTATCCAAATAGGGATTGTTACGAAGGTTCATGCAATCAATATGTGTAGTCTGAATACTTGGGGGATCAAAATGAGAAAGCTTCACTGTTGGAGAACTTTCATCCTCAAGTAGATTTCTTGAAGTGTAAAAAATCTATTGCTCAACCAGTTATGAGGTTAATGGAACGAATTTTCACAATTGGGAAAAATGAGTTCATGGGTTCCTCTTTTGAAAAACCATTTCAAAACTCTTTTTAAAGCCCCACAAGATTGTTTGTCTTCTCATGAGCATTCAAATTGAACATACAAATAAGAATTGGTACCATTCCCATTCGTGTGGCAACCAAAGCTTCCATCAAGAGAAAATATGATGTTCACACAAGAGTTGTCTCTGGAACACCCATAGGCAAGTTTTAGTGAACACTTTAAAAAAGAAAAAATGTTTTGTAAAGGCATATGAAGGTGTCATTTTAATAGGTGACCACGCATTAAGAGGAAGGAAGTGTCAATTTTTGAAGCCACCAAGGAACCTGACACAGGAATCTCATGCAGCTAAGTAATTAAAGAGCCACCTAGGGATTGAAAGCAAGCCTGCAACTTATGAGGAGGCAGGGGACTTTTTGTCCAATTTCACATTCATGCAAATGTTAAAAGAAACCTACAGCAAGAGCAATTACGTGCACATATTCTTGTATATAGATCTCTCACCCGAGGTACATTACCAGAAGAGGCACTGATGCTAATAGTTTTTTGTTGATATAGGAGGGGCATCTACATTTTGTGAACAGGGCAGTTGAAGTGGTCAAAGTCCATGCATTGAGAGATCTATGTCAATAAAGAAGACATCGACCAGGTAGCTGTAGCCTGTGCCAAAGAGGAAGGTGTTAGTAAGGTTTAAAGAAATACCAACCCAATAAGAGGAAGCTAGCTTAGGTGATAGAGCATGCAATATAAAAGGTAGAAGCTGATTGAAAAATGCTGCCCACAAGGAATGGAAATGGAACACACCAAAAAGGGAGGAATGAACACATAGGTTCAGAGCCAAGAACGCTAGTCAAAGAGCCTCCTACGCATGAATAGGAAAGTGCAAATCAAAGACTACCTGCAGCAAACAAAAACACAAAGCAAGTGAGATAAAGCTACTAGTTATAGAAAAGACATAGTCAAAGAGCCTCTTACACATGCAAATGGGACCTCATGAAACAAAGAAGGCAAGGTAGTACAAAAAAAAAAAGGAAATCTTCCACAAGAAGAGGCAGCATAAAGGAAAGTGGTATGAATAGGTGCCCCACGTGAAAGAAGAAACAAAAGAGGAAGAATGCATTTGATGCCAGCAGCATGAGAAAGTAGCCAACAAAGTGTAAGGATAGCCCACGTAATATAGAAGGGCCATCCACAACGGAAAAAAAAGGGAGCAAGTTGCTTGGCAGTTGAAGACACCCACAATAGAATATGCAGAACTCCATGCCAAGATTGAAAAAACTTGGCCATTCAAAAGGGGAAATCGTAGTCTAAACCCTTTATTCCACATTCAATGGGACTGGGAATTAAGAATTTTTTAAATACCATTCTTTGCAATACACTTTGTGTATTGAAGACCAAATCTAGATTGTGGGACCCCAACAATGTGCACATAGAGGATAGCTAGAGGACATTAGACATTGAATTTTGAATGAACATGCATACCCAAACAATAACATCAACATAACCAAGTGATCAAAAAAAGTCAAAAATTTGACAACTCACTACCTTGCTAGCCAGAAAACCCAAGGATTTTTGGCTAGCGACATAGCGAGTCGTCAAAAAAACTTAGAAATTTGGTGAAAGATAAATGAGCTTAGAAGGAGGAGATTTCACCATGTGTCTTGATTGTGTGGTCATTGCTACATTGCCAAATGGAAGATGCATTAGAATAACCATAGCAACATAGCGGCCAGTGATGTGGTGATGACACATGGCAGCAAAGATGAGGTTGCCAGCCAATCTTAGTGTGACATGTGGCACTGTTGCGTAGGCCTAAGCCAATAAAATAATGACATGTGGCATATTTTAAATGGTTCAAAGGAGGAAAGTGAAGATTTCAAGTATTAAAAAATATCTTTGCACTCCACGTTCATTCTGAAGTTGAATAAATTTGATTCCAAATTATAAATTTCCTATAGTTTGAGCTATGGGTTTATTTTAAATTTTTCAAATTTATTCTTTTACTTGCCATGGAGCCATGAATAGAGCCTAAAACTTCAGAGGGCCATAACCTCAGCATTTTTATCGAAAATGGGCATTCCAATATACCACCAGAACCAGAACGAGCCAATTTTTTCAAATATGAGGTCATTTTGTGCACAGGTCTTCACCAATTCATGTTATAGGTCAATTTGTGTTTCCTAGGGCATTGGCAGTAGAATAGGAAAATTTGATCATTGAGCATCAGAGTTTGTTAAAGAGCAATTTTGAAGACCCTTTGAAGCCTGAATGTGGTAAAGATAAACTAGAAAAGATTATTTTGCATTCTTGAGGCCATTTTTAACTAATTTGTTACTTTTACCTTGTGCTCATTTTAACATCAAAAATTAGTTGCACTCTTTCATCATCACGTTTTGGGATATTTTATACCTCGAAGGCCAAATGATGGGATTAGATATGCAGTTATAGAGAGAAAGTAGAGAGAAGCTTTTTCATCTTCTTGGGAAGGAATTTTAAAGGGATACATGTTAGTTGCATAATGAATATGGGAATGGCTTCTTTTCTATTTATGCTTTCTTCTTCTCTTTTGTAGGGGTTGGAAAATATTGGAAAGTTTCTCTGGTATGAAGATAATTAGTAGAACTAGCCCTGGAATTGATGAATTCTGAATGGAAGACTTGGGATGTGCTAGTTCCAGACCATGAAGCTTTTCTTTGGCTATGATACCCCCTTCCCATCCCATTAGCTTCCCATTCCCACCATTTTCTCTCTTGTATGACAACATTTGTTCATTGAATAGTCTGGTTTATTAGGTTCTTTGTGAGTTAATGTCATGCATTTTTATGTATTATTTCAATGAAATCAATACAAGGAATAGCAAGTGTTTAGTTTAATTTTAAATCTTGTCTCCTTTCTCGATTGAGCTGTGATATTTTATGGTCTTTGACAAAGAGCCTAGATCGTAGTTGCAATCTGTTAAGGTTGTATGTTGCTTCATTGTTGCTTGTAATTCAATAAATTATGTAAATGCTTCAGAGATTCAATAGGGTTGCAGGTTTATTGATGAGGATATCAGGTAAGAATGAGATTTAAATTGAACATTGATATCCAATTTACAAGGTAAATGGATAGATCTGGAATTTTGGCATGAGAATTGTGTTGTAGATATCTAAAGTGCATGAGGGAGATTCATAAATTGCCTAATGGATGAGGCACTGATCTATTATAGGATCATAAGTTTGTTGTTCATATCTAGTTTTCATCCACTTTCCCCACCCACATAAAATCAAATCAAATTCAAATCATCTTTACAATTTTATGTTGAAGAGCTAGAATAGTTTAACCCTCACTCAGCTTATGAGATTCATAGATTTACATTTGGCTACTATAGATCTGTGTCATGTCATGAGTTATTAGGAGATATAAGGCATTTGCATCTATAGTAAATAGATTTAGGTATATTTTTTGCACTGGTTCCATACATCATAATCTCAAGGTTAACCCGTCGAGGTCTCACAGAGCCTGAAGTGAAGAAGGGTCATGCCTTATAGTTGGCTTAGTGTCTGAAGTGATGTGTTAAAGATAGAAGTTAGCTGCCCCTAGATATGTCATATTCTCATTGGGATAATTGAAAACCCACCAACATTTTCAAACACCAATAGTTTACATTCTACATTCTCTATATTCGAGTAAAACCAGGAAGATGATCATAAAAATGCCAAGTGATACTTGTTGCAGGAGTTCTTTAAATAATTTGGTTTGCCTTTATTGCCTTTCATCATGAAATTCCTCAGCTACATCAGCTAGTAGAATCATAATATCTTAAACTTCTCTTACCACATCCATTTCTTCTCTGGGGCTGTTCAAAATATCTTGTCCTTTCTTTCAAACTTCTTGCTCTACTTAATCCAAGATTAGATCTTCGTATTTACTTTTTCTATCTTTGCAACTTGAACCTATTATTATCCACCACCTTTGGTCAAACTCTTAACTGACTACCTAGTGAGAGCTATGTGTCATTATTTGATAGGTTGGGCTTGCCACCTTTTTGCATCCTCGTAGCTATAATTTATTATGACCAAGTTGACTCACAATGACCTCAAAATTACTTGAAAGTGGGCCATCTACACCACGTGTCCCCCTCTCGTTATGTCACTTTAGGTAACCTTCTTGCTTCTTTGGTTAGAAACATAATGATAGCCCTTGATCAACCTTCAATCTGATAGTGGAAACTAATAATGACATCATAATTGTGATGGGCCCAGTAGGACACATTTCCTATTGTCTCTATATTTCTATGGATATTCAGTGTGCATCTTTTGTTAGTGAAAAAGTGATAACCATAGATCTTCCTTTGATTTGATGGTCCTGACACAACATCTTGTTCGCACTATGTTTATACTTGTGGCAAATGAAAACTTGATAGATGGAACTTTGTACTGACAGCAGCCTATGAGAACTCCCTGCAAAGGCTGGTCCTACCACTTTCCATGTGTCACATTGTCATTATGTTGCTATAAGTAAAAATTGTACAATTTCATAAAGAAAAATAATGACATCTATTGATCTTGGGGAGACTGGATGGCTAAACAGAACATTTTTTCTTTTTTGTGCTCATATCTGTAGAGAATAAGCAACTGACAACTAGAAACTTATTTATGATAGAAGATTTTTGGAAACTCCCTGCATGGGTTGGTTCTACCACTTGCTACATGTCAAATTTTCATTATGTCTCTATGGTTAATGATCTTTCAACTTTTAATAGCGACATAACAATGATCATAGATCTTAATCTATTGACGGCTAAGAGAGAACCACAATCTACCATCCTCGTCAGTACCTTTGACCAATCAAGTACTACCACATCATCATGTTTGCTTTGACTCCTTTCTTATTATGTGGCTTAAGCTTTAATCTAGCCCTACTTGTCTACATATCAGTCTATCACTTTGTCACTATGGATAATGACTTTGCTTTTTGGTTAGTGACATAGTGATAGCCGCCCATCTACATTTGATCTGATGGTCCTGAAGATGCATCAATCCCTATCAGTACCTTGGCTAATCA
Organism: Cupressus sempervirens; assembly: GCA_028749045.1. Taxonomy (NCBI): domain Eukaryota; kingdom Viridiplantae; phylum Streptophyta; class Pinopsida; order Cupressales; family Cupressaceae; genus Cupressus; species Cupressus sempervirens. The sequence continues at coordinate 731,492,686 of CM053783.1, read as the reverse complement.
AAACCTTGCCTTATGCCAACTCATTCTCACACCCTTCCACGTCCTCACTCTATAGTCTAAAACTAGTCCCACATGTCTACGTATTTGTCTATCACTTTTTCACTATAACTATTGATCGTACAACTTCCATTGATGATATAGTGACAACCGTAGATCTCCTTCTAATCTACAGCCTATGGTTGAATGATCTCTTCCTTCTACATATATGAACTTGACATATGGAGCCTTCTACTGATAGTACTCTTCTGCAACTTCTCTCATGAACTAGTCCCATATATCCATGTGTCACATTATCACTTTGTCAATATGGATAACATCCTTGCTTCCTTGGTTAGCGATAAAGTGATAACAATAGATCCATCTTTGATCAGACGACTAGGAAGATGCATGATTCTCTCTCTTGAAATTAAAAATAGGGCCCACAAGATAGGTGTCTACTTTTCATTATGTCTCTATAAGTAATGACCTTGCAACTCCGCAAAGCAACGTAGTGACGACCCTTGATCTGCTAAAAGATCGAGGGCTTTTGTGATGTCTAACTTCATGATGTAAAATATATCCCATAAAAGCTTTAAAGTTTTTAATAAAGGTTGGTCATAAGCATAAGACATGTGGATTCAAAAGGTTAGAAAACCTAGGGGTATAAAAGATAAAATGTGGTCAAACATTTTACGTATCTCCTCAAAACCAATAAAAGAATGTGAAATATGGTTACCACTCTAGATGGAAAAGATTGGTCAACGTCTCTAGCCATTTTTGCACAATGATAAAAAATGGTAATATTTTTGGTGATTTCTACTAAATGGTTGCCTACTAGACCTCAAACCAGTGGCCTTGAGGGATCTATTGGGTATAGGGTTAAATCATATATGTTAATGGATTTCAAAACTAGTTGCTCATGCTCAATTATATGCATTTGGGTCATGAATAGCTATAAAAATGGTTGAGAATGATGATGCTTCTATATTGGCATGAATGCAACACTTTTTCTTGCCAGCCTCTTGGAACTTAGGAACTTTATTGAAAGCAGGAAAAACTGAAACTAAACAAGCATGTGTTGGAGCAGCACTTAAGGAAATCAAAAATCAGGAAAGATGTATACAAGAAAGAACCAGGAAGATCATACCTTGAAGAAAAGCTTGAGGTATATCTTGTTCATAGGGATTGGCAGAACTTCCCCCTCCATAGTTAATAGCTAGTAGGTATTATTTTATTTGCATTTTGAAATCATGAACAGCCCAGTCCACATGTGATCAAACTTGTTATGGTGGCCTAGTCTACTTTTTAAAACATCCCAACATAGAACCAAATCTCCTTCTTGAAAGACTCTTAGCTTGGATTTCTTGTCAAACACCTTTTTGGTTTGGATCTACTGGTATTCCATTGTCTAGAATGATTTATTTCTCTCTTCTTTAAGCTCTTGTAACTTAGCATACCTTAGCTTCAATGGTTCATCTTCTTCAAAAAGCATCATATTATCAACCAGCTTTAATGAAGGGAACTCTATAGAAATAGGTAGCTTGGCTTGTTTTCCATATACTAGAACATAAGGTGAATTTCCAAGAATCTATTTGGGTGTGATTCTATCAAGCCATAAGGCTGATCTCAACTTGGAATGCTAATCATGTTTTTTATCTGCTAAAGTCCTTTTTAAAATCCTTAGCAAGTTCTTATTGATACTCTCAACCATACCATTGCCTTGAGGGTAATAGTTTGATGAAGTATTGAGATATACTTCATTCTTCAATTCCCATTCAATTATTCTTGTCCCCATAAATGCCAAGGCATTTTCAGATACAATGGAGTCAAGAACTCTGAACTTGCAAATCAAATCATCATAGAAATTCAAAACAAAAGTTTCATTAGCCTCTTTTAGAGCTATTGTTTATGTCCATCATTTGAAATATTTTGTGGTAGTTAGAATCCATTTGTAGCTAGCACTAGGATTTGGATTTATAGGACTGCCAAAATCAATACCCCACTTCATGAATGGTTGGTCGATTAGAATAGGATACAGAGGTAAGGTAGCCAACCTTTCTTTTCCAGAAAACAATGCACATTGCTTGCATTTTCTTGCCCAAGCATGAGAATCCTTGAATAGGTTGGGCCAATAATATCTAGTCCTCATGGTCTTATAGGCTATTGTTTTTGGAGAAAAGTGACCTCCTTCATTATGGAATTGCTTCAAGAACTCATTAGTATGGTTGTTGTCAATGCACCTAAGGAGGACTCCATTGATATCTTTTATGAATAGAAGATCATCCACTAATATATAAGGTACATATTGTAATCTAAAATACCTTAACTTGGCTCTACCAAGTAATAGAGGACATTCTCCAAATTCTAAGAAATGAACCATATCTTGTAGCCATCTTTCTGATTGATCTTGTTGGGGAATATCTTGACTAGCTAGTACAGTGTATGTTATATCATCTATAATATGAGTCTTCTCATTAGCTAATTGCTCACATAAGCTCTTCCCTCTGACAAGCTTTGTCACCTAAATATGTACATCATACTCCATAACTTGAGTTATCCAACCAGCCCTTCTCTTGTTGAGGTCCTTGCTTAACAATAATTCCTTCACACTAGGATGAGCTACCATAAGATGGATCTTTCTATTAGACACCAAGTGTCTAAATTTTTTTAGGATTTTTAGCACATCAAGCATGTATTTCTCAATGAAACTTTATCTTTGTTCATATTCTTCTAACGCTCACTGAAGAAAGCAATAGGTTGTTCTAAACACTTATCATTATGTTGAACTAGTATTACATAAATTTTGTCCATACTACCATATGCGTACAATGTGGAGTCCTTATAAAAGTTAGGACTCACCAAAGTAGGAGTAGCTGACAATGCTTCTTTTGTTGCTTCAAAACTATGTTTGGCTTCTTTTGACCCATTGAAAATAATGTTTTTCTTAAGCATTGAGGTCAATGGCTTTAGCAAGTTAGCAATACCTGGGATGAAACATCTGACAAAGTTGATTCTCCCAATAAAACTCTACAATCCCCTTTTATGATGTGGCAAACGAAACTCTGAAATATATGCAACCCTTTCAAGATCAATTGTGATGTCTTTCTTGGCTACAACATATCCCAATATTTTTCCTTCATGGACAACAAACACACATTTCTTTGGATTGAGAGATATGCCAAACTCTTTGCATCTTTCTAATATTTGACTTAGATGTTCAATGTGATGTGATATCATCTAGATAGATCAACATGAATTTGTATATCAAATTATTAAAAGTCATTTCCATGGCTTTTCAAAAAGTTTCCCCTGCATTAGACAAGCCAAAAGGCATCCTTTTATATGCTTTGTTATCCCACTTTGTGGTGAATGTGGTTTTGAATTGGTCTTCCTCCTTAACTAAAACTTGATTATAGCCAAAATATCCATCAAGGAGGGAAAACCTATCAAAACCTAAAACATATTGGAGCATTTTTTCCATAGATGGCAAGGTATGATGGTCTTTTAATGACACTCTATTGAGGTCTCTAAAATCAACACATAATCCTAGCTCCCATTCTTTTTCCTAATAGGAACCAGATTTGAGACCCAACTGGTGTGTTTGATAGGAAATATTATTTTTCTCTCAATGAGCTTGAAGACCTCCTTTCTCATTAAGGGTTCCAACTTTAGGTTGATAGGCCTTTGCTTCTGCGTTATGGTTTTGGAATTGGGTTCTAACTCTATAGTATGTTGGAAAGGCATGGATCAAACCCTTAATATTTGCATAACTCCAAGCAAAAACATCATTGAACTCTTCAAAAATTTGGATATATGATTTCCTTTCTTCAATAGGAATTTCCTTTCCAAAATTTAAATTCTTCCCCCTACAATCTCAAGATCTTCATAGTGATGTTATTGAACCACCAAGCTGGTTTTATTCTTCTTGACTTGGTCATCAATGTTAAAGATAGACTCTAGAGTAACCAATCCCTTGGGAATTTTATTGGAACTCAATTGTATAATTTGATCACCATATTATTTTTTCACTTTATGTTGATTAAAAGCTAAATGCATGTCCTCTTTAAGTAGAAAATTCAAAATTTGTTCATCAATGTCAAAAACTTGCCAATTAACATCATTGTCAGGTATAGAAGGTTTGACCACCACTTTGATATGATTTTGTACATCTTCTTTTCTAATATCTTCAAAAATATCAAATTGTGCTCCTAGAGTAGCTAATCTATCAGCATGTTGATTCAATCTTCTAGGAATAGAAACTATGTTAAAAGCATCAAATTCTTCAATTAGATCCCAAACTCTTTTCTTGTAGCTTTTTAATTTGTCATTTTTGGTCATGTGCAACCTTCTCACCTGGTTGAAAATCAACTCACTATCTCCAGATACTTTTATGCATTTGGCACCTCTCATTCTGGCCCATTCCAATCCCTAAATTAGACCCTCATATTTAGTTGTATTGCTTGTGCATGCAAAAATAAATGAAAAGCTACATAATATTTATTCTTATGAGGTGAGATCAACATTGCTCCCCCACCTGAACCACTCTTGTAGTATAACTCCCAAACTTCATTTTGTTGCTTAGAAAGATTAGTTGTATCTTTGACAAGGTCTAGCATTACTACTCCAACTTCTTGGAAGACATAATTTCCTAGACCAGTATCTATAATATCTTTAATGGTAACATCATTGGTCTCCTTTGTTAAGATATTTTATATTGTCCACTCATCTAGCAAGACATTAAGGATACCATCAACTTGAGTATTTGTATCTTGGACAAAAATGCAATACAATTGGAATTGATCACACTGGGTGTATAAGGTTAAATGTGGTCTTTTATAATTAATTTAGACCTAATTGTTACTTTGGTTCTATATCTAGTCCTAAATAGTGTATGTGACCAATCTACAGATAAATAGCCTCCTATCTTGGTTGTAAATTCTCTTGACAAGCAAAGGCAAAAATATGGAGGTAGATCTATCACAAAGATATCTTGGAGAATAGAGAAATTGGGACATGAAAGGAGTGTTAAACTTTCATTCTTTATGAGACCTAATGTGTTAACACACGAACCATCTAGTTGGAATACGCCTTTCTCTATGGGCTCATACTTTAAACCTAGTTGGTATGCTATACTTTAAACCTAGTTGCTCTACAATTACAAACAAAATTATTTCCAATAATCAATGAGGCATAAAATGTTGGAGGTTTTACACCCTTACCTTTGATATGATTATCTTTCTTGCTACTATCTTGAGAAATAGCTCCTTGATTTGTGAATATAGTCCTACTAGGCTCATCAGCAACTTGATTTGGAATATATGTTGCCAAAGCTTCTTTCAACAAGTTAGCTTGTCTTGGAATAGCTAGAGAATCTCACATAGACATGATGATGTTCATTATTTTCATGTTTTCCACAATATTAAATGGCATAGTAGCATGTAACTTTTCTTGGATTTTAGGGATGAAAGGATGTACTTGTTGTTGTGACTACTCCTGAGTGGCAATAGGAGGATTTATTTGTTTCTCCGTATGTCCCTAAAGTAAGGATGACTTCTCAATTGATACATCCTTACTTGTATGTATGTCTTTGTCTAGGGCTCTTTTCTTTTCTTGGGTGTAGACACCACTTGTCGTATTATCTCTATTCACACCACAATACTCTTCATCTTGCTAGTTCATGAATGTAGCATCTATAGGAGGGACCTCTAGTTGTGTCTTAGCATCAACATCAAATGTAAGTTGTGAAGTAGAAATAACTTGAACCATTAAGGCTTGATTCATCACTCCATTGGAGCATGCAGCCCAGTTATGTTGCTAATTACAAGGGTAACACCATCCATATTCTATTGCTAGCTTATTTTTTAGTAGGAACCATATCTCTGGTAGTATTTGGAGGAGGAGCAGTATTCAAAGGAGCATGGTTATAAGGCCTAACAGGTCTCTAGTTATAATTTTTCCTATCAAGTGTATATTGACTTTGAAACTATTGCTAGGTAGGCTGATTTGATGTCTAATTCTGAGATTGGGATGGCTACCTAGCCTGATAATCTCCTTTCTTAATATTTACTAAGTCATTGGTAAGGTTTTGTAGGAGGCTTTCCATCCTTTTTTGGCCATTTCTTAGCTCTTGTAGTTTTAATGAAGGGCTTGCAACTACAAATTCTTGGCTTGGAGTAGCTAATAATGGGTTAAAAGGTGGTATGGATAGGGGTGTATTAGGTTGGATATCTAGATATATGGGCATTGGAGGCCTAGGGGCAATCTTACTTGCTTGAATAAGATTATTCTCAACTCTTATAGCAATGCCATAACCTTGTGGTAGTGAGTAACCCCCCATAGATTGTATCATGACAGAGATATCACTATTTAAGCTTCTCAAATAATATAGAAAACCATGTTGTTCTGCAGGCCTTACTTGAACTGGTATTCTGCTCCAAGTTCTTTGGAATCTGTAGTTGAATTCCATCATCTGCTCATGAGGAGTACACTTAATGGTTGTGAGTTGTTCAACAAGAGATAGAAAATCTGACTTGTCTTCAAAATGCCTTGTCAAGACATCTCCCAATGCATCCCAAGAATTGATTGAACCCACAACATGGCTTCAAAACCATTATAGGGCCTTTCCTTTGAATAAGGCTACAAGTAGATTCAGAGCAACATCTTCCTCTATGACATGATGTATAATGCATAATGTTACTACATCTCTGATATGCTCAAATGTCATCATTTGGCCTTCTCTAGTGAAGTTTGATAAACTCTTCAAAGAAATTAGAGGAATATCATGATGTTGAGTGAATTATAGTAGACTCCCTTGATTGAAAGGGATGGATGTAAATTATCATGGTTGAAAAATTCTTCTCACTGGAACAGTGACTAGCTTTGCAACAACGATAGAAATTATTGGTGGAGTAGATCTAGCACTTCTTGTATGAACAAGGGTATCCTAGATCCTCTCAATTATTCTACCTCTCCTTCTAGATGGGGATAGCTCTTTATATTTGAAACTTTCAAAACTACTTTTGGTCTATACTTTTCTCATAAATCATATGCACTAATCCTTTTCTTCCCACAATTAGAGTCGCAAGATGTGTATATTATTTTTACTTCTAAGCAAGTTTATTTACTATTGTACACACCAACAATAGCAAGAAGATATGGAGAAAAGACTAAAACACTTTTCTTAGTCCCACCAGGTGTGCCAAAATTGTTATCTCTAGAAGTTGCACCTTGACCAAAAACTACAATTCTAGGATTTAGTCACTTCGAGTAACATGGAAACACTCCTAGGTAGTGGGAAGTACCAAAGTTAGGAGTGAATCTCTAGGTTATAGTATAGCTCCTTTTTATGTTTCACTAATTTACTTCTTTAAACACAAAATTAAACTTGAGAGGGAAAGGGATAGAAGGATTGCTTGAAAGTAAATGTTGAAAAGTAAAAAGGGTGATACAGCAAAAATTAACATAAAAATATTCCTGGCCTAACATGATGAATAATTCTAAATAGTTGGGATAAGCACAATATTGACCTTAGGAAAACTCACACATGAATAACTCATAATAAGGAAGCACTTTAGATGATTCTAAGGGGAATGCAAACATTCACAGTTAACCATTTGAGATAAAGTGTGATTTCATGACTTGCAACCTATATAAACATTCTAGGACTTCACTTGTAGCTATAATTGAGACAAGAACCTAGGGATTCAGATTAAATCACAAGTCTTATCAAATCACTAAATTAAGCAGCAAAAGAAACAAGAAGGTCTCATAAACTATTCCTTTATCTATTTAGATTTCAAAGGTCATTCCACAATATTTATCTAGACTAACTGTAAAGTAAAGTCATTTGTAGAGAAGGCATGAAGGATTCTTAAAAAATCTTGACAATGTTATTTTTTGCATAAAACTTCCAAATTCCAACCCTTCTTCCTCATCTTGGAAATCCTTATAAAGAGAAGGATTCCAACCAGTTTCAGATGTCTAGGCACATGTCAAAAGACTTTTGGAAGAATCAAATATATCTTATAAAGTTACACTTTACATTTATATTCTACATTCTTTGTATTTGGGTAAAACTAGGAAGATGATCATAAAAATGCCACGTAGTACTTGTTGTAGGAGCTCTTTAATTGATTTTGTTTTCCTTTGTTTCCATTCATCATGAAATTCCTCAGCTGCATCAACTGATAGAATCATGATATCTTGAACTTCTCTTACCACATCCATTTCTTCTCTAGGGAGGTTCAAAATATTTAATCCTTTCTTACAAACTTCTTGCTCTACTTTATCCAAGATTACATCTTTGTATTTCCTTGTTCTATCTTTGTAACTTGAACCTATTATTCTCTGCCACCTTTGGTCAATCTCTTAACTGACTGCCTAGTAAGAGCTACATGTCATTGCTTGATAGGTTAGGCTTGTCATCTTTTTGCATCCTATGAAAGTGGGCCATTTGCACCATGTTTCCCCTTCTCATTGTGTCTCTTTGGATAACCTTATTGCTTATTTGGTTAGTGACATAACTACATCCCTTGATCAACCTTCAATATAATGGTGGAAACTAATAACAACATCATAACCATCTTGGCCCCAGTAGGACATGTGTCCTATTGTCTCTATGTCACTATGGATATTTTTCATGCATCTTTTGTTAGCGACAAAGTGATAACTGTAGATCTTCCTTTGATTAGATGATCTTGCTGCAATATCTTATTCACACTATGTTTATACTTGTGTAAAATGAAAGCTTGACAGTTGGAACTTTGTACAGATAGCAACCTATGACAAATCCCTATGAAGGCTGGTCCTACCACTTTCCACATGTCACATTGTCATTATGTTGCTATAGGTAAAAATTGTGCAATTCCACAAAACAACATAACAACATCTGTTAATCTTGGGGAGATCAGGTGGCCAAACAAAACAAATTTTCTTTTCTTGTGCTCATATTTGCAGTGAATTATAGCAATTGATAGCTACAACCTTATTTATGATAGAAGAATTTTGAAACTCCCTACATGGGCTGGTCCTACCACTTTCTATGTGTCAAGCTATTGTTATGTCACTTTGCCTAACGATCTTGCAACTTCCAATAGTGACATAATTATGATCATAGATCTTAATTTGATCGACGACTATAAGAGAACCATAGTTTACCATAATCATCAATAGCTTTGACCAATCAAGTATTGCCACATCAACAGGTATTCTTTGTCTCCTTTCTTACTTTGCAACTTAAGCTTCAATCCAATCCCACTTGTCCACATGTCAGTCTATCAATTTATCACTATGGATAATGGCCTTGCTTCTTTGGTTAGCAACATAACAATAGTTGCACATCTACCTTTGATCTAATGGTCATGAATATGCATTGATCCATGTCAATACCTTGGCCAATCAAAACCTTTCCCTACACCAACTCATTCTGATACCCTTCCATGTCCTCATTTTGTAGTCTGAAACTAGTCCTACATGTCCACATGTCCATCTATCACTTTTTTGCAATAACTATTGACCATGCAACTTGCATTGATGATATAGTGACAACCATAGATCTCCTTTTGATTTGATCGCTTATGGTTGAGTGATCTCTTCCTTCTAGTTCACATACATGATAAATAAGAACTTGACATCTAGAGCATCATATTGATAGCACCCTTTTGCAACTTATCTCATGAATTGGTCCCACATATCCATGTGTCATATCATCACTTTTTTCTATGGATAAAATCCTTTCTTCCTTGGTTAGTGACAAAGCAATAATTTTAGATCCATCTTTGATCGGACGACTAGGAAGATGCATGATCCTCTCTCTCAAAAGTCAAAATAGGGACAACAAGACATGTGTCTACTTGTCGTTATGTCACTATAAGTAATGACCTTGCAACTCCACAAAGAGATGTAATGACAACCCTAAATCTACTAAAAGATTAAGGGCTTTCATGATCTCTGACTTCATGACATAAAATATAACTTGTAGAAGCTTAAAAGGTTTTAATAAATTTTGGTCATAATCATAAGACATGTAGATTCAAAAGGTTAGTAAACCTAGCGATATAAAAGATAAAATATGATCAAATATTTTATGTGTCCCCCTCATGAATGCATGGTATTTAATGAACCAATAGAAAAACATGAAATATGGTACCACCCTATATGGAAAAGACTGGTCAACATCTCTACCCATTTTTTCTCAGTGATAAAAATGGTAGCAATAGCATTTAAAGGAGATTTTACTGGTGCATTATTGATGATACCACCAAAAGTATTGATATGAGATAGATTGGAGAAGTAGGTGAGATGGAAATAAGAGATCCCTACAACAAATTGTGTGATAATGGAGTCTTTAGGAAGAATATAAAATCGTTGAAAAAAAAGGGTTAAACCATGCCCTAGATTTTCCTTAAGTGTTTAAGACCAAATGGATTAGAATTTTTTTGAGCCGTATACATGATAACTATATTTGGTTGGAAGGTGGACCAATTAAGCTCACTAAGAGGATAATTAATTGAGTATCATTGTATCCTTCCCTTGATTGACTTAAGAGCATATGAAGTGATGCGAATGAAACTATTGAAAAGAATGCAGGTACAATATGGAATGAAAGAGGGATGTCTATTGACACAATCTCAGATCCCCTAATTTCCTTCGTAGTGAGAGTGATTTTTCACAAGTTCTTTCAATATAGCCAACTGAGTAGTGTATCATGTATGGCTATTGATTTGGATTACAAGATGGTAAAGAGGGACCATTCCTATGACCTTGTCGAGTTGCAACTATAGCAACTATTAGACAACTTAAAGGCCATCAAGAAAGTACAAATTTCATCATGAAAATTTGGTTCTTTACTTATTTTCATATTCTTTTATGTAAAAAACACATTCCCACCTTTAGCATAGTTGCTTGGAAGACCAATAGGCCAATTGGACAACAGATTTAAGAATTCATAGAATAGCTAGGAGGTAACTTTGAGTCAATGATGTCTATCTACTTTGAGGATTTTAAGAAATCCATGAAACAGAGGTTGAGGATCCCTATATTCTTATTGGAAAAACATTATTATGATGTTTGTTTCCTAGTGGATGCAAACCACACATATGTGCAAGCAGCAATACCAAGAGTCAGATGGCTAAAACCCTTGCCATATGAGATAAATGTAGATGAGGTGGGAGCAACTATTATAGCTTTACTAGTAGAAGATATTGGCAAGAGTGCCACCTCATTTGGTAATTATGAGGAAGCCAAATAAAGGATCACAATGGACCTAAAGATAGCTACAATTCTTAGAAAGAAGAACAAACTGGTGAAAAAGTTGAAGGAGAGATTTGGTGAAGGAGATAAAGAAGAAAATGATTATGATGAAGAGGAAGAACAAGGCCAAGCCCCATTAACATTAACTCAAGGCATGGGAGAATATCAAGGACAAGAAGTAGAAGGTTTTGAGGAAGAATAAATCAAGGAAGCACCTCAATTAGCTAAGAAAAAGAGAAAGGCAAAGGAGCTAGAAGTGGAGAAACCTACAAAGAAGCTTTTTTGATTAAACCACAAAAGAAGCCAGCAATACATTCTACTAGGTCTAGCAAAATGGTAGCAACCAAACAAGCAAAAGAAGTTGAGAAAACTAAGGGCAAAAGGATTATTACCACAACAAAGTTGAGCTAGCCTACTAAGAAGACATGCAAAAGATTGAAGAATAAGTTAACGCCTCAACTAGATTTAGATGAGGAGAAGATCAAGTCAAATGACTTGAGTCAATACAAAGTGGTAAGCCACAATCCCTCTTATGACATAGATAATTTGTGTGAAAATATTATTACAAATGCAAATTTTTCAAAGTTCACACATGTTGATTTTGATAAGCTAGGGAGTGTATATAAAAATAAGGTTGAAAAATACCTATATGAGATGATGGCTACATTTGAATCTACTCCCCTCGAGATTGTAAACTCTTTACCTAAAATTCTATATGATTGAGTTGAGAAAAAGTGGCAACATAGTTTGACCACTGAGAAGCAAATTAGACAAGCTTAACTAGCCCAAGTTATGCCTACTTTGGATAAGTAGATGATGGATAAAGCCATGAACAAATACAAGGGGATATTTTCCCTCGAATATAGAGCTTCCAAGATTTTGAGGAATAAGATAGAAGAAGTGGTGACTCAAAGCACATTTCTTTGGAAGGACATTTATGGTTTATCCACCAAGGCCACAAAAAATAAAGAAGAAAAAGACATAAAGGAACCTAACAAAGGTGAACAAGATGTTGCAGATGTTGCAAAAGAGGTCCTAGTCAAGGATGGTAATGTGGAAGGCACTAAGGAGACAACAACAGAGGAGGCCATAGCTGAAGATGAGCAGTAGGATGTACAAGATGTAGAAGTGTCAAGTGCTAATCCTCCACATATAGACCAAGTGAATCAACAAGACTCAGTACAGATAAAGGATGTTGTTGATAATTCATCTTTGAACGTCAATACTTTGACTAAATAAGATTTGGAAAAAAAATATTGAAGGACTCCACCACAGTAGCTTAACTATGCTCAAATGCCATATTGGTGAGAGTTGATGAGATCTAGAATGTAGCAGTTACATTAGCAAGGGAGAAACGAAAAGACACATCTAATATGCCCCCTCAATCCACAAAAGCTAAGGAGAAAGAAAAATAGGATCTACAAACATATCAAAGTCTAAACCTAGAACAAATGGTTGTTACAATTGAGACACAATTTGTAATGCCTATAGTTGTATTTCAAATAAAAGAGGCAGAGGCACAACAAAAAGATACATCATTGCCTAGCCTAAGTAGTTCAATTATGCTAGCTATATTAACTATTGAGAAAGATGGAACTAAAGTTCACACAAGTTAGGAAGTCTTGTGGTGTCCACAACACACACCCCATTACTCACTAGGAATGGGGACCCCCTACTTTTTTTCTAACTCCTAGACTCACAGTTTGAGAGTCGGGAGAAATTATTAAAAGTTAGAAAATTTTAGAGTTAAAAATTTTTAAAATGCACAAAATTATATAAAAAAATTCAATCATGTGCATGCATGTGCGGGTGAAGTGCATGTCGCACACCAGTGTGAGTGTCGAGATGCGCCACACACCTAATCCAGTGTGGGGTTATAAAACCCCCAAGCACATCATTTTTCATTTTGCGTTCAACACACTGTCGAGAACCCAAGGTAATGTCGGTGCACCATTTTCTGTTGGAATCACGTGCCGCGTAGGCACCACACTTAACATCATGCATTGTGCCTTTTGATGCCATGCAGGTACCCCAAATTTTGGTGTTGCTTTCTTTTTTAAAGCACCATAAGGCCTCATTACCCTAATGCCACTCATAAATCTAGCGAGCACTAGCCTTGGTGCCATACACCACTTCCAATGCCACACACCACTTCTGTTGCTCACAAACCCTATGCCACACTTCCACCTTCACATGCACCTTCGGTGCTACTTCTACTCACACCCTCTGGGGCCATGCACCCTCCACTAGCACGTGTGTCCAAACATTTTATTTAATTTAATTTTTGAAAATATATATAATTTTAAAAATAAAATAAATAAAAAAGTAAATTAAATGCCCAAATGGGATGTTTTTATACTCATTTTTATTCATAGTTTTTTTTTACATTTTATCTTTGACTAATAAACATCTTTCTCACAATGTGCAGGTAACCAAATGGCATCCACATCCAGAGTAACACCAAAACCTATAGTCTTCAAATTCCAAGGTATACCTTCAAAATCAAGATTCCACGATGATCAAGGAAGAAATCAAAGATACCAACCTCAAACACACAGACTTAGGAGAATTCCTAAGAATTTGCAACAAGCCAATAGAGAGGTTAGCCATGATGGCTGCATTGATCCATTTCAGATTGGTAAATGCAATATCACATCCTGTGTTAGTAAAATCAATGGAACTAATCATGGCCCTGTCACAACACTTTGTTCCTAAAGAAAGGGTAGTCAAAAGCATCACTAGAGAAGTGGTGTTGGATTTGGTACCTGACAACATTGAGAAGGTCTTTCATCTTCCTAGAGTACACCAATTCATCAGACTATCATATGAAGCAACTAAGAGATGGTACAAGGAGCATCAACAAGAGACAATTGACATCATACAATCTTCATACCTCATTGAGAAGCCTCTTCGAGGAAGGATAATGGGAAAAGTGGATATGACTTGGGGATGCATGAAGGAGGACATTGGATACTTCATCATTCTTTTGAGTAGAGTCATGGGCTTACCCGTAGCGGGCCACCTCAGCACTTTCATGGTCAACTTCATTGAGACCATCAGACAAACAAAGATACCATTGGACTGGGCCACCACACTAAGTGAAAACTTGTGTGAGCAACTAAGGATGTTGAAGGATAAGAAGAAGTTTTACATGACTTCTTACATGGTGTACTTGCTTGCAATGAGGGCAAAAAACTATCCCAATTCATATAGAAGAGGTAGTATGCAGGATCCCAATGCCTGGCCATATTTAATCTACCCCCAGGTGGTGAAGAAGAAGCTCTCAGTGTAGAGTAAGGAATAAAAAATTATGAATGATGCGTTCATCTTTGCAATCATTCGATTCATAGTCACAACTCTTGGAGCCTACTTCATCCTGTTCAAAATGTTCACCTATTTATGGGTAGCTGGTGCGTCCATCAATCCTAAGAAGCTCCCAAGATACCCAAGTGACAAACTGGTGCTAATGGAGATTTCCCAACAAATTGAGTCAGCTTATGAGAAGATAAAGAGACAACAGAGACCTTTTTGGGCATGGCAATTGGTCATTGCACCATATTAGGTGAAGTGGAAGTAAGATATTCTATCTTTTGAATGGGAGTGGGAGAACTATCCCCTTGAAGAATACAACTCTCCCTAGCCATATTTTGATAATGTAGGGAAAGTGGAGAGTCTAGCAGGAAAAGACTTCCATCATGAGGATGTTGTTGAGGATCATTGGATGAATGCCACAAATGACTATGATGTCCACATTAGGGACTATTGTAGGATGACTTTGTATCTAGCAAAAAAGGCTCTCCAGTTGAATATCCTGGAGGAGATAAAGCAACAAGATTCTAAGGAGTTACTAGACCCCTTGTTCAACCCAGACAAAATTGGTGTGAAAGACCCACTATGAATTCTAAGGTTTACAGGGAGGAGGCCGATGATATTAATCATCAAGTGAGGCATGTTATTAGAATGACAAAGGATTGGATCAAGAAACCTTTTCCACTTGATCAAATTTTTGATGCAATGATCTTCCATGCACATGCTCACCTAGAAAGAGGTAGAGGAAAGAAAGTAACAATTCCTACCTTTGTAGCTTAGTCTCTTATCAGGCCAGAAATAGTGTATCAGCTTGATCACCTGGTTGGATATTATCATCCTCATGAAAGGAAAGGAAAGAATAAAAGAAAGAGGACCTCCCCTCAGAGGATTCAAATAGAACAAGTGCCCCCTAGCAACAAGAATAGAGTCCACAAGCGTCTCAAGGTACGAGAGCTACCCAAGTCTAGGATGAACCTTAGTTGCCTCTCGTTGTGTCTAGCTAACCAAAAGAGGGTGAGATTCCACAAGTCTCCATTCCTCTTGTGCAAGATGAAAAAGCTTCTCCTTCTACATCCAAGAAACATAAGAAAATGATTAAGATTCAGATGAAGAAAAGGAAATATATTAGTATAAGATTAGTGCCTAATCCATCTATTCCTGAAAGCATTTCAGAAAGAGATGAAGAGGAGGAAGAAGAAGAATTAGAAGAGGAAGAGGAACAAGTTCCCCTATAGGGAAGAACTCGACTAGCTAGAGCCATAGAGTTTCAAAGGAGAAAGAGTGCCATGGGTACCCTGCCATCCACTCAAGCAGAACCCTTAGAGCTCTCTTCTTTGAAAGATGAAGTACAAAAGTGGGTGGATGAGAAAAGTGAAGAGGGAAATGATGTTTTCTCAATGTCATATTTTTATTTCATGCCTATAGGTATAGATTTGATTAAGCATAAGATCAGCGACACCCCTATAGGTGAATCTCAATAGGAAGACTGGACACAAATGCTACCAGATACATAGGGTCTTGATCTTACTCCACCATCTCCACCATGAGTTATAGTGTTACAACATGGCTTGATGACTCCTCCACCTCAGAGTTTAGAGGAAGAGCAAGTTCAGAAGGATTCATCACCAGAGGAAAGACCAAAACAAAGGGTGACTAATGAAGTGTCGAAGGAGGGACAAATAGTACAATATTCTCGACCACTTTCCCAAGACGTCAAGGTTTAGGCTTCAGGGTCTACTGAGATTAAGCATACAGAAGGGGAGCCCTCCCAACAAGAGACGACTCCAAGCAGGAGCGATAAAGGAAAGGAAGTAGCAGAACACACCCCTTCATCATCAAGAGCCAATCCTCAACAAGATGCAACCCTAGATGGATCCAAAAGGAAATAATGAGGAGTACTAAGCCTCAATTGTATGCTTCAAAAGAAGACATTTGTGACATTGCAGAGATTTTGAATAAACTTGAGTCTCCATCACATGAGGCAACACCATTGGCATTTGTCACCAGCATAAGGAACTGGGATTTATTTGCACAAGTGGCTCTCCCTCCTAAAGGCATAGATGTAGAAGGCCTTAGCCTCAAGGATTATGAATTAAAGGATATTATGTTGGGAAGACCTACCTGGGATTTAGCCTAACAAATGATGACTATGGGAGTCAAAGAGGTCCTCAAATACATGGAACAAGAGGAGATTGAACTCCAAGCACTTTGAAGGTAGGTTGAGATCTTAAAGGGATATCTGGCTAAAGTTGTTGGTCCTCTTGATCCTAAGAGCCCCAAGCAAACTCTGAATACCATACTTAAAGAAGGGGGAGGTGTGCAACTTGATCCATTTTTGAAGGCTTTTCAGGAGTGGCAAGAAAGATTTGAGGAAAAGGGTATCTAGATCATCATGGGGAATCTAAAGTTACTGCATGCTATATAGGAGACTGTGAATAAGATCATAGCAATTTTGAAGTAGGACTTCAGTATCATGGATGAGGTACATGCCTGGAGTAAGGATTTGCAGACTCTAATAACCATAAAGGGCCAAAGATATTGGGTTTTGATTGATGTATATACCAGAGAAGAATTAGATATGATTGATGACTAGATAGAGAAAATAGTAGATAGTAATAAAGTAATGGAGACATTACATGAAGAGATTCATCAGCTCAAGGACCAAGCCTGAGAGAGAATTTTGGAAGCAGACAGACACTACAGTGGTGTATGCTTGGACATTTTTGAAAATGAGGAACGTGAAAAGTTGTTACCTATAGAGATGGTAGTGGAGAATTTCAAGAAGATTTTTTTGAAGGTTGCTAATGATGAGGACATTTTACAAGCCTTTAGGATAGAAGAAGCCTTGTTGGAATTGGATAACAAACTAAGGGATTTTGCTGATACCCAGATTAAAGTAGACAATTATAGACAAAAGGTAAAAGATAAGTATAAGGCTTTAGATCTTCTATATGTGGCTAAGATTGTTGAGATGATAGAAAAATTCAAGGGAAAACATCCAAACATAGCTTTAGGATGAAGAAGAACAAAACCCAGATGCCAGAATTTCAATTTTGACATTCAGTAAAATTTTGAGATTTTGACCCTGTCGACGTTCGTAGCTCCACAGCTCCATAGGTGCACAGGTTTGTAGGTACGCAGGTCCATAGCTCCACAATTTAGAGTTGCACTAACATTTAACTACCATTTCCAAAAATAGCACTTTCCATGCATTAGAAATGCATTCTGACGATAGTTTAACTTCGACACACACTTAGTAAAGGACCAACTTCTATTTTTCACACCTCCAGACACTCCTACTTCGACTAAAGGCTTCCTCCTACTTTATCTCTCATATTTTCTTTGTTTTTGACATGTAAAGGGCTCATGCATCCAATTAATGAATAAAATATGGATGGAGTCCCTCTAAGCACCAGATTAATTGTTAGTCTGTATATATTTAGTTTGTTTTAATGTTTTAAAAGCATTTTATTGCATGAAGATATCTCTCACTCTCAACACAAATTGAGGAGATGATTTCCTATCAATACCCCATTGCAAAATGTAACAAGTGTCGCCATTATTATGCAATAAAATTATGCTTTTGGTGCTCGCATTTGGAGTGTAGTGATTCTTTCTTGAATGTCTCATTATTTTGTGAATTTTATTCATGAGATTATGATTGAGCCAAAGGTTTATTACGTTGTTTCTAGTTGTGCGATCTTTTAGTTATGGTGTTTGCTATAGATTTACAAATTCTGCTAATGTAACAAGCTTGAGAAGAGATTATCAAATTATGTCTTCATAGCTTTTTGTCTCACATGAGCACACTTTTTGTGGCTTTGTGATTTCATGAAAGGAGAAATATCATATGATTGTTAAATTTTTTCACCGATGATTGCATTAGTGGATTCTAGGAAGTGATGCTCCTATTTCATTAGTTTCCTATTGATTTCTTCAAAAATTAAACTTGCAGTGTGTTATTTTCTATAGCTTATGTCCATTAGGATTTCAATTTCACATTATTTTCTTTGAATTTCATGTTATTTGATTTCAAGTTTCATTATTTTCTTTTCTAACCCCTTGTTAGAATAGGAACTCATTTTAGTTGCATTGTTAGAATTGCATTCATTGAAAAACAAAAAATACAAAAAAATTATTGTTGTTTTATGTATTATTTTGAGACAGTGAACAGATTTACTTCATTCTAAGATCATAATAGAACCAGCAAAGGCCTCCTTGTGAACAATCACATTTATCTTCAACTGAGTAGATTTTGGTATGTCCAAGACAAATACTAAACCTTGGAGTTGATCCCAAAAGATTAGCTTTTCAAGAGAGGAATTGTATAATGGATTCCTACTATTGACCTTGTGCATAATGACTGCCCAACAAGAAGCAAGTCCTACACCTAATCCACAAACTCAAGGTGAAGCACAATAGGAAGAGAATAAAGAAAATAAGATTGAAGAGTTGATGGTGACTACTACACCAAAAGAAAAAAAATTCCATACAAACTCTGGTTACCCTACTAGTTTTTGTTACTCTTTCCAATAGTCAAGCTCTTTAGAGGTCGAGTACACATGTCACACCTTTGCAAATATCAATTTCAAGTACTAGTATATCAAAGAGCACAGATGAAAAATCATATGAGGATGTCAATTTAGATGAAGTGAATTATTTTCCAAAGTTTGATTTAAAAAAAATTACTATAGAGAAGATGAGAATTCTACATGAAGCTCTATAATGAAAGAAGAGGCAAGAGTTGTTGATAAGGAAGCAAAAGCAAAAGTAAGTTTTGCATGACATCAAAAATATATTTCTTGATTTTTTCAAGCTTCCTAAGCTACATGAAGCCAAACCTATCATTGAGAAACTTGTTGATATGGTTGATAAGATTAGGGATGAAAATTTGGATTATAATGTTAAACTCTTAGAATGGTCTAAAAGAAAATTTCATTCAAAGGTACTTGAAAATATATCTAGTGTTACTGCACTTAGACAAATTGATCTAGAAACCAAAGTGGAGAGTGTGAAGGTGTTAGAGAATATTTTCTCTCTCTACACTAAGTTATGTGATGTAAATATATTCATGTAGGAAGTTTAGAGGGTTATTGATCAACTGTAGGAGATCTACAACTTACAGGTAATACCTTACAACTACCTCTTGGTCAAAGTCAATCTCATTTTCAGAGGTTATTATCCAAACAAGGTAGGATTGCCAAGTTGCAAGCACAAGATTCTACTATTAGAGTTACCTTGATAAGTATCCAATCCATGTTGACCCCACACATGGAAGTGTTGCATAAGTAACTAGCCTATGTTGATACATTGATGAAGAAAGATAACCCAACTTTCCACTCATGATGGCTTAGTTGACATTGCTGTCGAGCTAGATATTCAATATCAATCTCTAGAGGTAGCATGCAAAAATTGGGATGCAACATTGAAAATTATCATGGAGATCCATCAATCATTTTTGGATAAAAACACTATCAATGTACCACCCAAGCCATAAGTGTCAAAGAATGGGGAAATGAGAATAATGGGGATGGGAAAAGAGAAATGAGAGTAATATAATTTTGAGTAAGGGGGAGTAATAATGCAAAAATAGGGGACAACAAATCTACTCAGTAGGAGTATCAAATTCAGATATAGAAAGGAAACATTTACTCAAGCAGAGTAATGGAGAAATAAGGTATGACAGTCATAAGTTTTGCAATTTTGAAAATTTTGAACTTTTCTATGAGAGTTGAGTAATGTGTGTGTGTGTGTGTGTGTGTGTGTGTGTGTGTGTGTGTGTGTGTGTGTGTGTGTGTGTAGTCTAACTTATTCTCATAGTAAGGATTGTATATGCATGAAAATGTATTTTTTCCACTCATGTCAAAGGGGGGTATTGTTAATCTCATATTGGTTTTGACAAGGCAATGACAAAACACTTAGTCATTATCTATCATTATTTTAGTACAAGTTGAGTGATCAGAGAAAGTTGAGCAATCAGTGTGATATGAGTGATCAAAGCATATCAAACATAAGTTGTTAAACAATACATGTTGAGAAATATGCCTAATTAGTGTCGAGCACTAGTATGTGCCAAGAAGATAGTATGTGTTCAGTCACTCATGTGTCAAGCAGTCTATACATGTCGATTGATTCAAGAGCTAAGTAAACAATGTATGACAAGCCATTTAGCAGCTGAGTTACAACATTGAGAATGTAGTGATGGACAAGCATCAGAGCCTTCACATGTCAAGTGACAGTTTTGGACATAGTCATTTATAATGGCATAAAATTCTATGAAAACCACTTTTGGGCTGACATAATGATTATTTTATGATTCTAGAAGATAAATATGGAGGTATATTATGAATCCCTAGGCAGTATGTGGAACCAATCAAATTAAGGCATGAATTAAGTAGAAATATGGATCAACCACAATCATTGATTATTACCTAACACATTACACCTATGCTTATTTAATAAGGAAATCCCTAAATAGATTGTATGTGTAGAAGGAGATGAGTGCTAAGTGTAGAGAGAGAATTCATGATGGCTATGGAGGTTGTGAAAGTGATTTGAATTACAAAATTGGTTAGAGAGAATAGAGGAAAGCATATATAGAATAGAGACATATATGATAAGAAGGATCAAGGATTTATTAGTAAAGAGAAGATCTGACATCTAGCAACAAAGTGCTAACCAAAGGATCATGGTGTTGAATCATTCTAATAGGTCATATAAAGAAAATCTCCTAATAGAGTAGTCTTAATAGACTTGTGTAAATCTCTTAATCGAGTGCTTGCTTTATTGTATGTTTAAGTCCTCTAACAAGGCATACTTTTAGCAGGGTATTGAAATCCTTTAACAAGGTGAGACCTAACAGTATTTGTAAGGCTTTAACAGGGTAGACCCCTCACAAGGTAGATCATAGTTTATGGTCAAACTAATTGTAACCATAATTGGCTACACTTTATAGTTGTAGTAGTGAAGATTTGTGGGTGTCAACCCCACCCCAATTTTGCCTTCTCATTAGAGGATTTATGGGTAACAAATCTATTGTTTCATGTGTTATTTGTTTCATGCTTTGGATGAACATTTGTAGTTAGCTATTTTAGTTTACATGTTAAATTATGAGATGGATGTGTGGTGAATGTTTTATGGTTAAAGTTTTGAAGTGTTGATTCAGACTAAACTTACTAGTCATTTCTTTGGTAAAAAAAGGATATACCTCTAATGTGTGTAGGAGCAAGAATGCCCATCAGCATGAAAAACCTAAGAATGTGGGTCACTATCATAAGTGCAACAAGCAAGGACATCAAGCACATGACTATAGAATAAGGACTATCAAAACACCAAGATTTGAAGGTCACTACTACAACTGCAAGAAGTATGGACATAGAGCTTTTGAGTGCAAATCAAAGCCTATGTGGACACCTAATCAATCAACAAGGGGAAATAATCATGGACATCATTACAATTGGAACTACAACACAAGGTATAATTGTCATTACTATCAGGAATATGGACGTATCCCTGAAAAATGCATAAGAACACATTTTAGTGGAAACTACAGTAGATGGCTCAGCCAAACTACATGCTTTAGTTGTTTGAAGATTGGTCATATCAGCAGGAATTACCCAACAAGGTCAAAGGCACCCAATTTAGAGTCCAACAAAGGAAAAGAGAAGATGGATGTTGAACAGATTAGAGGAGAAATGAATAAGACATGGAAGAAGAAAGATGGGAGCAGCACATCAAATGAAGGGATCACTTCACCTAGAAGGTCAAGTGGTCACACTTCAACTAACTAAGAAAAAAAAGGAATGTCGGATTGATATACAAAGCTTTAACATACATCAGTTCCTAAACAAGCAAGTATTGAAAAGGAAAGAATAGCATGAATAGAGGTGCAAAGTTAAAACTTCACGTTTTCACCAGTATTGCCGAATAAAAAAGGTTGCCCTAAAATGTTGAGTAAAATTTCAATACATGTCAAGTTGATTGCCAAAATCAGTAGAAGCTGAATGAAGGATACTTTAGTGGATGTCAAGTGGTGGAAAGAAAATGGAAGCCAAGTAATGCAGAAATGCTTAAGAAGCTGAGTGGACAGCTATAAACACATAAAGCATTAAATGCTATGAAAATAGGGTATATTATCATATTTTGAACCATTTTTCTTCATTGCAAACAAAGAGCAAAGATTAAGAAGAGTGTAGAATGATTTCAAAGTAGGGAATACAAAATTTGAGTTTATTTCAATAGTGATTCAGGACAATTTCATCAATTCAAGGTATTTATACTAGTGTCGAGCTACATAGTTTCACATTTTCTTCATTCTTAAACCCTAGATAGAATAAAATGACCTCCAGTTCTAAGAAATCATAGGAAAAAGAGTTTTTTGAGGTCCAAATTATGTCTAACAAAGTAAAACAACCTGATTTCTAGCCAATCCCTGAAGTGGCATATAAAAACAACCCAGCCAGAGTCCTATTTGTTATACCTCCTAAGGTAGTTATGGTCTAGGATGTCAGGAGATGTTATAACTACAAAATTGGAGCCATAGGAGATATGGAGATGAGGGAAGCCTATGACAAGTTGTGTAAAAATGGAGTCTTGAAAGAAGAATACCAAATTGTTGAGAGGAAAGGTTTGACTCATGCCCTAGAATTCCCCACTATTTTCAAAATAAAATGGATTAGAATTGTACTTAGCAAGATTCATGATGGAAGTTTGTGGCTAGAATATGGCCTAGTGAAAATTAAAAAGAGGATTGTATATAGAGTAATAGGGTATCCAACCCTAGATCGGCCAAAGGCCCTTAGAAGTGACTCAAAGGAAGCTATTGACAAGAAAAAATGTGCCAAATGGAACAAGAGAGGAATGACAATAGACACTGTCCAAGACCCTCTTGTTGACTTTGTTGTTAGGGTCATTTCACATAAATTTTATCAATCAAATAGACTTAATAGTGTACCTTGCTTTGCAATGGATGTTGGTTACAAACTAGTGAAAAAGGATCATAATTATGATCTTGCAGAACTACAATTGCAACAAATCAATGAGAACTTAGTAGAAATAAGGAGAAGATGAAGAAGAACTGATTTTGTACAAACTTAGTAGAAATAGTAAATCAAGAAGAAGATGAAGAAGTTGAAGGTGAGGAAGATGAACAAGGTCAAGAACCATTAGCATTGACCCAAGGCATGGGTGAGGACATAGAGCAAGAAGAAGGTTTCAAACAAGAAGCACCCAAAGCTGAACCTAAGAAGAGAAAAGTACAAAAATAGCCTGTTGCACAGCCCAAAGGGAAAAAGAAAGTAGCTAAGCTGAACCTAGCCAAGCCAACTACAAGGGTAGATACAAGGGAAAAAAAACAAGTGGAAAAGGAATAGGGGAAGAAAAAAGCCACAGAGCAAGGAGGGCCTGCAGAAAAGAAAAGAAGAAAATATGTTGCACCCCCAGAGTCAGATAAAGAAAGGATAGAATCTGACAATGATCAATTTAGAGTGGTAAGACAGTCCACCAAATCTAATTTGGAAAATGTTTTTTATAATATTAGAGATAATGCACATTTAACTAGATTGAAAACCATTGATTTGAATAAATTGTCAAGAGAAGAACTAAACATAGTGGAAAAGTCTATCTACACTATGATGGGTGAGTTCAAGACTACTCCTCTTGAACTAGACAATTATATGCTTAAGGAGCTAAGCTCCATTGTAGAAAATAAATGGCATTACTACCTAAATATGGAGAAGGAAATAAGAAAGTCATCATTGGCTCATGTGATTCCTAACCTAACTAAAGGTCAAATAAGCAAGGCTAGTAAGAAACATGGGAGCAAATTTGCACCAAAATACAGAGCCTTCAGCATTTTACAGAATAAAATTAAGGATGTTGTCAAGAAATCCACACAAATATGGAAATTGATTTATGGATTGACTACTATCAAAGAAGGCCAAGAAGATCCCTTTGAGGGAAGAAATGATGAAGAGGAAGAGGAAAATGAAAAGGAAGAAGGAAAGAAAGAAAAAGAAGAGGTAACAGTGGAGGAGAAGACACATAAAGGTGATGAGGCAACAGCTAAGGAGCAGCAGCAAGAACCAAGTGTCCAAGACACCCAATTGCCACCACCCAATACTCCACATGCACCACCTACATCTATAGAGAAGGTAATTATGAAATATATTCCTAACACCTTAGGTTAGAACATCAATCCATTAACTACAAAGGATCTCAAAAGGAACCTTCACCAAACAACATTGTAATCACAATTGTGCACAAATCCTATTTTGGTGAGTGTAGAAGAGTTACAAAAAGCTATAGAAGAAATAACTAAGGAAAAGGTGAACACACAAGAACCACCTTCACAACCTCCCACACTTACAAGTGATTAACCCAAAGAGCAAGCAGCACAAGACACAACTAATAAGGTTAATCCCACAATGATAGTAACAACAAGTATCGAGGAGTCAGCAAAGGAGCAAAATGGACAAAAGGTTCCTACAACACAAAGCCAAGGTGTGCCTCCTCAAATAATTGTAACTGATCAAGGTAGAAGAGAAGAAGATAAGGAAGAGGAGAAAACCCCAAAGGAAAGAGAGCAAGAGGTAATATAGACATCAATTAATCTGCCTACTATGGGGACTCATACCAAGTAGTCAAGCGTTGATGCAGTACCCCTACAAATTTCAGCACCAAGATCAAGCTCCACCAAGATAGCAAGGGTACTTCACTATGGATACCCTGCACTTGATGAGGAAATAGTCATACCAAGTTATGACTATAAGACAATGAACCTAGCATAGATAAATGAGGAGCAAGAGGCACTAGAGATAAAGAAGAAGTAGGAGATACTCAAAAATGAGTATAGACAAAAGAAAGCATTAGTAGAAATCAAAGACATATTGCTTGATGCATTTAGCTTGCTAGTACCTGATGAAATAAAGCCCATCATGGAGCAATTTTCCAATATAGTAGACCATGTACAAAATGAAGACCTTGATACTAATGTCAAATTATTAGAATGGTTTGAAAAGAAATTTCAAATGAAGGTTAATGACAAGATATCTAGTGAGATAGCACTATCACAAGTGGAACTAGCTAAGAAGGTTGAGAAAGTTAAAATAGTACTTGAGAACATCTTCTCATTGTACTCCAAACTATGTGACTTTTAATATTTCACACAAGAAACTAGCCAGAGAATACTGAGCTTGGAGAGGAACCTTAAGATATCTAGCACACAGCTACCTAAGGATCTAGCTCAAAGTGAGAAACATTTTTCCACAACACTTCACACTCAAAAGGAGTTAGCTATATTAACAATAGAAGAGACTAATGTTAAGGCCAAACTAATACAAATTTAATCTACAATCACCCCACATTTGGAAGTACTACATAAAGAAGCAGCCTATGCAGAAAATGTTTTGAAGAAAGATCCAAATCTTTCTACATTAGAAGGCCTTGTACATCTTGCAACAGAGATAGCCATCTAGCTCAAAGCACTAAAAATAGCATTAGACAACTGCGATGCTTCTCTAAATATAATAATGGAGGTAAATAAAACATTTTTTGCTAAATATTCCATTCATTATTAAGACCCTTTGACATAAGTGTCAAAAAGGAGGAGATATTGATGTAAGGGGGAGATATAATAAAGAAACGAGGTAATAAGGAGATAATAAGCATGGATGTGTAGATAAAGGGGAGATAATACATTTTTGATGGAGATAATAATAGCATACCTAAAGGGGAAGATATTCAAATTTTGAGGAGAGATAAGGAGATACAGCCAAATGGATAACAAAAACATAGTGAGGATATGTGTGAAAGGGGTAGTACAAATAAAGGGGAAGTACAAATAGAGTAGATATAGACCAAACACAGAGCATACAAGGCAAAGAGTATCAGACATGTTGGCTCCTAATTCAATAGTTTTGAAAATAACCAAGAAACCAGACCAATTCATCTAAGGCTAGAAAATTCCTATGATGAATACACTCGGCTGCAGTCTTGGGCCAACTATAAGGCATAACTCCTTCTTCACTTCAGGCTCTGCAACACCTAGGTGGGTTAACCTTGAGGTTTTGATATATGGTACCAGTCCAATTAAAACATAAATCTAAACCTAATAACAGCAGATGAAACCCCTTTTGTCTTCTGATACTTATGTAATGACATAGAAATGAGATAGCTACAAATCATAACCTATGAATTCGTAAGCTAAGAGAGGGTCAATTCTTTTCAGCCCACTACAAAATGTGAAATACTGAATTTATTTTGATTAAAAGATTTTGTGCAAATGAACTTCATATCAACTTACATCTAATTTAGTGATCAATGCCTTATCCATTGAAACATAGAGTCATTACTAGCAGGATGACCTAACTTGACTACCTTAAAATTAAGTTTGTCAACCAAAATTCCCCAATTCCATTCTTACAAAATATCCCCTCCATACACCCAGAAACCCTATCAGAATATTGAAGCATTTACCTGACTCCTTGAATCAAAAGCAACAATAGATCTAACATACAACTCATCCAAGATACCTTAAATCAAATGAACCTTATTCATTTAATCCCAAATTCAATAGCATATGAAGAAATAGGAGACAAAATAACAAAACCCATATAATTCATTTGTAAATTCCCTTTTGTATTTATCCTTGGAAAGACTAAATACATTAAACTGGTAATACTAAATGCAACTCAAGATATATTATTGGATCTAGCATCAATTTCTAATATCTCAAAATAAAAATACATGAAAATGAAAAGACAAATTACACAAGGGTGGATGTGTGGCCTTCACTACTAGAGCACACCTTAATAAACAAGAAGCAAAATCATCAACAATCTTGGTTTCACAATATAACATTGGAACCCTGCTGGTATCATAGAGAAAACTACCAATCTTTCCAAAAGAGAAGAAGAAAGGATCATATAGCAGGAAAGAAATCTCAGATTTGATCAAAAAATGACAAGTGTCACTTCAGAATTCTTTCCCAAGAAATTGAAAAAGCCTCTCTCTACCTTCTCTTTGTAACTACATATCAAATCCTCATCATATTGGCTCTTAAAGCATCAAGAATCTCATATATTTGGTAGAAAATATAACTAATTTTGATGTCAGATTTGAAACTAAAGGCCAAAGCAAAAAATCAATTATATGACCTCAATAGGCAAAATAAACTTTCGAGAATCATTTTCCTCCATACTCAGGATTCAACAAACTCTCAAACCTGCCCTCTAACCATTTTTTATGCTCAATGGTGAAAACTGCTGATTCTGTTGAGAATGTCCTAAAAATTGCAAATTTTCTTATAGCTCAAATCGGTGAGCACCTATGCAAAAACTAACCCCATATTCAAAAAATTCAGATCGTCCTAGTTGTGACGGTATATTGGAGTGCCCATTTTGGTGAAAAAATGCCCCTGTTATGCTCCTCTAAAGCTCAAGCTCCCAACCATGGCTAAAGTAGTTAAAGTTGCAAAAATTTATCCTTTTATATAGTCTAAACTATATGATAAATTTAAATCAAATTTAAAATTTATTTCTACACATACTTTTGAAAAAACATAAAATATTAAATTTATGACTTTTGATTTTTCTTCCACCTCACCTAGGTCAAACCTAGTTTGACCATCCTTGTCATGTGTCGACATGTGATTGGCTCAGACCTACACAATCATCACACCTTGCATCCTAGGTGCCACATGGAATCATCTCATTGGCCCAGCACCTGCCACCTATTCATCCATAATGTGCCACATGTCACATCTACCTTGGTTCTGACCTGCACAACTGTCACCACATCATCGTGCCACCTTAGCAATCACTATGTCACCATGTTAACCAATGTGCAACTTTGTCTTGGTGACATAGTGAGTACCGTCAGATCTACCATATCGCATGATCTGGTGCCATCTAAAATTTGATTTCCACATCACTACTTCATTGCCAAGTGTCCTTCTCTAATCTATTCTCAAGTTGCCACTTGTCCTTCAATAACTCGTTGATGCCACCACATCATCACCACACAAGCCCATGACTATCTTGCCATATTTTGAGGTTTTCCTATAGGTTGCTATGTCGCTACCAGAAAACCTTGCCATTTTTTGGTGGTAAAAAGGTGACCACCAAAAACTTCACTTTTATCGACAACCTCAACTTGCATGCTCATTTAAAAGTACTCCTAGGCATCTCCATCTATCCTTTACATTGAGGTCAGCCACAGGGGCCCACTTAACACACAACTTCCAAAAGCCTTGTCATTAAGACACTAAGCCTTATGTGTATTATTATATTTAAAGGCATAAGAAACCCACCATATGAACAATGTGGGATATAATGTTATTCATTACATTCCTTTGCTCTTAGTTTGATGCCACGCTTTCTTCCGGCTAGGTCCTTTTGAAAACTCCTTCAAATTTCTCTTTGCCTCTTCAAACCTTTCACCCTGCTACTACTGGTTTTTTTTTGGCTCATGCAACTTCTATCCATGCGTCATGGGAGTTCCTTCAATGTGTTTGCCCTATGTGTGGCTTTGTGGTCGCCCCTACCAATGCAGGTATCCTCTACCTACTCCTTTTGTGTGAATCTCCTTTTACCATGGCATGGAGTTCATTCTAGGATTGAATTCAAGCTTCAAATCTCGAATCAATGCTGACGCGGGTTCTCTTTCATGCACTCTAAAAAAATTAGGAGAGATAGCTAGTATATGTGCATGAAGTGCACCAACTGTATCATATGGGAGTGCATAACCACATACTTCAAATGGGACTCTAAGAACTTTCCAATCATCCCTAGAGTCACCAATTGTGGGTACTGCAAGAGTGGTCTACTTCACTTATATTCAACCGTGAGCTTCTCTGCTAAGTTTAACACCCCCCTTGTTTTCTACATGACTTCCTTCTTCATTTGGCATGAGCCTTTCATGCCATGGTTGCTTGAGTTAGCCCTGTTCACCCCTACGTGGCTTCCCCCTTTCAACATGTGGGTTCCTTACCGTGGTCTGTGGCTTCTCTTTTATTTTTCTCAAGCTGTGGCTTCTCCTTCCACACCATATCCTTTCTTTCTTTCTTTTACCTCTTTTCCAATGCATAAGCCATCCCTATGATTCCCAAGGTCCTTAGAAGTTATGATGGAACAACCATCAATAGAACCCAAGAGTGTCAAGAAAAAACATATTTAAAATCCATCTATCTTCTATGAACTAGCGTTGTATTTTGGTAAGAACACCACACAAGCCCCACACCCACCTTCTCTGCAACCAAGTTTATATTCTTATAGAATTAACTTGAATTAAGCCAATCACATTCATGATTCTCACTTGCAACCATGTATGAAACTTGTGAGGCAATGGGCTCCACTTGTGCTATGAACTAGTCGGTAGTTGTATGCACTAGAACCATCACGCTCTGCCTTTCCCATGTCACTGAAAATAATTACATGTTGCAAAGAATCTTGGCTGGGATATGGGGATGCTCTAAAACTCTTATGTTGTCCCCAAACATATGAACTATTAACCATTCTATGACCAATCTTATAGTAGTATTTGGCATTTGGCCATAAATCCTTCAAGATGCTTGTGTGTATGGAACTAGGATCTCACCAGCCAAATGTACTAGCAGGTTGACCACATATCATGTTACACTTATATGTCAGTGTTCTAGCTGGGGAGACAATGCCTTACTTTTCTCCTTGAAGACCCCAATCAATGATAGGCATTGCTTCTTCAATACCATATCCACTTATTCATATAACTACCACCTCATTCCATAACTTACCTCCCATGCCCCTTTGGCACTCCTTGATTCCATGAACCTTTGTAAAAATCCCCATTTGGATATCTTTTCTTCCCCAATTCATTTTTGACATTCAAACTCTAGTTATGAAAACTATAGCAGGCACATTGTGTACAAAGTCGCACTCTAGATTTGAATTATTTGGAAACATGACATTCTTCAAACTTACCTCATGCACAATATCCATATATTGAAAGTTTATAAAAATTAGAATCATTATGATCACTACTTTCAAAACATCTTGAATCCTTACCGGCTGTCACAACTTTCATGAATTTAGTCGAGCCCCAAAGTTACTTTCATAAATTTAACATATTGATTCTTTTTTCTGCATACTATTATCTTGTTAAATCTTGTCTCATGATGAATCCTCAGTCAAAATATATTCACTATCAAAGTTACCTTCTCAGAATTACCTGCAAGTAAACATGTCAGAAAACCATAAAACACGTTCGGATTTGACTTTGAAAAATGGGTAAATAGACACTTGGGGGCACAAAAACTAGGGCATTGATTCACTATCATGAGGAGAGTATGAATATACAATTTGGGCTCATGATGAAAAATTGGGTGAATGTGGCAAGTAGTTAAAGTAGGCTACTCAAAATTTGCAAACTGGGAACAGATGGCAGAAAGTGGTTTTTGCAAACAGAATCGACCTGGGAAAGTGTGTAGACAGATTTTTCAAGATTTCAAAATTGGCACACTTAAAGTATTTTTAAAGTACAATGTAGTGGTATAATCTATTCAATCTCACCTATCACAGATTTAGAGTTATGACATCACAAACAGGCATACTAACAAATCTGCACTTCTTGACACTAGTAAAAAGTTACAAGTTGCATTTGGAATCTCATTTGAAAACTGATCAAATTGATTTTTCATAAGCTCAAAATTGAAACATACAAATTCTTTGACCTCTACAATGCAACACAAAAATAATTTTCTCATTTTGGTCAATTGGGTCAAAGTTATAATAAGTCAAACAAGGCTTCCTAGAATTTAGAACAAATTGCATTAGCATGGCAACATTAAAAGACCAACTTTGAGGGATTCAAAACCTAGTCAAATGGACTCAAAATCTACAACATAGGCTCTCTAGTATGGACAACAAATACTCCCAAAGTTACAAGTCATGAAACTTTACTAGGTGCGAGATATTCAATTGCAAACATGGGCTCCTGTCACTATTTGACACTTCGATGAAAATGCAGAATTGATAAACACTCAAAATGGGACTTCACCAAATGACTCAAAATGGAAATTTTTCCTCATGAAACATATAGATGCACTGAATTCAAGGTTTTAGAAACATTAAACACCTCTTGGGCTTCTCAAGTACAGCTAGGTACATATGCATTATAGAGCGCTTATAGGGCTTAATTTCTTAATGGTACTCAAAATCGGGGCTACAATTTTGAGCACCAACAGTGGCTCTATCTGGGGATGCATGTACCTTGTAGGCATGGCAAGGATTTAGATCTTTGGAAAAAGCAGACCACACACTTGACAACAAAAAACTTCCTCGTGCAAGCTTTATTGAAAGCAAAAACAACTACCTCTACTATGTACAAGCAATGGCCCGAGGCCACCGAAAAATTTTTTAAACTCCTTACCTCTGTCATACACCTAATTCTCATTGACATTTTGTTGAGGAAAACTAAAATTATCTTTCTTATCAATTCCACCAATTAGATTAGCATCTTGAAACAAAATGCTTGGCAAAATTGAATTCACACCTTCATTCTCATAGTGCATGTCCAAATCAGCACTAAACTCTACATCATGCTCACTCTAAAAATATGAATCAGCTTGTTCATAACTATTGATATCAAACTAAAACTAATCATCACGAACTAATTCATGGACACCTTCAACCAAAAACACAAAAGTTTCATATTCTACTTCATTCAACGAGTTACATGGATCAGATTGTAACTCACCTTGTGCCTCTGGATGTGAAGAGTATGTAAAATTTGATTTCTCCTCATTTGCAATATCGGTACTCCATAAATCAGACTAGACATATGCTACATTTTCTTCACATTCCAACAAATGATTAGATACCAAATCACAAGAATCATCATGAAATTTCCTTCTCACAATATGTTGATCTGTATCAATGTTTTCCTTAAATAACTCATTAGAATGAACTCATTCATTACTACTCCTTTCTTCATCACATGAGCAATATGAATGTATATCAGCCTCATAAAAACAAGAAAATAATGAATCAGCAATAGACCTTAGACATTTTCATTCTCAACATAGAAGTTGTCATGTGCATTGATATGTAGATTACCACCACATACACCTCCCAAACTTGACAAAGCATATTCTGAAACTATATCTTCTTCAACATCAAATTTAGGGGAAATGACTTCACTATATGAACTTGCAAAGTGTGGCAAAGCACAAGCATCCTTGGATAGATTAGCATACCTTTCAAAATCATGAGCCAACAAATCAAAAATCTCATCAACACTTAACAAGACTTCATTACTAGTTTCTTTTCCTTGGTTGTGATTATTATCCAGATAGCTTGACACATTTACAATAGTAGACTCATTAGTAATACATTGTGAAAAATCAGAATTCTGATCATCCCACAAATCTTCTTCTTTAGATAATACCTCAACAACCAATATCGTAACACCTTCACATTTATTACTAGAAGAAACACTATTACTACTATCACACTTTTCCTCTGCTTTATACTCATCATCATAAAAAGATGAATCTACATTATGCATGTCATCAAATTATTGATTACTGTCCTCTAATTTATAAAATTGAGACTCTTCATTTTCAACATCATTTTCAACAGATTCATTACATCTGTTAACATTAGACTCATTAGCATTCAAAGCACTTTCAATCTCCATGATAAAATCTTGGATTTCACAAATCTTGTCTAATCTTGACTCTTTTGACCAATCAATCGAATGTGGCATAAAAACTTCTAAGAGTACCAGTGGCCATGAAGACTCCTTAGGTCTGAAAAACTCATCAAGATTCATAACTATTGATTTAAACTTCATGTAAATTTGAAATCCACTAAGACCCTTGATATCACCAATTGTATTCCTTATCATTATGACTATCTTATTATGAATCTTTCCTTTCAACCTAGCAATATTTGCATGAACACTGTCAGGAGTCGGCACATCATTTTCAGACCTAGATTCTAATTCCATCTTTTAAAATTTTAAACTCCTACCTTTTTTTCTTAGTGTTGAAACACTAATGGAGGCAACTATTTTGTTCATTCAATTTTCATGAAAAACATATACATGAAAATTGTAAATACCTTTATGTTTTGTTGTTTGAAACCTCAAATCTACTGATTGGCATAGGTGCAAATATGAAATCTTTCACACCACTAATAGGATCCTTGTAGAGCTACCACCTCTTTGAAGAGGAAAATGAAATCATAGGAGTGATTCACCCTTTGAAATAAATTACTTCAGCAGATACAAACAACCACATAAACCATTAATCAAGAAACTTATAATTTCTCTTTCCTAATAGACTAGATCTGCCCACAAATACTGAAAGCCTTTGATAATAAAATAACCATGCACGACACAAAGATTTAGACTAGATTCACCACTCACACTTGGTGAGAAAATATTTGAAACTATTTACCACTAATAAATCTAAGATTTGCAACTTGTAGTAGATCTATACAACCTTCTACCAAATAAATCTCTTCAAATACACTTCACAAACTTTATACAACAAGCTGAAACTCAATCCAATGAAGTGTATGAAATTTGTCAAACTATTCTCCTCCTCTTAGTGTTGAAACTCACTTGATGGAGAACACTGCCTTTTAACAATCAATTTTCATGAAAAGATAATACATGAAAATAAAATATCTCAAGATTCAAATGGCTGAAAGTTCTCTATCCACTATTTACAATAGCAAACCCAAAATTTCATCAATTCTTTACTGAACTGTTTGAAACTACACACCACAAATCTTACCAACCATTTGAATGTTTCAACCTCTTCGAATCTGCTCTTCTCCTACAACAACTAATCACAATTCATGTATAGAACTACGCTGGTACAAAGATTAATTTTGAGTCTCCACTCACATTAAGTGAGACATGAATTGCATTAGTCTTGAAGATACCACAAACTTATTTGAAACAACAGCAGATAGAAGACACCTCTTTAGATTTATCTTGAATTTGAAACCTCTACACAAAGCTAAAACATAACTTTCTTGACTCTGAAACTACAACAACAACTCACACCAAATTGAACTAACTAAAGGCATACTCATTTCTCAACACAATTTGCATCCAATTTAAGAACTACTATTGTAAGAGAATAAAGCTTGCTGGGGAACATGAAATGTCAGCAAGGATATGAAAAGAACACCATAATTCCTCACTGTTGTAGCAAATTCTTCCTATTGTATTGAATCATTTTCAAATTCTCAAGGTTTGTCCATCATTCAAATTCAATACAAGTCCCTAGTAGAATCGCCATTTTTTTGGCTCCTAATTTAAGAGTTTTGAAAATAACCAAGAAACTAGACCAATGCATCTAAGGCTAGCAAATTCCTATGACGGATACACTCGACTGTGGTCTTGGGCCAACTATAAGGCATAACTCCTTCTTCACTTCAGGCTCTACAAGACCTAGGCAGGTTAACCTTGAGGTTCTAATATGTAGTACTAGTGTAATTAAAACATAAATTTGAACCTAACAACAACATATGAAACCCCTTTTGTCTTCTGATACTTATGCAATGACATAGAAATGAGATAGCTACAAATCATAACCTATGAATCCATAAGCTAAGAGAGGGTCAATTCTCTTCAGCCCACTACAAAACGTGAAATATTGAATTTATTTTGATTAAAAGATTTTGTGCAAATGAACTTCATATTAGCTTGCATTTGATTTAGTGATCGGTGCCTTATCCATTGAAACATAGAGTCATTACTAGTAGGATGACCTAACTTGACTACCTTACAATTAAGTTTGTCAACTAAAATTCCCCAATTCCATTCTTATGAAATATCCCCTCCATACACCTAGAAACCCTATTAGAGTATTGAAGCATTTACTTGACTCCTTGAATCAAAAGCAACAATAGATCTGACATACAACTCATCCAAGATGCCTTAAATCAAATGAACCTTATTCATTTAATCCCAAAGTCAATAGCATATGAAGAATTAGGAGACAGAATAAAAAAACCCATATAATTCATTTGTAAATCCCCTTTTGTATTTATCCTTGGAAAGACTAAATACATTAAACTGGTAATACTGAATGCAACTCAAGATATATTATTGGATCTAGCATCAATTTCCAATATCTTAGAATAACAATACATGAAAAAGAAAAGACAAACTACACAAGGGTGGATGTGTGGCCTTCACTACTAGAACAAAACTCAATAAATAAGAAGCAAAACCATCAACAATCCTGGTTTCACAGTAAAACACTAGAACCCTAATGGTATCATAAAGAAAACTACCAACCCTTACAAAAGAGAAGAAGAAAGAATGATATAGGAGGAAGGAAATCCTGGATTTGATCAAAAAAATGACAAGTGTCACTTCAAAATTCTTTCCCAAAAATTTGAAAAAGCCTCTCTCTACCTTCTCTCTGTAACTGCATATCAAATCCTCATCATTTTGGCTCTTAAAGGCATCAAGAATCTCAAATATTTGGTAGAAAATATAACTAATTTTGATGTCGGATTTGAAACTAAAGGCCAAAGGAAAAAATCAGTTATATGACCTCAATAGGCAAAATAAACTTTTCAGAATCATTTTCCTCCATACCCAGGATTCAACAAACTCTCAAACTTGCCCTCTAACCAATTCTGATGCTCAATGGTGAAAACTGCTCATTCTATTGAGAATGCCCTAAAAATTGCAAATCTTTGTATAGCTCAAATCGGTGAGCACCTGTACAAAAACTAACCCCACATTCAAAAAATTTAGATTGTCCCAGTTCTGACAGTATATTGGAGTGCCCATTTTGGTGAAAAAATGCCCTTGTTATGCTCCTCTGAAGTTTAGGCTCTCAACCATGGCTAAAGCACTTAAAGTTGCAAAAATCTCAAATCCACGTTGACGTAGGTTCCCTTTCATCCACTCTGAACAAATTGGGAGAGATAGCTAGCATACATGTACAAAGTGCACAAATTGTATCATATGGGAGCGCATCACCACATACTGCAGATGGGGCTCTAAGAATTTTCCAATCATCCCTGGAGTCACCAATTGTGGGTACTACGAGAGTAGTCTTCTTCACTTATATTCAACCATGAGCTTCTCTGCTAAGTTTAACACCTCCCCTATTTTCTACATGGCTTCCTTCTTCATTTGGCATGATCCTTTCATGCAGTGGTTGCTTGAGTTAGCCTTGTTCACCCCTACGTGGCTTCCTCCCTTTCAATGTGTGGGTTCTCTACCGTGGTCTATGGCTTCTCTTTTATTTTTCTCAAGTCATGGTATCTCCTTCCATGCCATATCCTCTATTTCTTGCTTTTACCTCTTTTCCAATGCATAAGTTGTCCCTGTGATTCCCAAGGTCCTCAAAAGTTATGATGGAACAACCATCAATAGAACCCAAGAGTGTCAACCAAAAACATATTAAAAATCCAACTATCTTCTATCAACCAGCGTTCTATTTTGCTAAGAACACCACACAAGCCCCACACCTTCCTTCTCCACAACCAATTTTATATTCTTATAGAATGAACTTGAATTAGGCCAATTGTGTTCATGATTCTCACTTGCAACCATGTATGGAACCTGTGAGGCAATGGGCTCCACTTGTGCTGTGAACTGGTTGGTAGTTGTTAGATGCATTAGAACCATCACACTCTGCCTTTCCTATGTCACTGAAAATAATTACACATTGCAAAGAATCTTGGTTGGGATATGAGGATGCTCTAAAACTCTTCTATTGTCCCTGAACATATGAACTATCAACCAGTCTATGACCAATCTTATAGTAGTATTTGGCATTTGGCCATAAATCCTTCAAGATGCTTGTGTGTATGCAACCAGGATCTCATTAGCCAACTGTACTAGTAGGTTGACCACACATCATGTTACACTTATATGTCAGTGTTCTAGCTGGGGAGACCATACTTGACTTGTCTCCTTGAAGACCCCATTCAGTGATAGGCATTGCTTCTTCAATACCATATCCACTTATTCATGTAACTACCATCTCATTCCATAACTTGCCTTCCAATCCCCTTTGGCACTCCTTGATCCATGAACCTTTGTAAAAATCCCCATTTGGATATCTTTCCTTCCCCAATTTATTTTTGACATTCAAACTCAAGTTGTGAAAACTATAGTAGGCACATTGTGTACAAAGTTGCACTCTAGATTTGAATTATTTGGAAACATGAAATTCTTCAAAGTTACCTCATGCACAATATCTATATATTGAAAGTTCATAAAAATTAGAATCATTATGATCACTACTTTGAAAACATCTTGAATCCTTACCGGCTGTTACAAATCTGATGAATTTAATTGAGCCCCAGAGTGGGTCTGGCTAAAAGAAATTTCATTTTCAAACACCTAATCATTTAAACTGATCCATTCATCATCTTATATTGATTTGGAACAAATTTTAGCACTGGAAAAAAATTTTCAACTCACTTTATACCTTCTGCAAACTTGTCAACTTTGTGCCAAGAGGTCCTTTGACCGGCTTTAAAAACTGACAAAAACAATAGACTAGCCTCTGATATTGAACATATTGATTCTTTGTTCCACATACTATTATCCTATTAAATCTTTTCTCATGATGAATCCTCAATCAAAAGATATTTGCTATCAAATTTACCTTCTCAGAATTCCCTGCAAGTAAACATGTCAGAAAACCATAGAACACGTTCGGATTTGGCTTTGAAAACTAGGTAAACAGACACTTGGCGGCACGAAAACTAGGGCATTGGTTCACTATCATGAGAAGAGCATGAATCTACAATTTTTTCTCACAAAAAATAATTGGGAAAATTTGGCAAGTGGTCAAAGTAGGCTACTCAAAATTTGCAAACTAGGAACAAATGGTAAAAAGTTGTTTTTTGCAAATAAAATGGACCTAGGAAAATGTGCAAATAGATTCGTCAAGATTTGAAAATTGGCACACTTAAAGTATTTTTTAGAGAAAAATGTAGTGGTACAATCCATTTGATCTCACCTATCACAAATTTAGAGTTATGACATCTCGAATAGGGTACTGACAAATCTACACTTCTTGACACCTAGTAAAAAGTTACAAGTTGCATTTGGAATTGCATTTAAAAACTGATCAAACGGATTCTTCATAAGCTCAAAATTGAAACATAGAAATTCTCTTACCTCTACAATGCAACACAAAAGGAATTTTCAAAATCTAAAACATAGGCTCTCTAGTATGGACACTATATACTCCCAAAGTAGTGAGTCATGAAACATTACTAGGTGCGAGATATTCAATTGCAAACATGGGCTTCTGTCACTATTTGACACTTAGGTGAAAATGCAGAATTGATAAATGCTCAAAATGGGACTTCACCAAATGACTTGAAATGGCAATTTATCTTTATGAAACATATAGACACATTGAATGCAAGGTGTTAGAAATATTAAACACCTCTTGGGCTTCTCAAGTATAGTCGGGTACATATGCATTAAAGAGCACTTGTAGGGCTTAATTTCTCAATGGTACTCAAAATTAGGGCTACAATTTTGAGTGCCAACAAGACACGTCAACATGAGACAAAATTATCTTAAGGGAATTTTGGATATAGAAATCTCACATCAGCTCGGAGCGAGTTACAAACTTTTAAGTTAAGTGTTTTTACCACTCATGTCAAAGGGGGAGATTGTTGGTCTCAAAATGGTGTTGACAATTGAGTGTCAACACACTTAAAAAATTCTCAAGTTGATGTTGAGTATAATATAGATGTCGAGCTATAGTATGTGTCGAGCCAAAAATTCAACAGGTGTTGAGTGAACTTCAAGAGCCAAGCAAGTATCAAGTGCCGAGTGATAAATGATGCTGATTCACTATAGGTGTCAAGCAAAGTATAGATGTTGAGCTAAATAGAATTACTATAGGAGCCGAGTGAGACAAAATTCTTATATGTGTCAAGCATCAACAACTAGTAAGTGTTGAGTAACATAGAATTAGCATATGAGTTTGTCTCTTCACAAACTCATGTAAACCATTTTTGAGCCAACTCAAGATGAATCTCGAAGGATCTTGAAGATAAGATCGAATCTTTTACATTCCCTATATAATCAGTATCTAGCCAATAAGAAAAATGGAGAAAGAATGCAACCAATAGGAAAAGTGAAAAAATTGAGAGGGAAAAGAAGAATGAATATTGATCATAGATTCTTACCTAACCCTAAGTCATTGAAAACCTTTAAAAGGAGGACAAAACCCCATTATTCATATATGTGTGAGAGTTTATGGGAGAATGCAGCAAAGTGCAAAGGGGTGTAAAGATTTAGAAAAAGTAGAACTGCATTGCAAAATTTAGTTGATCAAGAACAAAGTATCAAAATTTCAAGGAGAGACATATCAGATCAAGGAAGGATTAGAATAGACAGAGCAGAACAAGGATCTAGAATCAACAATTGAAGATTACAAGTCATCAGGTCAAGACTTTCTATTACTTTCTAGCCATTGTATTAGGAATGAAAATCCTATGATGATAGGTTGGCCTAACAGCCATGTTGTAAGCCTTTCAACAAGGTGCTAAATCCTTTAATAGGGTAACATTCCAAGTGAGTGTTTGTAAATCCTTTAACCAGGTCACTTTTAACAGGGTGTAAAGTCTTTAACAGGATAGGCCTTTCATAGGGCATACCATTGGAAGTGGTCAAACTTTGTAACCTTAAATAGTTACATATTGTTGTAGTGATACTTTGTGGGTGTCACCCCCACCCCAGTTTTACCTTCTCATTTTGGAGGGTTTCTAGGTTACCAAAATCTTGTGTTATCTATTTTCATGCATGTCTTTATTTTTCATGTTAAGTAGATATATTAGATGCATTTGAATGATCTCAGCTAAAAGTTTTAAAAGGTTAAAGTTAGTTACTTCTGATTCACACCCCCCCCCCAACTCTCAGAAGTAAACCTTCCAACTTGTAAATT
This sequence comes from Cupressus sempervirens, assembly GCA_028749045.1. Taxonomy (NCBI): domain Eukaryota; kingdom Viridiplantae; phylum Streptophyta; class Pinopsida; order Cupressales; family Cupressaceae; genus Cupressus; species Cupressus sempervirens. The sequence goes on along the minus strand of CM053783.1, from coordinate 731,452,212 downwards.
CCAACAAAATGGACATTGAGATCACAATGTACATGTAGATGCTTTTATTTAGTTGTATGTTATCTTGTAATCTAGAGAACAATCAAGGATTCCATTCATAAATATATAGATCTATGAATACTCCTCAAAGATGTTAAATATTGTTATGATTGATTGACTTTTTCCATGAAGAATGGATGAATGAATGAAGGTAGATATACAAAGGATCTTATATCTTTATTGATGTCTCTTTGACATGGATATAATGGGATAAAATATTAATATAATATAGAAGATTATCTTCAAATATGAGTTTGAAGGATTCTTGAAATAAAATATTGATCTTAAATTCTTAAAATCATTGTCCTCAGATATTGAGGGTGCATTCCAAATCTTGAGTGTTGGTTTTAAAATGAGGAGATATATGTATGCAAGATTAAGTGACAATGCATAAAAGACTAACCTAATCTAATAATGCACACACAATGAAGGATTATGAGCCAAAGTAAGATAAACATGAGGCTCTTACCTTTACTTACCAACTACAATGTACCTCCATTTTCCTCTTAAGCTTGAGTTATTGGGTATGTGATCTCTTAGACTTGAACTAGCTCCTTTCTTCAAGATGCTTCAAGATGTTGGAGAATATGACTTCTAATGCAATTCTATACCGAATGAACATATAATGTTATATGAACTAGATGGAATGGTGAATGTAGATGGGTGAGAAACTATGATTCTAAGAAGATATGATATGATGATGAAAATGCTATGGATTTTCTTGATAATTTTTTGATTACCAAATGATGCTAGAATGCCTATTGCTTGATTGCTAATTAGATTGCTAATTATATTTCTAATTATCTTCTTAGAGGGAATGAGGGTTCCTTTTATAGAATTTGGGAGGACCCTAGCGTAGGTGGTGACATTTGATGGTAGAGAAAATGTAGGACACATAGACAAATGAGATTGACTCGATTGAGGGAGTTGAGAGAAAAAGGGAATTAGTTAAAATGTGAGAGAAATACTAGAAAAGGGAAAGATATGTGGAACGCATCTCATCAAGACCCTTAAGAAGACCCTAGCCTCAAGGAAGACTCTTGGACAAGTGTTTTATGAGTCATCTTTGACCCTATGAGGTGGATTAACTAAATCTTATTGGATATGAAAGATGGGGAGGACTTTCTCACCCAGAGACATGTATTAGAGAGACCAAGTCACATAAGGATACATACCCCTTTGTGGGCCCATAAAATAGGAAACATGGGTGAGGATAAACATGATTAATTAATAATTGACTAAAATTAATTATTTGTGAAAAGATGATGTGGCACATGACATGGACTAAATAGGTGGACTAGTAGACTTAGTCACTTAGGTAAGTGTATAATTAAGCAATTTTAGTAAATCACTTAATAGGATTATTTAGGAGACTTAGGATAGTGTAACTAACCTAGGTGAATTAGTTTAATAAATTAAATAATTAATTAATTGACAAAAAATGAATAAACTTAATAAATTAAATTATTTACTAAAGTTAACAAAGGAAAATAATTAATTAAATATTAAAATATTTAATTAATTTACTTGACAATTATTCAGTGTATACATTTTTCCCCTCTTTGAAATAACATGTGGACAACACATTATTTCAAAGAAACTAGCAGTTGACCCTATTGCCCCTTCCCTGAGACTTTGGATGACATGGACTTGACAAGATGCCCCCTAAAAAGATTGATCAAATTTTTTATTATTTTAATGTTTGAAAAAATTTAGGTTAAGTTGAGAAATATTTCGATAAGGATTTAAAGAGGAATAGTAAAAAGAATGAAAACTGAATTAAGTGAAGGTAGCAAAAGAGCACTCCCAAGCATAAGGGACCCTAGCAGTACCTATAGGACAAAGAAAAGGTGGATGAGTCATCATTAGCACATTTAGAAATTAGATATTGGAGGAGAGCTATCATATTGAAGATGCCATTTCCAATTGTAGACCATTGTTTCAAGTGTGTCAGGAGATACCAACAGCTAGCCGACTATGGTGATCTAGTAAGTCATCAATCCCTCTCAATCATTTGATAGAGTTACCATGACTTTTTGATAGATTTTTGAATATTTGTTTAAGGAGATTAGGAAAGCTAGAAACTTTTTGAAAATTTATATTGGTATGAATAGATGCATAGTTTCGATGTACAAATATGGAACTATACTAAATGCAGGTGCATAAGCAAGACATGAATGCATAGTTGCACATGCATTCCATATTGCAACACATATATAGCCAAGAACTATTTATTTAGAGGATTGATGTATTTGCATAAGACACTTGTGCATGTATTTAGTACAGATGCACTTTTGGCCAGTGTTTGTGCACAAATATTTAGGGTTGTTGCACATTTTTTCAAAATGTGTATCTATGTAGGGTTTTGCCACATTGTTATCATATGTTTGTACAAATGTTGAATATTCATAGTTGTGGCATGTTGTTGAACATATGTGATACAAAGTTTAGCATCTATTTTTATTGATAATATATCAATAGGAAATAGGTAAGAAACCCTTATAATATGATGAATTTGAGTAACCAGTAATGTAGGATAATGGTCTTACTATTTAACTGAGTGTAACTAACATGATGAATTGAGGAATCATTGTAGCAATGTGATCTAGATACCCAATTAGGATTAGATAAATGATAGATTTTTTTATAGACATTTGATAGACATGTGATAAAATTAGTTATTTGATAAAATAGTTAAATCAAAATTATAGATCATAGATGTCCATAATGTCTAATTTCATGTTATGTTGATTTCTGTAGGAGGATATCTCTAATATTCTAATGTCTAGGGAGAGATTCTCTGACACACAATCTTTGAGACCACTTTTGACTAAGAGTGATCACGTTCTGATTGCATCATGTGGTTTGTACCATGCATTACACTAGTCTATGATCAGGGCCAACCTTGGGCTACTGATAGCACTCATATAGAGATGGCACTTAGAGATGAGCATGTTTCATCTCACCACTAGATAGATGAGTATGACATTGGAAGATGTAAATCATATCCTTTGACTACCCATCAGTGGGGAGCTACTACAATACAATCAACATGGTGAACTATAGGAGTGTAGAGATGTATTTGGAGATGAGGGTTTGATGACTATGAGATCCATTGGGACTTTATGGTGTATATCGTGTGCCTTATTATACATGCACCACTCTTATTAACTTTTGGGGGGGTTATGTTTTCCTTTTTTTCTCATCTACCTTTGTCAATGAGTATTCCTTCCATTACATCAACCTCATGATGTGTCTATGATTGATCACATCACGACACTACTATGTATTCTTCTATGCATCTTGATCATAGTTCCTTCACATACAGTTCTTATTGGTCACTTTTTTAGTGTCTTGTAACCTCACTCTTGTCTTCAGTTAGAGGGGTTCTCTTATTGGTTCTTATGCTTCCTTAGTTCAATGGAGTGAGCTATATATACAATATTTTCTCCTATGTACTAGGCAGATGTAGTGACTAGGTACCTATGCATTTTGATGAGATAGATAATTTACCATATGAACACTTTTCTTTCCATTCCTATTTTGGATGTGGTCTTCTATGTTCGATTGATAAACACTTTAGGATTTGGTGTTTTATGTCATTGGTATCTTTGAGTTCAGTTATTTGCAGGGCACTCATGTATATTATAGTCTTCTCTACCTTGCAAGTTTCTATTTTAGTGGAGGTTCTTCAACTCAACAGTTTCTTTTGATAGTTTTTACAACTTCTTCATGCTCTATTGGTTTTCTTTATGGTCATCATTTTGTTACCATCTTCTGGGATATTCTCTAGTTTGGAGGTTGTGGTAGTCCTTCATTAGTTCTTTCAATATTATTTTCATCTCTTCTTTGAGAAGATTTTTTCCCATGTGGTTTTCTTGATTTCTCCACTTTACTGAGATTTACTTGTGATTGGGTACCTCATAAAACCTTGTTGTCAAGACCCAAATTCGCTCTTAGTATTAGTTTCTAGGTTTTTAGCTACTCCTAAGTTTATCTTAAGGAGGGTGTTAGAGTAATTAGGTATTTTCTTATTAATTTAATATCTCTATTTTATTTAAGCTAAATATTATACATATAATAATTAATTCTTTTATTAATTATTATAATGCAACCTAGGTTAGTTATCTTTTAGGGTTTTGATCTCCTTTTATAAGGATGTATCTCTCTTTTTAATTAAGAACATTCAATACGCCTTTTGATTCAATTACAATCACCTTTTTAGGTATTTTCTTATTAATTTAATATCTCTATTTTATTTAAGCTAAATATTATACATATAATAATTAATTCTTTTATTAATTATTATAATGCAACCTAGGTTAGTTATCTTTTAGGGTTTTGATCTCCTTTTATAAGGATGTATCTCTCTTTTTAATTAAGAACATTCAATACACCTTTTGATTCAATTACAATCACTTTTTTACACATCAATAATGTATCCTCTTTTGTTTATCTATGAATTCAAGCCTCAATAGCTTTGCTTCTCTCTTTTTGTGATAGGTGTTTGCATGCAAGTAATTATTGGGAGCTATGGGTTGAGCTTTTCTCAACTTCAACATACAAAAATCATCTCCACAATAGAAATATGTACAACCACAACCACAAACCTAACCATTTGTACAATAATACCACAATTATATCTTGAAACTATAAGGCCCCTTCCCTAGTACCCTATTATGAACCTTAATAACCTAAACATGGTTAGAGATAGGAAGCCTAAAGAGATTAGATGTCAGGTTTTGTCTCTGGTGTATTGGATGTGAATCGTATACTATTACCATATATCTTAAGATGGAGTGATGGTAAGAAGGTTCCAGGTCTAAGTATGTCATGATTGACATTTCCCTTATCAAAAGTGAACCAAAGATCTTATTAAGAGTGATATAGTTATTGTTGTGCTAGGTATCCTATTCAGAATTACATTAGGTTGATAAGTTGAAACCTTGTGGAATAAAACCTCGAGATGTCATAGTTATTAGAAACTATGTTGATGGTTTCATGATATAGTATGGGCTATTAGAAAAATTAAATATTGGAAAGATAAATCAACATGCACTCTTGTGAACATTTCTAATAATCACAAATGAAAATTGTTATCAAATTAGATAAGGGTCTACATGGTAGAACTCAGTATGATGTAATGCAATAATCCAATTATTGTGCAAATAGTATTAGGTGGATATGTTCGTATTCATAAGGACAAATTTTATGACCCAATAAAATGTAACAGATTTATTCTATGATAAATTTTGAAACTATGAGAAATGACTATGCAAACATCTTGTTTACCTGACAAAATTGATACACCTTATAATGTACTATCTCATAATGATAATGGGATACTGTTAGCGATAAAATTATATTTAAGTGAATCAAAGGATATTAGTTGTGATGTTTATATTTTTATGATTTTGACCTAAAGTGTGTGTTCAAAACTAATTTTCATGTTGAATGACTTAATAGTATAGATTCAACATTTCATCATTATGATAGGAAATAGATTATGATGTGGTTCAGAATGTTTGTTGATCATTTGATTAGATATTAATGTCTATGTGTAGATTCTAATATTTTAATGCTTTAAATGCTTTATATGAAAATAAAGTTGATTAGGATAATTGAGTATGTTAATGTGAAGTATTCAATATGAAATTAGTAATGCACCTATATACATGCATTTTATATGATTTTTCATTGGGCTACTAATGTTCAAGTTTAGTGTACAGGAAATTGAACCATGGAATTTTATTAGAGAAACAAGGCCCAAACTTATGTGGACATAGTAGAGCCAAGGAAAATATTTGGAAGATTCAAAGCCTCATTGTGATGTGTTTATTTCATAACTATAAGTTGCATGTGTGTTGTAAATATATATTCATGAATGAATTAGGGACATGTCATTGTGATGTATAATGTGTTTTAATGTGTTACTTTACACTTGTAAATTGTTTATGTGTTGATGACATGTCACCTAGGGTTTTGGTTTGGCACCACTTAACCTTAAACTAAATGCCCTTCAAAAGATTTAATCAAATCCACTTGGAGAGAGAATATGATGGGTTACCATCAAGGGGAATTTTGAATTCAAACTTGACAAGGATTTTAGAGGGTCAATAGGTGGTCACAAAGTGTTTTATTGTGAAAATAAGCTACCCATATGTTAGCATAACATGTTAGGGGCCTAAATTTAACCGTTTAAGTGCTTAGCTAACCTAGGGAACCCTTTAACCAATGCATTTTTCCACCAATTCGAAATTTGAGTTGTCACGTGACTTTAACCTTTTCCTGCACACTTGGTCAAGGTCCTATGTTTAGAAGGGACAATAGTGTAAGATAAAGTGGGCTTCATGTTTTGCCAAAAAAAATTGAGATAGTGAGGATTGGAGGTCTTCTTAAGGGAGTTTGGAAAAACTAGTGGGTGTTCACACACTCTCTAAGTTTAGAGACAGTTAGGGTTTGGAGAGGGAGCTAAGGAAATAAGGAGCTCTTCAACAACTTTTCTTGTCTTTAGCTTGGACAAAAGGTTGGTGCCCATTCCTTGATCCTCATTGCACTTGTTCATTTTATAGAATACTTGTTCATATTATGAATAGAAATATGTAATGTATGTGGTGTTGTATTTGTTGTTATGTGTAAATGTTGTGAAGAATTTCTTTTTCTTTTTCTCTTGATTTTGTATATGAAATTTTGTATGGGTGTGAAGGCTTCACTCACACTTGGAAGGGAAGATATGCCTTGGGTGAAGGGGTTAGTTAGGCTCAACATTGAATTTGAGAGATTTTACTTTTGGAGAGGGTTTTGTTGTTCATGGAGTATGGGCTCCATTGAAGCCATATGCCTTGTTTGATAGCCTTGAAGAGGCATTTGTATTATGGGAGGTATAAGTTTATTGATGTGATGAGGAGGATGTATTTGATAGCCTTAAAGAGGCATTATGCAATTGCAAATGTATATGTGTATATGGATGTGGCATTCTCCTCTTTGGAGAGCCCACCTTCACCCATTGTTTCATGATTCCAATGGTGAATCATTTTGTTAAACATTGGAGGGATTTGTAAATGTATTATGAGATTGAGTTTTGCATGCATTGTAACATGTTTTAGTGCAAACCATTTGAGTCTTGTTTCCCTTGGTCAGTGGGTGGCTTCTTAGAAGCCTAGGATGGGAGATGAGCCTCCATGGTTCTTGTGTATATGTTTTTGTAGGTTTTGTGCTCATTGGATGAAGCAAGGAAGGCATATGTTTGGGTAATGTATTTGAAAGGATGAAATCCTCAATACGTGATTATATATACATTGTATTGTAAAAATGAGATCTTCATTTTATGAACATTTTGGTGAAGGGTTGATCAATGAAGTGAATGAAGAAGTTAGAATATAGACATAGGTAGCTGCATTGTAAGACTCAATGTTATGCACATAGTTGCATTGAAATAGAAATATATATTTTCAATATCGTAGTTATAAATGGGAGAAAGAAAGAATTGTCATGTAAAGGGTTAGTCATTGCTATGAAGTCCAAGTAGAAATTATGTAAATGAACCATTTATTCCCACATTGATTTATGAATTTAAAACAAAAGATATGTCGTCATAGAAAGTTTTTGTATAAGAGATTCATTTTGAAGGATAGTCAGTGTGTTTGAATGTTCAAGCAATGAGGAAGTAAATGTAGAACTATATTAATTTAAATTTATGATAAGAAAATGTATTTCAAGGTTATCCATATTTAAGGGATTTCATAAAGAAGGATGTCAATAAGAAACTTTATTCCAAGTACCATCATAGGTAGGAAGAATCAATATAATAGTCCATATCGAATGTTGTTTACATATGCACTATAGGGATTAAATTTATTGTTCAAGTAAATTTGTTACATTTATCAATCTAGATATATATATTGTCATGTTAGAATAATGTTAGATTAACAAAATTCACTATACTATAGTTGAGTAGAAGAAAAAGTAACCAATAGATGACATAAAAATATTCATGAGAGAAACTTGTTGTAGATGCATATTTTTTCTCTGGATTTTGTATGGGGAGTAGGAAATAATACCCCTCTCCATTACAATCCAATAAAATATTGCCAAAGAATATTCTCTAGGATCCTTCACTTTGAATAAAAAGAAATACATTATATACTATGCACCTCTCACAAAAATTAATAGTAATATACTATGATATCATCTAAAAACTTCACCCCAAAAGGGTCACGTGATCATACCATAGGCAATCACTTGGAAAAAGGAACAACATAATCAATATCACACTCATCCCTAAGTACATTGTACTAGATGCATAACTAATATCAAGTCACCACTTGTTCCTCTCTAGTCATCAACCTACGAGCATGAGCGAAGTCTATTTCAAAAATTAAAAAGAAAATAATAATAAAATATAAATAGACATGACATAGTACCAAACCATGTCACGCCTAACACAAGGGGATAGGGACCACACCCTTTTTGATGTAAAGTGGTCTAGAGTAGTCCCACCACCCAACCACCATCTTCCTCCTTGTCTCTTACACCCCCTCCACTTGCATTCTTAGGAAACAATAGGAATGGGATACCCACATGAGAAGATTTAGGGGAGTCAAATTGGTGGGGATAATGAGAACATTAAGGGTTATTGGAAGGAAGGATAATTTGCATGGGATATATTGGTTTAGAAAATTCAAGGGGTCATGAGAGCCATGGAACATGGACTAAGGATGGGTTTTTGTTAAATTGGAATGATGTGCGCCTGGGCTTAGGTAAGGTAAAAAGGTAGTTAGTGTAAAGTGTAAGATATAAGGTAGTTAATATAAAGTGTAGTGAATAGTTAGTGTTAGTGAGTAGTAAGTACTAGTAAGTAGTTAGAGTTATAAAAACATTTAATGATATAGTTTAGCTCAATGAAATAGTTAGAAAGTAGAATAGTTGTTAGCATCAAAATATGTTCTAAGTGTGTAAGTTGGCTAGTAAGTAAATTAGGTAGTAAGTTAGGGAATAGAGTTTTTATGCAAGAAAATCTAACTTTTCGGGAGCATGATTAAACAAGCAAATGTTAGTTGCATACATATATCAAATATCCAAAACAAAACAAAATTCAACCAACACTATGCTTGAGTTTTCCAACTCAATGCAACCGAAAAGAAAAATCCTCATGCAACCTCAAAGCAGCTCAAAAAAGGTACCCATGAGAGGCCCTATTGGTGTGCTTTATATTGGAGGAATGTGGGTGTGCTCTCCCAAAACACAACTATATGAATCACTTGATAAAAATGCAATATGAGACGAATGAATCTAAGACTAAATGAGTGGAGAAACCTTCAAGAAATGGCTATGAGTGAGCCAATCCTCAAAGGATTCTAGGAATGAGATGGAAATGAAATGCAAGAAAGAAACCCAGAACATCATACTACCATGAAAGGTAATGCAAGCTAGAAATCTAAGTAATGCAAACAACTACCAAAGGTTAGTTCTAAGCATGAAAATCTCTAAAAAGCTCTAGAATCACACTAGCATGATAACAATGCAAATGAGGGAGATGGAAAATTCTTGAGACAAGGGCTCTATTTATAGGCTTGAGAGAGGCCTTGGTGAAGTGGCATTTATGTGGCATCCACATAGGTTCCACCAGGGAGACATGTAGACAAGTCATGCAAATGGTCAAAATTCAAAGTTTGCTCACACATGTGTGAGCAAACTTGAAGGAAGGAGTGGGGGACAAAGGTGTAAGAAGTGTGGAAGGTGTGAGAGGTGTGAGAAGTGTGGGGGTTCCTCACACATGTGTGAGCACACATTTAGGAATTAAAAAGGGGTTTAGCAAGGTGTTTAGGAAAATAAGTTGGATTAAGTAGTGGGTAGGCTTAGAAGGATGAAAGTGATGGGTGTAAACTAGGTTTTATGGTAGTTTTAAGACTAAAATTAAATAGGATTTAATTTAGTCATAGATTTAGAGAATTTAATGGAAGTGGAAGGAACTAAATAAATAAGATTTATTTGAAAGGGGATTTATGGAGGATCATTCATTAAATAAATTTAATACATTAGAGATGGGAGTATTTAAATTAAATTTAAATACATTAAGAAAGTGAACCTATTTAATTAAATAAGTAGAAGAATATGACAAATTTAATTAATTAGTAAATAATTAATTATAATGTCAAGGGAAACATTAAATAAATTAATATAGTGTTTAGGACAATTTTAATTGTCTACAATGTTATATATAATGAAGTGTGAAATTAATGTAGTAGTATTAAAATTTAGTAGTAGCATTGAAATAAGTAAGGATAATAAATGTTATAAGTCTTAGAATGACATGATTAGATAAATTAATTAGTACCTAATGTAATTAGAATTGAATTAATTAGAAAATTATGGAATTAGTGTAGTGGAATCATTCAATAATAAATTTAAATGTTATACTTCATAATTGTCATAAATGTTGAAGTATAAAGATTTAGGTACTACATTTTATCATTGACACACATTTTTATACATGCAATATATATATATATAGCATGATGAAGATCCAATGCTATACATGTATTATGTATGTGATATAAAACAAAAGGTGGAACAGATATATAGGAATCACTCATTTAAGAGTCATGAATCTTGATGTACATGTTGAGCATTACAGATACATTGCATAGTCTAAATAAACTTATATAATGCTTGATGGTAAATATGAATACATACTTATTATGTATGCTCATTTTTTTATACCATTCAATTGGGAATCTATGTTCTTTATAGAGGTCTCCTACAATACTTTATAAATGCAATAGTTGTCCTCAAAGATAGGTTTCTAGATTAAACCAATGTTCTATAATGATATTTGTAAGACAAGGACTTGTAAACAATTGCTCCCTTCTGATTACCTATCTCATGTATTATAACCCAAATCCTTATAAACGTAACATGATCTCCCTCAAATTATTAAAATTGTGCTCTCTAGAATATTGAAAGGAATGAGTCATCTAACCCTATAACCAACTAGAATTATACACTTAATCTAACCATATCCTATAGGTACATGAAATCATAAATATATGGCCACGAGATGCCTGAGGCCTAGTTGAGAAATGATATCGTATCATGAATTGCTAAGTCTATTGTACTATACTAATTCAACCTATTGAAGAGAGTACCTTCAAGTAGAGATAGTAGTATGTATCGATGTACACCATACCGTATGTTCACAATGTTAACTCAAGGACCTTGGGTAGATGTATCTTAACCACATAACTAATCAAAAAAAAAGTTGTGTTTTTCCCTGTAAATTTTGGGCATGACAGCAACAACATGTGCAAAAATTGCAATACCAACAATAATAAGGCCCACAAGTGCAAACACAGTATGCCCAACCACTGCCACAATTTACACTAACCCTCATCCAAGTAGAAGGTCATTCAACATTCTAACCTATATATGTAAAAACCTAACCTATTGGGAGCACACATAAACAAGAAAACATTAGTAACATGTGCATTCAAGATACAAATAAGATCAAAAAACCACTAATTCTACTTAAGTTTTAAAAAACTATGCAACCAAAATATTAGAGTCGTCACACAACCTCAAAGTAGCTCAACAAGGGTTCCCATAAGAGGCCTTGTTGGTGTGCTTAAGTGTGAGGGATGTAGATGTGCTCTTCCAAACACAACTATTGAATCCCTTGATGATGAAAATGCAATATGAAATGAATCTATACTAAGAATGTGTGTGAAATACCTTCAAGCAATGACTATGAGTATGCCACCCTCAAAGGATTCCATCATACTACCATGAAACTAATGTAAAATCTAGAAATCTAAGGAATGAAAACAACTACCAAAGGTTAGTTCTAAGTATTAAATCTCTAAAAAGCTCTAGAACTATACTAGCATGATAACAATGCATATGGAGGAGATGAAGAAATGCTTGAGACAAGGGCTCTATTTATAAGATTAACAGAGGCCTTAGGGAGGTGGCATCTATGTGGCATCCACATAGGTGCCACAAGTGAGACACATGGGCTAAGGAGATAAGCCATGCAAAGGTCAACATAAGCCTTTATGATTGAGAACCCCAAGGTTTTCTCACACATGTGTGAGCAACCTTGGGGGAAGGAGTGGGGGACAAAGGTGTAAGAGGTGTAAGAGCTATAAATGAAGTGGAAGGTTTATTGGATCAAGAGCTTCTCACACATATGTGAGCAAACACTTAGGGGCTAAAAGTTGTTTAGCAAGGTGTTTAAGGTAAACAAGTGGGATTAAGTAGTGGGTAGGCTTAGAAGGATGAGAGTGATGGGTGTAGACTAGGTTTTCAGGATGGGATTAGGATTAAATTAAATAAGTTTTAACTTAATCATAGGATTAAAGGATTTAATAGAATGGAGGGAATTAAATAAATAGAATTTATTTAAAAGGGGATTTATGGAGCACTTATGCATTAAATGAATTTAATACATTAGTGAAACGAACCTATTTAATTAAATCAGTAGAAGAATATGACAAATATAATTAATTAATTAATTAATAATTATAATATCATAGGAAATATTAAATAAATTAATATAGCATTTAGGATAATTTTAAGTGTCTATACAACCACCACAAAATATGCCTCAAAACCATCCATGCTTATCCACACCATCTGATACATACCCTATATCAAGGGCATTGGGATTGGGGGCACTTCCTCCAACACCAACAGACCTAGAATGGGAAGAAATGTGAAATACCATTAAAGAGATAAAATCCAACATTGAGGCCAAGATATTCAAGTTTGAAAATGTATTCCCATATCCATTTGATAGGCTATAACAACAACACCCTTTCCAAAGCATTTTTTTTAGGTTCTGTTGTAGTCACTTTTGTGGGAAAAAGCTTAGTGTAATGGGATTAGGACAAACACTCGATGAGAAAATGCCTCGTGAACTAGAGGTCTTTTGAAAAATGGGAGTGAAGTGAAGCCTCATAGACAAGAGGTCTTTTATTGGATGCATGAAAAGCGCAAGTCAGATAGGACTTATGTAGAAAGATGGGATGAAATTTGGAATGTGGTGAAGTGAGATGAACCTTATAGATAATAGACCAAAATACTTTTTTCAAAAACTTTTTCTTCTTTTTAGTCATTTCTTCAGGAATATTTTATGAATGTTTTTGGAGTTTTCTAATTTTTTAATTTTTTTTGTATTTTTGTGTAACTATAATAATACTATACAGGAACTGCAAGACTCAAGCATAGAACCACTTGAGATGTTAGATATTTACAGGCTCAAGGAGCAGATCTCCCTCTGAAGTGGCAATCTGATATTGTGTAAAACAATATTTGTTTGTAATGATAAATAGACCAAGCCAATTAGCTTCAAATTTTCTTTTCTTTTCATTGTTCTAGAGGTTCCTCATGTTATGCTGCAAAAATAAGTCACCCACCTCAAATTTTTAAAGGTCTAACTTTTTGTGAAACTAAAGCTGAAGGAAATTTTGATACACACGGAGGTGGTTTAGGGCATCGAGGCATCACTCATTGAGGATTTTCAACTCACGCAAGTGAGCAACTTGGTATTCTTGTTCAGACATCAGATTCTTGAGAGAGATTTTGAGGGAAGGGAGCTCAATTTTGATGGGTAAGACAGTGTCAGAACCATAAACAAGGGAAAATGGAGTGGCTCTTGTGGGGGTACGGATGGAGGTGCAGTAGGCCCAAAGGGTGAGAACCATTTGGAGGTGTCAGTCATGGCCAGCTGCATCAATGGTTTTCTTTAGGATTTTCAAAATGGTTTTATTGGTAGCTTCAGCTTGGCCATTGTGTTGGGGGAAAGTATTTGGTGGAAAAATGTTGGCTGATTCTGAATTTCCTACACAATGTGGCAACTTCCTAGTTTTTGAAAGGAGTTCCATTATCTTTCATGATGTCCTAAGGTATACCAAAATGACAAATAATGTAGTTCAAGATAAACTTTGAAACTTTTTTTTCGATGGTATAGGTTAATGGGATAGCCTCAACCCACTTTGTAAAGTACTTAGTTGCAAAAATAATATACTTGTGGCCATTGGTAGAATTTGGATATATTTGACCAACAAGATTGAATCCCCAGTGGGAAAAGGGCCATGGGTTGATGGTGGGTTGAAGGTCTTGGGCAAGGGCATGTATCAAATCGCCATGTTGCTGACAAGGAACACATCTTTTCACAAAATGATAGGCATCCACTTCCATATATAGTAGGCCAATAGTAACCCATTCTAAGGATTTTTTTTGCTAATGTAAGGCCACTAGAATGGGCCCCAAAAATTCCTTGGTGGACCTCTTCTAACATCATTCTGGCTTCGTCTGAACTAAGACATCAGAGGAGGGTTCCATAGAAGTGTTTTCAAAAAGGTGTATCACCTAAGATAGTATAGCAGGTAGTGAGACAGATGAAGGTTTTTCTTTGGTTTGTGGAAAGGGCTATGGGGATGGTTTTGTGATGAAGGTAGGCAAAAATGTTAGTGTACCATGGAGACTCAAGACCGACCATCTCAAATGCCAACTCTAAATCAGGTTGCTCACAAGTAGGAAGAAAAATATTCTCAACAAGAAACTCACACTTAGGACTATATTTAGGCATGGAAATCATGGAGGCAATGGTTTCCATAGAATCTATTGCTTTTTTATTAGTCCTCGGTATCTATTGGAAGACTATCTCTATGAAGTGTTTCTTAAGATCTTCAACTATTTGATGATATGGCAACAACTTTTCATCCTTCATTTGGTATTCATCTGTGACTTGTTTAATGACCAATTGAGAATCCCCAAAGACAAGAAGGCTTTTGATATTCCATCTAATCACTTGATAGAGTCCTGTGACCAATCCTTCATACTCAGCAATGTTGTTTGTGCAAGGGACTTGGGAATAAGGTCTCCTTGCAATGTAACAAACAAAATTTCTGCCCCCGATCCCTTTTGTGTGTAGGAACCATCAAAATATAATTTCTATTTTGTACTGGGGTAATAGTCATAATCTACTATAATAGGATGGTCTTCTTGAAGAGGAGCTTCAGCAAGCTGGTATGCAATTACTTATCCTTTAATGGCCTTGTGATCCTTATAGACAATGTTGAATTCACTTAAAATCAAGACCCATCTTGCAGCTCGACCAGTGAGGAAAGCTTTTGATAGCAAATATTTGAGTGGATCTATCTTGGCAATGAGATGCATAGTGTGATTGAGCATATAATGGCATAGTTTCTATATGCAAAAGACTATCGCCAAATAAGCTCTCTCAATAGTATTATAATTCAACTCATAGCCAAATAGTGTTCAACTAAGATAGTATATGGCTTGCTCATTACCTTTATCATCTATTTGTGCCAAAAGAGCACCTAAAGAAATGGAAGTAGTAGAAATGTATAGAATCAATGGTCATCCTACAATTGGAGAGACTAGAATTGGTGGATTAGCCAAGTAGACTTTAACTTGCTCAAATGCTTTCTAACATAGGAAATCCCATTGAAACTTAGTGTCTTTTCAAAGCAAATGTTGGAGTGGATGAACCTTATCTGATAATTGGGATACAAGTCATTAGATGGACTGTAGCCTTCTTGAAAACTATAGAGTTGTTTCAATGTGGTAGGTGGAGGCATTTCCATGATGGCTTTCACTTCGGTGGGATCTACCTCAATTCCTCTTCTTGACACTATGTAGCCTAACAACTTGCTTGATTTGACCCCAAAAATACACTTGTTTGGATTAAGGTGCACTTTACATTTCTCCAACCTTTCAAAAATGGTGGTGAGCACATTAATGTGGGAATCACGTGTCTTAGACTTTCCTAGAATGTCATCAACATTGTCCTCCATTATGACATGTAGAAGATCATGAAAGATTTTAGTCATTGCATGTTGATAGGTGGTGTTGGTATTCTTCAAGCCAAAAGGCATGTCTTGGTAACAAAAGGTCATCCAAGGTTGACCAAGCAAGATGTTATATGGAAAATCCAAATCTAGGACATGGCATTCAATTTTTATGACAACTAGCCCAACCTTTAGTGGTAGCATGATAACTCCTTTTGATTCTCTTTCCTTTCATCATATGTTTTTATTGTTATCCTTTTATTGATATCTAGGAGGTCTTCTGGAAGCCCCAAGAAATGGATCATCTTCAATGTACAAAGGTTCAAATTGGATCCATTATCTATAAGGACTCTTTTTATCTTATATCAATATATAAGGACTTCAATGTGGAGTGACAAATTGTGGTGTTGGTTAGGACCTTGGAAATCTTTGTCTGTGAAGACAAGGTGTTGTTGTGCGGCAAGATTCCCAATCATTGTGGTGAATTGGGATGTATTAATGTTTTCAGGCACACAAGACTCTAAAAGAGCCATCTCCAAAATCTCTTTTTGGATAGGTGAGGTGGTAAGAATTTCTAGAATGGATATTTGTGCAGGAGTCTTCCCTAACAAGGATAATACATCATATCGAGCAGCAGGTCTTTGTGAAGTGGATGGCACAATGAACGCATGTCGAACTGATGGATTAGTGGGGTTGGGAGTGGCAGCTTGCAAAGTAATTCTTCTCATCGAGTGGTTGCATCACAATCAGCTACTTGTAGGACAAGGGTATTCACATGAGTGTCTACCTCTTCAATGCAACCCCACATGGAGTCAAAACCACATATATCATTTGTTTCTATTTTACCACACAAGGAGTCAAATCCTGATATGTGGTTAGTATAATGGTCATAATGTAATGCATTTGATGTGGAAGCTTGATTTACATTTTTTGTATTGTTGTTTCCATTATTGTCATTGTTGTGGTCAAGAAATGGCTTTTGAAATATCTTTAGTTTAGCATTTTTATAGGGTGGTCCCCCTTCTACCTTTATTTCTTCATCGTCAACAAGATTTTGAATGAAGACCTTGAGTTTCATACACTTGTTTGTGTCATGTCCTTTGATGTGATGATATTTTCAATACTCATTTTCCCTATACCATTTCAATTTGGGTTGATTTCAATCAAAGGGTCGTGTGTTGGGAAACACCATCAAATTGTGATCCACTAGTTTTTGGAATATGGCATCTAAGGGTTCATAAAAGTTAGTGAACTTCCTATTTTGATCATAATCATGGTTGTAATTGCTATTGGTATTGTTTTTGTTGTGACAAAAAATTTGTGTTTGATTATGAGATTGCTAGTTGTTCTAATTGTTGTTTTGATTCTGATTGTCATGGCTTGAATTGTTGTTGTTTTGGTTACGATAGTTGCTATTATTGTTGTTCTTTCCACCTCGGAGATTTTGTACACTTTTAACATTGGTGACACCATTGTGAGTAACACCTTTGTTTTTGGACCAAAATTTGGGTTTGCTATTGTTGTTCATGTCATTGTTGGAGGATGAAGAGCTATAATGCTTAATGAAACCTTTGTCTAACAGTCCATTTTCAATGTTCTTTCCTTTCTTGACTAATGTGGAAAAGTCTTCAAGACTAGCCATTTTTATGTGGAAAGAGATCTCTAGTATCAATTTTTTAATAAATATATCCACAAGGTGGGAATCCTCAATTTTGTATGGCATGTGGTTAGCAAGATGCCTCCACCATTGTAGAAAGTTGGCAAATGTTTCACTGTTTCATTGTTTCATGTTGCACAAATCACTTAATGAGGCATGATGTTCAATATTGTAAGAATATTGTGCTACAAATTTCCCTGTTAAATCATTGGAGGAAGTAATGGAGCCCTTTGGTAAGTTCATTAACCACTCAAGTGTGGTGCCTCCAAGACTTTGTGTGAAGAGCCTCTTAAGATAATCTTCACTATAGGCTACTTCTTGACATAAGATGAAAAATTATTTGAGATGTGTAATAGGACATGTTTCTCCCATATATTTGTCAAATTTAGGAATCTCAAAGTTTGGTGGAAATGGTATCATGTTAATGGATCTGTCAAATGGAAAGGAGCAAATTTCCTCAAAAGAGAAATCCTTCACCCCTTTGTTACTCGTGGTATGGACCAAATTTTGAAGTTCATGATTGTTGGGCTAGATCTTGGTTTGGTTGTATTTGTGATTGTTGGGAGTTTATGAACCCACCTCCAAAGTTGTATGGAGCCCCAAATGTATTATGAGGTGGTGGAAGTGCTCCACTTTGGCCAATGTATTGATATATAGTCATTGGAATTGGCACAGATGTTTTCATCATGTTGGTTGGCATTTGTAAATAAGAGGAATATATTGGTTATGTTGGAATTTCCATCTGTTGCGTAGATACTTGCTCAATGTTTAAGCATCCTATAGTTGGACCTATCAAGGTTGACTGTTGAATACTTGCATGTGTAGTAGTGTTGGGCATAACACTAATGATTCGTTGAATATGTTCTGCACTCAATTGGAATGTTGGTTGTGTTGAAACACTTGATGTAGGTATGGAACTAGTTCTCATCGTGGATTCTTTTTCTTTGCTAGATGTTCAGGCTGTGTTTGAAGTTGGTAATATGGGAGCACCACCTTTGGTAATTTGTCTAAACAAAGTGCTCTCATCAAAACTCGTAGGGACATTAACACCATCTTTAACCAAGTTTAGGAGGATCTCAGTCTTGTTTTCCCTAACAGACTTCTCCATCATTTCCAAGTTGTATGGATCTGCAAGAAATGTTTGGACATCACTAGGGATGTTATTGTTATCAATGGGATCTTCATCTTGGTACACTTCTTCCTCATCGTGTTAATTACTCACTAAAGTGGTGTTTCTAAAAGGATTATTCAGTTCTTGTGTGGACTTTGAGGTAGGCATACCAAAGTTTATACTTGGGGGAAATGTGCTCCCCAATGAGGTTGATCATGGTGGAAAAGGATTCTCCATTTCTTCTTGTCTTAGTGATTCCAATAAATGAGACATGGGATTAAATGTGAACTTGTCGGATCATTTTTGTACCATACAATTGTGACCAAATTAATGGGTGGAACGTTGTGGAAGAAAATGGGAAATGTGAGAGAGTAATTGAACCTTATATGATAAAGAGGACCAATCACCTAAATGTAAACAAAAGACCTTATTGATTTGGAAAACCAAATGTGATATAGGATAAAAGTATCTTTCTCCTACCAAAGATGGACAAGTGATCTTTAGGCAAGATAGGATACTAAATTGATCACCCACTATTTGGAGATAAACTTGTGATCCCAAATGAGTGAGTGTAACTATGATAAATGTTTTCTTATGGATAAAGGTTTGGTGTTGTAATCTTGGAAGATGTTCTTATGCCAAAAGATTAAGGTTCAAATGATCGAGCTCTCTAGAGGAAATTTTGCAAATGGAAGACTAGAAATTTTGAAAATGAATTGGTGCAAAAAAATGAAAGTGTTATGGTCATTATGCAGTTAACTCAATCTTCTCTCACTGGGAACAAAAATCTTGGGTTCACTCTAGGGAAAGCAAACCAAATTCAAAGTTTTCCATTATATTCAATTCTATCATAACAGTCCTATTCAGCTTCTTCTTTCTTGATATCTTTGATAGCGTATCGAAATTTTTTATCACTGTGTGCTAGATATTTCCTTTCCTTGTAGGAAAATGGTTTGGATAATTTCACCTTTTTAGGTTTGACTTTGTCGACCATGGCAGGAAAAAAACAAACCCAATTCCAAGCACAAAAATTTTGCAAAAAAATTTATAACTAAAAGGCCCAATGAATTTCAAATGCTAGACCAAGTATAGGAACTCCTAAAAAATAACTATAGGTCAAGAGGACTTGCTTACAACTATTTCACTCACTGAAAGTTTAGCTCACCATTTCAGACATTTTTTAACTTGTTTGATGTTTGGTATTGGTTTTGGATGTTTAAACAATCAAGCACACTGAACACATCAATAATCCCAATAAGGCTACCACTGGGATGTACAAATATTATCTAGAGGGTTTCCTTGATATACACAAGGTATGTGAGGCCTAAATCTATAGATGAAAGAAAATAATGCCACACAGTCGGGGGGAGACAGTAACCCAAATCTCCACCTTCACTTCCCAAAGGTATAAAGTTCTTTGGGGCTTCGCCAAGAGTGACAAGATTTTGCCTCCAAGAGAGGTGTCTTTTGATTCACCTCTCAATATTTATACTCCACCAAAATGCTAGAGTTGAGGTCATCCCAAGGGTTGATGAAATCCCCAAGCGGGCCTTCTAAAAAATTAACAAGACCACTTATTTCTTGTGTACTCAAGATCACCCGAAGGTGAGAGAGGAGAGAATACATTAAGTGGCCTCGAGGTTAAAAGATACTTGTTCTTTCCCAATGGAGCTTTAGGTTTTGTAATCTATGCATTATTCTTTCCAACTTGACAGTGTCCTCAACATAATAAAAAGTGAGGATTCGTCAACAAAAGTAAATTGATCGTGAACATAAGCAAATTTTTGGAAATGAAATTAATTCCATTAAGTCATTCAAGATTGAGTGAATTCATTTTAAGCACCAAGTCCAAATGTTTCATAGCAAGCTTCTTTGTCCCTTATTCATTCAAGATTGTGTGCACTATCTAACTATTCATTCCAATGAAAGCGTGTTAATTACCTTAAGGCACTCAAGATTGTGTTTGACTAGTCTAAACATGCATTCCAATGAAAAATTTGTTCATTCATTAATAGAATTCAAGAGTGTGTTTGAGCATCATCCATTCCAATGAAATGTATGTAAATTTCCTTAAGGCACTCAAGAGTGTGTAATGTTTTTACTTAATGCATTCAAGAGTGTGTTTGGCCTTTAAGTATTAGTTTGCAACATACATTCCAAAGATAAATGATTATTTCATACAAGTTCATTCACCATTTAATCCCATAAGTGATTAAAATCACTAAAAATTCCCTAAGTGATTAAAATCACTACAAACATTTAAGTAATTAAAATCACTACAAATTTTTAAGTGATTAAAATCACTAAAAAGAAGTTTTCCAAAGCTTGTCTCCTGCAATAAAACCTGATTAGAAATCCATGTCAACCAACCAACCAACCAATGAGTTAAGTGTTAAGAAATTGATTCAATCTATCAAAAAGCAGAGATGACAGACACTAGGTGCAGACAACAAAACTGTGCAAATGCCAAAAAATGCAGATGATAGAACACTAGCATGTATGGTTAACTTTTCACTGCTAAATTGTCAGTCGTAGATGATAGAAAAGGGTCACAGACACCAAAACTCAGAGATGCAAGAATATGCAAATGAAAAATTGCTGACAATATAGATTTTTGTGGCACACAACGTAGATGACAAACTATTGTCAATGGAGACAAAAGTCTAGGGATGAGAGATGATAGAACTTAGTAACAAATCACTGATGACAGTATAGTTAAACAGCTAATTTTAATGGCCGCCCACAATGTAAATGACAATATGTAAATTTGTAGAGATGCCAAAATAGACTTTGGAGATGAAAAAACTCATATGGAGATGACAAAACTTAGATTTACTCTAGGATTAGGTCAATTTTGAAAAGTAGCAATGGTGGAGACATGAATCAACAGAGACACTAATCAATGGAGACGTTGATCTACGGAGATGACAAAACATCTTCAAAGATGACACTGCGTCCTAGCGGAGATGACAGTGCACAAGTTTCAATATCAAGTTAATGGTTTTGACAATTCTTGAAGGTGCAATAGGGATGTGGGTACCATCGAGTGTGCCAAAATGTATATACAAAAACCTAACTTGTTGGAAGCACATGTAAACAAGAAAACATTAGTAGCATGTGCATTTAAAATACAAATAAGATTGAAAAAACCACTAATTCTACTTGAGTTTTTAAAAGCTAGGAAACCAACATATTAGAGTCCTCACACAACCTTAGAGTAGCTCAACAAGGGTGCCCATAAGAGGCCTTGTTGGTGTGCTTAAGAGTGAGGGATGTAGATGTGCTCTCTCAAACACAACTATTGAATCCCTTGATGATGAAAATGCAATATGAAATGAATCTATACTAAGAATGTGTGTGGAATACCTTCAAGCAATGACTATGAGTAAGTCACCCTCAAAGGATTCTATGGATATAGAGGTGAATGGAATGCAATGAAGAAAGAAGCCTACAACATCATACTACCATGAAAGTAATGCAAAATCTAGAAATCTAAGTAATGCAAACAACTAACAAAGGTTAATTCTAAGCATAAAATCTCTAAAAAGCTCTAGAACTATGCTAGCATGATAACAATGCATATGGAGGAGATGAAGAAATGTTTGAGCAAACACTTAGGGGCTAAAATGTGTTTAGCAAGGTGTTTAAGGTAAACAAGTGGGATTAAGTAGTGGGTAGGCTTAGAAGGATGAGAGTGATGAGTGTAGACTAAGTTTTTAGGATGGGATTAGGATTAAATTAAATAAGATTTAACTTAATCATAGGATTAAAGGATTCAATAGAATGGAGGGAATTAAATAAATAGAATTTATTTAAAAGGGTATTTATGGAGCACTTATGCATTAAATGAATTTAATACATTAGAGGGGAGTATTTAAATGAAATTTAAATACATTAGTAAAATGAACCTATTTAATTAAATGAATTTAATTAAATAAGTAGAAGAATATGATAGATATAATTAATTAATTAATTAATTAATAATTATAATGTCACAAGAAATATTAAATAAATTAATATAGTGTTTAGGATCATTTTAAGTGTCTACACAACCATCACAAAATATACCTCAAAACCATCCATGCTTACCCACACCATCTGATACATACCCTATATCGAGGGCATTGGAATTGGGGGCACTTCCTCTAGCACCAACAGACCTAGAGTGGGAAGAAATGTGAAATACTATTAAAGAGATAAAATCCAACATTGAGGTCAAGACATTCAAGTTTGAAAATGTATTCCAATATCCATTTGATAGGCTATAACAACAACACCCTTCCCAAAGCACTTTGAGATCCCAAAATTTGACAAATTCAGAGGGAGGGGGATCAAGTCATACATGTGAAAGATTCTTACATACACTACTAAAAGGTGGCTTATAGCGATGTTTTCCTCATGCACCTTTTCCCTAAAATCCTCGAGGGCTATGTTCTTGAGTAGTTATATCTGATGCCCTTCAAAACTATGAATACATATGTAGAACTTTTGAAAGCTTTCATTGCACAATATGCTCACTTAGTCGAACCCAAGCTATCAATAGTGGATTTAGTCCACACACAAAAAAGGGGGTTGAAAGCCTTACTGATTTATTACAATGGTGGAAAACCCTTACGGTCCAAATATTTTGCAACTTATTAGAATGACACCTTGTTAAGATGTTAACCAGTAATGCACATCAAAAGATTGTGTACCACATGTGCATGAACTAACTGCAAACATACAAACACATCAAAGAGAAATGCATGGATTTGGAACAAGGACTTATTAAAGATAGAAACATAAAGATATGCAAAGAAAACACCCAAGAGCGGGGTCACTCTAAGGACAACCCATGATACTAGAACAAGAACACATTAACATATGGTGTCATAGATATAAAAAACATGTTGATATGGTTTGCGCAATGCTAACACACCAAATCTATGTCACCTAAAAATATTCTAGAAACAATAGTCATATCAGCAACAAACCATATTTTACCAACAACTATATCGACAACCTCAAGAATAACTATATCAATAAAATGCTCAAAAATCCTCTTAATAAGCACAAAAAAAATTTTAAAATCCCATAACACTCATAGCTAGACAAATACCATGTGTCCAAAACAAACCAAATAGAGTCTATACTCCCTTAGGGGAACCACGTGATTCTATCTTCGATAAAATGGTGAAAACAACCTTCTCATCTTCCCACAAACATAATCACTATCTGAAAGTCAACCTAAGGCCAAGTGGTACAATGAAAATGATTTTTGTGCTTATCAATGAGTCAAGGGACATGACCCTATCAAGTGTATGAAACTCAAGGAGTGTGTACAATATTTTTTAGATTGCAAGGAAATCATAGTGGGGCAAATGCACAAATTTTTCCTAATACAAGGTTGTCGATATATCAAAATTTATTCTCACTACAGAACAACAAGAACACAAATAAGGCAATCACCCCATGAAATAATACCAACAACAATACCACCAATAACAATAACAACACTCAACATGAGCAACGTAATTACTAAAACAAAACACAAGATTATAAACTAGTATGCCTTGATTATGGAAATCTAATTGGGTACATATCCCAGGTTGAGCCCTTTGTTAATGTTATACATATCAAGTGCCTAGAAAACTAATGTGTTATTATAACACAAAAAACCTAGATAATTGTCCCAAGTCCACCTACAGATGTAGTTGCTCCCTTAGGGAGACAATATAACATTTTGGAGCACCTTGGGAACATGTCAACCCAAATCTCCATATTGGATCTCCTTTGTACTAACCCACTCCATAATGAGATCCTCAATAATACACTTCACAAATCTTGTGTTTCTATAGATATCAATGCAACCAAATTTCAAAATCTAGTGGGATACTTATTTGCATCATGCACATTATCCTTCGAACCATCTAACATCCCTAAAATAGAACCAAATCACAAACTCCCACTTCATATCATAGTCATGGTCCCCAAATTTGTAGTAAAGAGGGTCATGATAGATAATTAGTTAGCCCTAAACTTATGTAATTTAAAGTTCATCAAAAAGACAATGCATACTATGTACTTTAAAGTTCATCAAAAAGAAAATGTATACCAAGGTAGACATCATGGATGAAATCATCACAATCAAAGCATACAACAACTTAGAAAGAATATCAAAGAGCACTATCATGTTTCCTATCAGAGTTGGTCTAGCAACTCAAGAGACAGTATGACATGTAGTTGATCTTAACCTTCCATTCAACATCCTCCTCAGCCAACCTTAGATTCATTCAATGAAGGTTGTGTCATCCATGTATCGTTAGTGCAACAATTTTTTTTGTATAAAAACAATGAGATAACCATTTACATTTATCTTGAGCCCTTTGCATACTATTATGCATTAGAGGCATCATACCCCCATAATAATCATTGCACTAGGATTGATATTAACACTTTAATTTCTAGCTCTTCTAGCACCTACCATGACCCCCATGTCATCCTTTCCTCTATACTCTCTATCATTAAGATAAACCTCTAAGGTTGTGGTGAGTATAAACTATTAGATGAATTCACTATCAAAGCCTTACCCCGTGATCCACATACACAAGGGTACCCATCATATCAAGGCCGAAGAAAGATACCATGCCTCAGCTCAAATAAGTTACATCCACATTTATCGCCAATGGCATCCTAAATGGACAAGAGATGACCCCAGATATTAGGATTTGGTTGTACAAAGAACCACCTCCAAAAGATGGACTCCTTGACTATTTTAAAGTCCAACTATCTCAATTCACTTTAACTTGCTACAAAGCAATGAGACTATTAGGGAGATGACTTAGGCAAAGAGGAGTCAAGCATTAGAAAACCTATAAAGGCATATACCCAAACCAAAAAGAAAGGCCTTGTTTTTGGAGTCCTTGCAATTGGGGGCACTAGTGAGAATGGCCATGTCTTCTTGAACATCTTGGGGTAACTCGTAGAGGTCCAAGACATCCTTGAGGAAATTAAAAAGAGAGCCTATAGCGATATCTACAATGACAACATTCTCCTAGGAACCTCTATGCTCCAAGAACTAGCCACCAACCTTATTGGCCTTTCCCTTGTCCATCTTGAACTCATTGATTGGGGCTAACCAAGCATACTTCATGTTGATGAGTTCCCTAGTGAGGGCATGCTCCTAAGATTGATAGGAGTCAAAATGTTGTTTAAGAAAACAAAGCCATCATCTACCTATGCCTACAAATTGGATTGAAAGGGTTATTTTAGGTAGAAAGAAGTCTCTAGTTGTAAAAATGGAAGCAAAGACAAAAACAAAAAGCAAAAAATGAAATAAAAATCAGTAAAAACTCCTCTAGAGTGCCTTCAAATCAAATAAAAAGAAGGAGATAAAATAAAGGACGTATCCAATAGTGAAAACCTCTTAGAGGTTGGAGATTTCTTCCTTCCCTTATATAATCATAGACTGGAGGTATCATCTGTTTTAGTTGAGGAAAAAAATCCAATCAATATCAGCATAACAAAGACTCCCAAGATCACATACATTGCACAATCACTACCACAATCAAAAGAGGATTCTCTTATTAAGGTACTCTGAGAGAACATTAGTAAATTTGTATGGTTATATTAGGACATGTCAGAACTAGACCTAGAGTTTGTCGTGCCTCATTTAGTAGTAGATCGAAAAGCCAAGCCAATCAAATAGAAGATGCAAAAAATGTGTGCTAGGAAAAAACCACGGACAGAAATTTAAAAAAAAAACTACATGCAAAGATAACCAATAACAGAAAAATAATAGATCACACAGAAATGAACACAAGGCACCAAGATTTAATATGGTTCACCCAATCCATGGGCTACATCCACCAAACAGCAAGTCCGATCTTATTACAATCTAGTAATTACAACCTGATTACAATCCATAATCCCTTATAGCTCAATACCACCGCAAGAACCAATTTCACATCACACTATAATGAAAATACCCAACCCTAAACCCTTTTATACAAGTATTAAACCTCTTTAGGGTTATAACATGTCAGCCATAAATTAGCCATAACTTTAGTGGTGAATCTACGAATAGTACCCAAAAAAAAAAAATTGGTTTTACTGCCCTCAAATCCTTCATAGCAAATGCATGTGCTAACTGGCATTTTAGCCCCTTAAAATGATCCATGTTAGACCCAGCTACAAGAATATCATCAACATATAAACATAAAATAATCTAGCTATCATCATCCAACCTCTTAAAATAAACACAGTAATCTAAATGACACCTATTATATCCATGGTCATGCATAAAATTGTCAAATTTTAGATACCATTGCCGAGGTGCTTGCTTCAAGCCATACAAACTTTTCTTTAATTTGCACACTAAATTCTCCTTAACTTTGACCTTAAAACCCTGTGGCTGAGCCATATATAATTCTTCATCCAAATCACCATGAAGAAAGGTTGTTTTAACATCCAACTGCTCTAAATGCAAATCTTCTGTAGCCACAAGACTTAAAACAGTACGGATAGAAGTCATTTTAACAACAGGAGAAAATATCTCATCAAAATCAATTCCCTTTTTCTATGCAAATCCTTTTACAACTAACCTGCCCTTAAATCTTCTCTGACCTCCTTCCTCTTCTTTCAACTTGTAAACCCACTTATTCTGTAAATCCTTTTTACTTGTAGGAAAATTGCATAGATCCCATGTCTTATTCTTCAGCAAAGAGTCCATTTCATCTTTCATTGTAGACTCCCACTGAATCTTAGTATCCACCCGCACAACTTCATCATAACTTTCAGGTTCACTAGCATTAGTAAGTAAAATAGAATACAAAGAGGGAGAAAATCTTTGTGGAGGTCTAATTTTCCTCACTGACCATCTAACATTCACTGGTGTGTGTGGTATTTTTTGTTGCGGTTGTTGCACATCATAAGGAATGGCTGGAACATCAGCTTTTCGAGTATCATCTAGCACTACATAATCATCTTCTTTCTTCTCATGTTGCTGCAACAAATCTTTGTACAACACTTTCTCGTTGAATATGACATCTTGACTTCAAAAAAAATTTATGATTTTCAAAATCCCAAAGCCTATAACTAAATTCATTAATGCCATATCCAATAAAGACACATTTCTTTGATTTAGCTTCTAGCTTGGTTCTATTTTTAGAGTCTATATGAGCAAAAGCTTCACAACCGAAGGTCTTGAGAAAAGAATAACTCACCTTCTTACCAGTCCATGCCTCCTCTGGAATACCACAACCCAATGGAGTAGAGGGACCTCTATTAATTAAATATACTACAGTATTGATAGCCTCTGCCCACATGTGTAAGGTCAACCCAGCATGCAACCTCATGCTCCTTGTGCGCTCCATTATAGTCCTGTTCATGCGTTTAGCCACTCCATTTTCCTGTGGAGTCCTTGGAACAATTTTCTATCTATGAATACCATTAGTGGAGCAATAATCTTCAACTTCATGACTGCAATACTCACCACCATTATCAGATCTGAGACATTTTAATTTCTTACTAGTCTCATTTTCAACCAAGCATTTCCATTTCTTATAAGTTTGAAATACATCGAATTTATGTCTAAGGAAATAAACCCATACTTTTCTAGTTGCATCATCAATATATGTAACATAATAATGAGAGCCACCAAGGGAATATACCTGAGCTGGTCCCCATACGTTTGTATGCACAAGCTCTAATTTCTCCTTTTTGTTTTCCTTCTCAATCTTTACAAAACTCACTCTCTTTTGTTTTCCATACACACAACTTTCACAAAAATCTATATTAACACATTTTAGAACTGGTAAAACTTTCTTTGAATGAAGTACTTTCGTACCTTTCTCATTCATGTGCCCAAGTCTGTTGTGCCACAATGTTGTATCAGAATCTATAGCAACTATTTGTTCTCCTTGCTCAACTGCAGCAATTGTTCCTGAACATTCATTTTTCTCTGAAACAATCAAAGTAGAAGGAACAATATGACCTGTACAAAGATATAAGGTGCCTACTTTCACACATTTTGCTACTACAAGGGAACCTTTTGAAACCTTCCATTTTTTATCATTAAAAGTAACTACACAACCCTCATCGCCAAGTTTCCTCGCTGAAATTAAATTACTACTCAACCTTGGAACATGTCTTACCTCATGTAGTAGCCAATGATTCCCATTCTGCAACTTAATCTTAATTTTTCCCATTCCAACAATTTGATAGGGTTCATTATCACCCAAATAAACAAGCCCAAAATCCCCTTGAACATAATCAATGAAATAACCTCTATGAGGTGTAGCATGAAATGAAGCACTAGAATCTAAAACCCATGAATCATCAACACTTTATAAAAAAAAAAGAAAAGAATCCTCTTTGGATTTTTTACTTACCATGTTTGCCTCCTTGTCTCCATCTGATTTATCTCCTTCATTTTTCTTTCGATTCCAGCAATCTTTCTTTTTATGACCTGGTTTCCCACAGTACCAACATTCATTCGATCCTCTCGATTGAGACCTCTTCCCCTTTGACTTTCCTCTTGATTTCCCACAATTTCCAGAGTTACTTCCTCTCTCAGTTGTTCTGCTCCTATTTTGTGCATTCAAAGCAATTCTTGATGTAGATCCACCTGAGGATTTTCTATGAGTTTCCTCACTCAAAACAACACTGATCACATCTTCACATTTTAGGGTACTAGATCCAAGAACAAAATTACTCACCGCCATTACCAAGCCATTCAAGCTTCAGGCAAAGAACACAAAATCAAGAGAGCCCTAATTTCTTTATCAAAATTTATACCCACAAAAGATAACTAACTAGAAATAGTATTAAACTCATTTAAATGATCTGCAATAGATCCACCTTTTGCCATTTTCATATTAAATAAATGCTTCATGAGAAATACCTTGTTTGAAGCGGAGGGTTTTTCATACAGTATCGCTAGGGTTTTCATCAACTCTTCTGTCATCTTTGCTTTTGTAATATTAAATGTCATCGATGGTGCTAGGCATAATCGAATGCTTCCAAGTGCCTTTCTATCCAAAAGATCCCATTCAGTATCTGACATAGTTCCCTGATTCTTGGCTTTGCCTTCCAATGGCTTCCATAAATCCTTCTGATAAAGATAATCTTCCATTTGCATCTTCCATAACTAGAAGTTCTACCCATTAAACCTATCAACCCTCAGCTTACCCTCATCTGCCATTGCTCCCACTCAACCGTGAGACTCCCACTTAACCATGAGACTTTCTTACAGAGGATAACTGATAGAAAATCTTGCTCTGATACCACTTGTTAGGAAAAAACCATGGACAAAAAAAAAATTTTAAAACTACATGCAAATATAACCAATAATAGAAAAATAATAGATCACATAGAAATGAACACAAGGCACCAAGATTTAATGTGGTTCACCCAATCTTTGGACTACTTCAACCAAATAGCAAGTCCGATCTTATTACAATCCAGTGATTACAACCTGATTACAATACATAATCCCTTACAGCTCAATACCACTGCAAGAACCAA
Organism: Cupressus sempervirens; assembly: GCA_028749045.1. NCBI lineage: Eukaryota > Viridiplantae > Streptophyta > Pinopsida > Cupressales > Cupressaceae > Cupressus > Cupressus sempervirens. The sequence goes on along the minus strand of CM053783.1, from coordinate 731,422,085 downwards.
TTTCGCATCACACTATTATGAAAATACCCAACCCTAAACCCTTTTAAACAAGTATTAAACCACTTTAGGTTTATAACATGTCAGCCATAAATTAGCCATAACTTTAGTGGCGAATCTACAAATGGTGAATCTACGAATAGTACCAAAAAAAAATTGGGGCACTAATTATGAAGTATGTATCATACTTTCCTGATTAGTCACCATAGTCTAACAATGTGTCCTAAGGTATTCTTACTTGTCAAGATAGAGTTGGAGAAAATGTTGCAAGCCAAAGTTGTCAAACCAATTAATTACTCAAATTGGATCTCAAACATGGTACCAATCATCAAAGTGTCTAGTAATATCAGGATCTACACAGATGTTAGAGATCTCAATAAGGCATGTCCTAAGGATGACCTAAAATAGATATTTAACCATCTTGAAAATATCACCTCATGCTAAACCCAAAGAAGTGTGTCTTCAATGTCACATCAAGTAATCTTTTGGGATTCATTGTATCATAGAGAGGCATAGAGATTGATCCCAAAAAGCTCAAAGTTATCGTGGACATACCTCCTCCAATGACACTGAGATAGCTCTATAACCTCCAAGGAAAATTACAATCAATTATAAGATTCATTTCAAATCTTGCAAACAACTACCAACCATTCACACACCTACTCAAGAAGGATCAAACTTTCAAATTGGTTTCTATATGTCAACACAGTTTTGAGAAGATCAAACAATATCCAACTAATCCACCCATTTTGGTTCCACTAATCACTAGAAGACCCTTAATCTTGTACATATCAGCTACTCCAACAATATTGGGGGTGCTTCTAGCCCAACTAGATGATGATGACAAAGAAAGGGCTATATACTATATCAATCATACCCTCATTGACTATGAGCTCAAACATACTCTAATGGAAAAAAATAATGTGTTTGGTAGTAGCTTTTGCCAGTCAAAGACTTTTCCACTGCATGCTTAGTCATACACTCAAGCTCATCTCTAAGATCAACCCTTTGAAATACATTCTCTCATGCATAACACTGACAAGATGGTTAGTAAAATGGGTCATGATTCTCAATGAGTTTGACATTAAAGTACATTGACCCTAAAGTAGTTAAAGGATAATTTATTGCAGATCAACTGGTTGGTGTACCCTTATGTTAGTCTCTGATTGGTTTTGACATTTGAGTGTCAACACACTTAACCATATTCTCAGGATGATGTTGATTATAATACAGAAGCTAAGCTACAATGTATGTTGAGTCAGAGAATTCAATAGGTGCCGAGTGAACTTCCGGTGTTGAGCAATCTTTAGGTGTCGAGCGAAGTTCAAGTGCCAAGCAAAGTATAGATGTCAAGTATCTATAGATGTTGAGTGAAGCAAAATTACTATAGGAGCCAAGTGAGCTAGTTTTCCTATAGGTGTCGAGCATCAATGACGAGTAAGTTCCAAGTAACATAGAATCAACATATGAGTTTGTGCCTTCACAAAATCAGATGTAAATCATTCTTTGGAGTCGACACAAGATGAATCTCGAAGGATCTTGAAGATAAGATCGAATCTTTTACATTACCTATGCAATTAACATACAGCCAATAAAAAAAATGGAGAAGGCATGCAACCAATAAGAAAAGTGTAAGAAATGAGAAGGAAATGAAGATTTCATATTGATCATAGATTCATACCTAACCCTAAGTCTTTGAAATCTTTAAAAGGAGATTGAGACCCCATTATGCAAGATAGAGGATATGCAAGAAAGAAGTGTATGGGTGAATTATACCAAAGTAAAAAAAGGTAAAAAGACTTAGTGAAGAACATAATAAAATTGCAGAATCTAGTTGATCAAGAGCAGAGTATTAGAACCTTAAAGAGTGACATATCAGATCAAGCAAGGATCAAATCAGTCAAAGCAAAACCAAGATCTGTAATCAACAATTGAGGATTGCAAGTTATCAGGTCAAAGAATTTCTAATACTTTCTAGCAATTGTGTTAGATATGGAAATCCTATGGACTTAGGTTGGCTTAGCAGCCATTTGTAAATCCTTTAATAGGGTGGCATTCCAAGTGAATGTACTAAAATCCTTTAACTAGGCCTACTTTTAGTAGGGTAGGGAAATCCTTTAACCAGGTCACTTTCAAGAGGGTGTAAAGTCTTTAATAAGATAGGCCTTTCATAGGGCAGACTATTGAAAGTGGTCAAACATTATAACCTTGAATAGTTACACATTGTTGCAATGATATTTTTTGGGTGTCATCCCCACCCCAATTTTACCTTCTCATCTTGGAGGGTTTCTGGGTTACCAAATTTGTGTGTTATCTATTTTCATGCATGACTTTACTGTCATGTTTATTAGATGAATTAGATGCATCTGGATGATATCAGTTAAAAGGCTTTGAAAAGGTTAAAGTTAGTTACTTCTGATTCACACCCCCCCCCCCTCTTAGAAGTAAATCTTCCCACTTGTTAATTCTAGCACCTTGATTAATGCTTATCCATTGGTCATGGAATTTCCCAATGAATACATTTATATGATAGAGGAGCAACCTTTGTGGAAACTTTACTTTGATGGGTCCTACACATTTCATGGATCAGGGGAAGAGATATTATTGGTTACCCCTCAAGGTGATTTCATCCCTAGATCTTTCAAGTTGAGGTTCCACTGCACTAACAATGTTCAAAGTATAAGCCCTTCATTGTAGGAATAAAAATAATAATTGAATGGAATTTAATAGAGTTACAAGTCTTCGATTACTCACAACTAATCATCAGGTAGGTCCTTGATGAGTACCAAATGAAAGATGAAAAGTTGTTTCCATATAAGGAACTGGTAGACAAAATGAAATAGCACTTTTTCATAAACACAAGTGCCAAAACTATAGAAAAAGATTGTAGATGTCATTACTACTATTGGCTCACTCCTAGAAATTCCACAGGAAGCTTCACAGTAGGAGTTCTTAGTCAAGCAGTTACATGTGCCTATATATGAGGATGATGAATCAACAAGAGGGTATGTTGGTTGGTCCTCAATCCCCATGGTACCATGATATTTACACTTACCTAATAGACGGTATCATATCTCCCCACCTCACACAAACCTAGCACCAAAACCTTATTCATAGAGAATTCCACTACACTATCATAGGAAATACCCTATTCTATTAAAGTTGTCATGATACTCTTTCTAGGTTTTTAGACCAAAATGAGGTTGCAATGTCCCTAAAGAAGGTACATGTAAAACTTTGGGTGCTCACACAAGTAGTATAGTCTTAGCTAGGAAAATCTTGGGAGCAGAGTATTACTAGCCTACCATTGAACATGACACATGATTTTGTCAAAAAATGCTTACCATGGTGGCAACATGCAAATCCGATATGTTCTTAGGCACAAGATCTACAACCTATTACACCACCATGACCATTTGTGTGTTGGGGATTTGACCTCATTGGGGTGATCATACCATCATCCTTAGAAGAACACAAATAAATTATCACAGCTACTAACTATTTCACAAAGTGGGTTGAAGCAATTCTACTTGTCAATGCCATGAGAATTCATGTTAGGATTAAACCTCAGATAGAAATAACAATTACATGCAAATATAACCAATATTAGAAAATAATAGATTGCACAGAAGAGAACACAAGACACCAAGATTTAACATGGTTCACCCAATCCCTGGGCTACATCCACCAACAACAAGTCCAATATTATTATGATCTAGTGATTACAACATAATTACAATCTGTAATCCCTTACAGCTCAATACTACCATAAGAAGCAATTTTCACATCACTCACAATGAATAATCCCTAACCCTAAGCCCTTTTATACAAGTTTTTTGCCACTTTAGGGTTATAATTAGTTACAACATGTCAACCATAAAATGCCAATAAAATAGCCCCAAAAAAATTTCTCAAACCCCTACTCGTTGAGGAATTATGGAGTATGTACAGTACTTCCCTTATCAGTCACCACAATCTAACAATCTCCCACTTGGGGATTGCTCAGGCTCCACACTAAACAACAATCTTCCACTTGGAGACTGATCCTATAGCAATACTGCTACTCCATGAAGCTCCCACTGGATCAAACCACCCTAGACTCTGATGTTCTTTTATTCCTATTTAGTGTAGAAGACCAATTGAAGCTAAAGAGGAATTCAACTTCTCCTTTGTCTCTACCTTTGTAAACATATATGCTAGATTGTCATCTGTATGTATCTTGTCCAGCTTTAACTATCCATCATCCAAAACTAACCAAATTATATGGTACCGCAACTGAATGTATTTTGTCTTTGAATGCAAAGTTGAATTCTTTGCAAGATGAATGGCACTCTAACTATATGTAAACAAATAATTATCCCTCTGAGGGTTTCCCAATTCTTCTAAGATACCATTTAGAAACCTTCTTAGATAACTATAATTATTTGGGAACCATTTAGAAAACTATCAAATTTGAGATACCATTGTCGAGGTGCTTGCTTCAAGACATATAAACTTTTCTTCAATCTACACACTAAGTTCTCCTTACCCTTGACCTCAAATCCTTGTGGTTGTGCCATTTATATCTCTTCATCCAAATCACCATGAAAGAAGGTTGTTTAACATCAAGCTGCTCCAAATGAAAATCTTCAGTAGCCACAATACTTAAAATAGTGTGAATAGAAGTCATTTTAACAACAAGAGAGAATATCTCATCAAAACCAATGCCCTTTTGCTATGCAAATCCTTTTACCACTAACCTCGCTTTAAATATTTTCTTACCTCCATCCTCTTCTTTCAACCTATAAACCCATTTATTCTATAAATCCCTTTTACTTGCAGGCAACTTGCATAAATCCCATGTCTTATTTTTCAGCAAAGAATCCATTTCTTCTTCATTGTAGACTCCAACTGAATCTTAGCATCCACCTGCAAAGCTTCATCATAACATTCAAGTTCACCAGCATCAGTAAGTAAAATAGAATACAAGGAAGGAGAAAATCTTTTTGGAGGTCTAATTGGACTTGTTGAGCATCTAACATCCATTGGTGCACATGTGGTATTTGTTCTTGTGGTTGTTACACATCATGAGGTATTACTGGAACATCATCTTTTTTGGAGTATCATTCAACACTACATAATCAACTTCTTTCTTCTCATGTTGTTGTAACAAATCTTTGTACAACACTTTCTCATTGAATATAACATCCCTGCTTCTTACAATTTTAAGATTTTCAAAGCCAAATTCATTAATACCATATTCAACAAATACACATTTCTTTGACTTAGCTTCTAGCTTGGTTCTATTTTCATAATCTATATGAGAAAATGCTTCACAACCAAAATTTTTGAGAAAAGAATAACTCACCTTCTTACCAATTCATGCTTCCTCTAGAATACCACAACCTAAAGGAGTAGAGGGACCTCTATTAATCAAATATACAATAGTATTAGTAGCATCCACCCACATGTATAAGGGCAGCCTAGAATGCAACCTCATGCTCCTTGCACACTCCATTATAGTCTTGTTCATGTGTTCAGCCACTCCATTTTCTGGTGGAGTCCTTGGAATAGTTTTGTTTCTACAAAAACCATTAGTAGAGAAAAAATCTTCAAATTCATGACTATAACACTCACCACCATTATCAAATCTAAGACATTTTGATTTCTTACCAGTCTCATTTTCAACCAAGCATTTCCATTTCTTAAAAATTTGAAATATGTCAGACTTCTATCTAAGGAAATAAACCCATACTTTTCTACTTGCATCATCAATAAATGTAACATAATAATGAGAGCCACCAAGGGAAGATACTTGAGCTGGTCCCATACATCTATATGCACAAGCTCTAATTTCTCCTTTTTATTTTCCTTCTCAGTCTTCACAAAACTCACTCTCTTTTGTTTTCCATACACACAACTTTCATAGAAATCCATATTAACACATTTTAGACCTAGTTAAACTTGCTTTGAATGAATTACTTTCATATCTTTCTCACTCATGTACCTGAGTTTGTTGTGTCACAGTGTTGTATCAAAATCTACATTAGCTATTTGTTTTCTCTACTCAATTGCAGCAACTATTCCTGAACATTCATGTTTCTCTTAAACAATTAAAGTAGAAGAAACAATATGACCTGTACAAAGATATAAGGTGCCTACTTTCACATATTTTGCTACTATAAGGGAACCTTTTGAAATCTTCCAATTTTTATCATTAAAAGTAACTACACAACCCTCATCATCGAGTTGCCCTATTGAAATTAAATTCATACTTAGCCTTGAAAAATGTCTTACCTCATGCAGTAGCCAATGATTTCCATTCTATAACTTAATCTTAACTTTTCCATTTCCAACATTCTGACAGGGTTCATTATCCCCCAAATAGACAGGTCCAAAATCTCCTTGGAAATAATCAATGAAATAACCTCTATGAGGTGTAGCATGAAATGAAGCACTAGAATCTAAAACTGCATGAATCATCAACACTTTCTAAAGACAAAAGCAAAGTTTTCTCTTTGGATTTGTTACTTACCCCATTTGCCTCCTTGTCTCCATCTTTCTTTTCTCCTTTATTTTTCTTTCAAGTCCAGCAATCTCTCTTTTTATGGCTTGGTTTCCACGGTACTAGCAGTCATTTGGTCCTCTTGATTTAGACCTCTTACCCTTTGATTTTCCTCTTGATTTCCCATGATTTTGAGAATTGTTTCCTCTCTCAGTCATTATGCCTCTACTTTGTGCATTCAAAGCACTTCTTTATGTAGATCCACCTAAGGATATCCTACAAGTTTCCTCACTCAAAATAACATTGATCACATCATCATATTTTAGGGTATTAGATCCAAAAATATAATTACTCACAACCATTACGAAGCCATTCTAGCTTTCAAGAAAAGAACACAAAATCAAGAGAGCCCTAATTTCTTCATCAAAATTAATACCCACAGAAGATAACTAACTAGTAACAGTATTGAACTCATTTAAATAATCTGCAGTAGATCTACCTTCTACCATTTTCATATTAAATAAACACTTGATGAGAAATACCTTATTTGAAGTTGAGCGCTTTTCATACAATTTTTCTAGGGTTTCCATCAACTCTACTATTGTCTTCACTTTTGTAATGTTAAATGTCACCAATAGTTCCAAGCATAATTGAATGCTTCCAAGTGCCTTTCTATCTAAAATCTCTCAGTCCTCATTTGTCATAGCTCCCTGATTTTTAGTTTTGCCTTCTAATGGCTTCCATAAATCCTTTTGATAAAGATAGTCCTTCATTTGCATCTTTCATAACTGAAAGTTCTACCCATTAAACTTGTCAACCCTCAGCTTACCCTTACCTGCCATTACTCCCACTCATTCATGAGACTCCCACTCAATCGTGAGACTTTCCTATAGAGGATAAATGTAAAAAAAACTAGTCTTTGATACGACTTGTTAGGATTTTTTTTTAAAGAGGGGTAAATGCTTTGACCTGGAGCTATGAACCAGTGAGGACATAAATGGGGGACCTCATCCCCATTAGATTTGAACCTTGATGGAAATGATAACAACTCAAAAACTTAACCATCACAACATGCCACTATTGGCAAAATACCACTTGTTAGGATTAAACCTTAGACAGAAATAACAATTATATGCGAATATAACCAATATCAAAAAATAATAGATCACACATAAGAGAACACAAGACACCTAGATTTAATGTGGGTGATCACCCAATCCCTTGGCTATGTCCACTAATAACAAGTCTAATATTATTATGATCCAGTGATTACAACCTAATTACAATCTATAATCCCTTACAGCTCAATACCACTACAAGAAGCAATTTTCACATCACCCACAATGAATAATCCCTAATCCTAAGCCATTTTATACAAGTATTTTTGTCACTTTAGGGTCAAAATTAATTGCAACAGGTCGGCCATAAAATGTTGATAAAATAGCCCCAAAAAAAAATTATCGGGGGCTCTCGCCCCCAAACCTCTGCTCTAGGCATGGCCTAGCTCCGAACCCCACTGAGGAATTATGGAGTATCTACAATACTTCCCTAATCAGTCACCACAACCTAATAATTCAAGTATCCAAGTTCATCCACTACCACATTGTTTCTCACTTCGATGTCTCTACCACCATCTTCATAGACCACTGAGGCAACTTTGAGAATATTAACGTGGAAGAGTTGTGCTCCTCCCTCGACATCCATCATCACTTTTCTAGTGCATACTTCTCACAAGGTGATGGTTAGGATGAGGCACCCAACAAAACTCTCCTCAAGACCCTCAAAAAGGTTGTCAATGATTTTGACTGTGATTGGCATTTCCAAATCAATCCTACCCTATGGGCCTACCATACTTCAATTCACCCATCCATGGGAACAACTCCATATTCCCTAGTCGATGGTTCCAAAGTGGTCCTACCTAGTAAGGTTAAACTCCCTTCCTTATGCATATATTTGCAAGGAAAAATACCTGATGAGCACTATTGAGTTTATAGACTCACCCAACTAGATTTACTTGATGAAAGAAGATAATAGGCTTATGAACAACTCATGGTATACCAGAATCAACTCAAGATAAATTTAAACAAAAAGTTCTATCCTCAACACTTCTAGGTGGGTGACATGGTATTGAAAGAAAACATGAAGGTCTAAGTAGATCGAGAAAAGAAGGTCAAATTTGAACCCAGCTAGCTAGGCCCCTATGTTATCACAATATCCTTTGGCTTAAGAGCATATTAGTTATCAACTATAGAAGGTGAACCTCTAAATGATCCCATAAATATCATTCACCTCAAGAAGTTCTAAGCCTAAGCCACTCAGTACACCTTGCTAGTTCTGGAAAAAGCAAAAAAAATCTTTAAAATATCCTGAAAATATCATCATCACGATGAAAACTTGACAATTCAAGCATCGAATGAAAAAAAAAAAAAAAGCAAAGAAAAAGAGTAAAGAGAAATAAGTGTCCAACAGTGAAAACTTGGAAATTTAGGCACTGTGGGTAGGTACCTTGGTGAGAACCTAGTAATAGTCACCATGTATACTTGATCCCACTCATTGTCTATCAACATCCCATCCCCCCCATTCCCATGACATTTACTCATCCACTCATCCATATTCCCTTAGTATTCTAGCATCACACAATAGAAATACATATACTACTATCCCAACTCTTAGAAGTAGAAAATCAGGACAATATATTGTATCATGACTTTATATCATAATTAGTTTCAAATGTATTATATCTAGTGTAGAATATATCACTTGTTCACTATCACCTCATCCTGAGATTTTCATATTTGTATCATACTAGATCAATTTTTCTATCTTATCATACTCAGATTTTGTACAATGAAATCTTGTGTAAATATCTTGGTCTATCAGTTGTACATATCCCCTTGTAGTCAGTCTTTAATTGATTGGTCTCATTTTATATATCCTAATTTTTTGTGTCAATTCATGTATGATCAAGACTTGTTATTTTTTCCACTATGTGGTTCTAAAATTCCTCATATAAGATCCTTTGTCCTGGAAAGTTTTTTCCTAGAGGTTTTAGTTTGTTGGTCTTATCATGGTTCTAGATGCTACCAATAGATCCTTGCAGGTTGCATTCTTCCTCATGTCTGATCTTAGCTAGTCAATATCTAATCCTATCGATCTCTTTGGATTTACTTTTCATGGATTTAGTTTTTTCTTGCAATATTGGATTTCAAATTTGGCTCTTGATTATCTTTTCCAATCAATTTAGTTGATCTCTCTTCAAGGTTGTCATGATCTCTTATATCATGGTGCATTGTGAATAGGACAATTTGAGAGTGATATTTTTATTAGTTTCCATTTGTTTATTTTTCTCCATGTGAGTCAATTGGATTTGACCCTTGCATATCCAAACATGTGATCACTTGTAGTTGCATGATGCAGCTAGGAAATGTCATTTATTTATGGGTCACCCAGAATCTTTTCCACTATGATTCCCTTGGGATTCATGTGCAATATTGGGGAAATCCTCACATGTCTAGTTTGAGTCAATCCTATGCAATTTTTACGACAACGCCTTAATGTTCTTTAACCTTGGTAGGTCCCCAACATTTCTATATCAAATTAAGTGCTCAACTACATGGAAGTACTCCTTCTCTGGGTACCCCAAGATCAAAATTAAAAGGATTCCATCCCCCCATCCAAAGGAAAACAAAAAGCATCTATTTTCAAAAAATCCCACAAATTTTATGGAAATTTTATGGAATCGGTTAATCCAAAAGCATTTTATCAAATTTAGTCCTACAATTAACCATCCTGCATTGACCTACAATCCCAAAAGCATCCAAATTTTCTAAACCCCTTCATCACACAATCACTACCTGATGAGTTCAATTTAAAAATATAAATCCTCACATCATCCCTTAACTAAATGTTGTTCTCTTACACCATGCTTTTAGTTGTGCAAGTGTTTTCCCCCCTTTCACTAAGGACACATTTGGTTAGTGATATGTTATGTTTTCTCACCTACATTTACGTTCCATTCAACCCCATCTACATAATCCTTGTTAACTTTCATATTCATGCCATTTTATTTACCTTCATTGTCATTAGTATTCATTCTAGTTGCATTAACATGCATTATCATTTATGCATTATAGTCTAGTTTTTCACTTATGCAACTTTCATTTTACTTCTCATACACATTCATCTTCATTACATTACTTACATTTATCATATTCACTACATTTATTTGTATTAATCGTGTTCATCATCATATCATTAACATTGTTCATCATATAGTTTTATTTAGAATTGCATATTGTTTTGATTGTGTTATCATATCATTAACATTCATGTTTCTAGTATGTTCATTCTAGGTTCCATTTTTATCATACTCATTGCATAAGTTGAATTATTTGATTAGTTCATTACCTCTCATCTAAGTTATATCCTCATTTTAAGTTGCATTAATTGCATTCATTGTGTTAAGAATCTACATTAGTTTCATTCATTATCATATCATTACATTGTTCATTGTATTGTTTCATATAAATTTCATTTCTCATTAGTTCCATTTCCTTTAGTTCATTAATTTTCATTTCATTATGCATCTATTTTATCCATTAATTCCATAATATGTACAACATATGATTAAAGCTTCCATCATTGCATATCACATAAATATCTCATACGCATGCAAATTATAAGCATCTCATACAAATAGAAATAAAACATGTGCATATCATCAGATATAAGCATAACCCATCATAAATCATCACATTTTGCATCATATAAAGTAAATCATAAACTAGGTCATATCACATAATGTAGATCTACATTTCACATTAGACACACTTGTATACATCCCATAAGTCTACCATGCATCACACCCTATAGGAACACGTTAGCAAAATGATACATCTCATTGTTGGTGTAATTAAATATTCACTAATTACCCTTACTTAAGCATACTTAGGATAATGCATTGTATAGTAGTGTGTGATTGATACACTTAGGAGTTTGCACCTCAATTAAACACATGGTGTAGGAGAATTCCACTCTAGGTGGTCATAGTTGCTATCTCATTCTACCTTTAGTGTACTTATCACATTATCATCCTCATCATCACACATACTTCATTGCATAATGGAGGATGATCCACATTTGGTGGACATGTGATTACACCTTGTGTGAGTAATAACTTATCTTCTTCTTATCATTGTCTCTTATTGCCTCTCCTATATAAGGAGGACTATTAAGTACATTTTAAAATTAATCCATTGGATTTCAATCAAGTCCATTATTAATAATAGCATTCTTGCATCTTCAAGAAATTGTCTTGCCAATCTCTTGTGGAAGTTATCTTGGTCTTTCATTTGATCCTAGGGGTGTTGTAGAGTCACCTAAAACTCTTACTCTCATAAAACATAATAGAACACATCACATCCTATAAAAATAGACATTGGTACTCAACATCATATCAAAAAAACATAAACATCATAAGCATCTCGTGTGCATCTCATAAAAATCAGAAGGGCATAGGATCCATAACACATACATCCCACCTAATCAATGCTCCTCATATAAACCATCTTGCAATCAATAAAATAATACATATCCCACCCATGAAAGAATAAAAATTCATCCAAATGTCCATCATAAATGTCATATAGTACAACAAAGATTGTGCCCTTAAAAATATACAAGTACATCATGAGTAGTACATCCAAAATATATATAGTGCATCAAAATGTAGCATATCACTACCCATATGTCTTATCTCAAGAAAGATCATGAGCCAAATCTATGAGAGGGTCCTTTCCTAGGGTAATCTATGGTGGACCTAGAGGTCATGGAAACATCATCTCTATTGTGAAAACCTTGACCCAACCACCCCCATCTCCTCCTCCCTAAGCTTTGGCCCTCATCCATCATGACTACTCTTGACCTCTACCTCTGGCTCTATCATTTCCTCCATGATCCCCCAACCCCAAAACTTTTTTTTTTGGCTCCCACCATACCTATATGTGTACTGATGGTCCCTAAATGTGTAGATCAATGATAATGTTCAATTTGGTCTATTGACACTATTGCATGATATCGCCACTCATAAAAGCAAGCTCTCTCCCTGATATCCTCCACCTCTCCTTGTAGCCTATAGATGTGATCAATATCCACTTGTGACCTACCTCCACACATCACCACTTGAGCCCTCAAAGTCTCCACCAGTTGTTAGTCTCTTTCTTCCTATATGCCATCTAACATCTCCTACAACCTATCTCTCTCCACCTGCATTGATTCTACCCATCCTTGTTGATCTATAATTGATTAAATTATCCATGTAATGTGTCCTACTCTACCTGAAACTAGCCTCTCTTAGACTTGCATCGATCCATCTCCCTCTGTATGTCCTAGAGAAATTGACTAGTTGCATTGTGCACCTACTATAATGACATGTACTGATTTTCAGCCCACTATCCTCCCCTCTGGTGGAATAGCCTCCTCTACCTAATCCCTCTATCAATACTTATGTATTTGGTGGTGTCTGTGAACCTTTTACTTTGTCAACATCCATCTATTGTGGCTCATTGTCATCCTACCTACCCTGCTCCTCACTCTACATATCCCTCCTTTCTCCCTCTCCTCCTTCTACCTATTGTGACCTCTTCCTGGGCTTCTCCTAGACCAAAGAATTTATCTACCTCTATCCCCTAGCTACATATCTCTCTTACCTAGTAGTTTGTGTGTCCTACCTGGATCTAACTACAACTTGAGGTGTCTACGATCTCCCAATTGTGCTAGGCCTCTACCACTAGTCATAGTACTCCCATGTCTTTCCCATACTAGTCTCTCCCTCATATTTATTCCATTCAATTGGTGGTAAATCATGCCACACTACTAACAAGCCATCCCTCTCTAGAGGCTTCCCAAATAAAGATATTGACTCTCTAGTCAATTGTTGGTACTAGAATGGCTCTATTAGCACTCCTTGAATCCACACAAATTGTCACATTATCCTATCTGAGTGATACTTCTTGACAATGTAGTCCCAATGCCCAAAAAAGAAACACAACAAGATAGTGTAGGACAATTATTATTGCTCCTAGTGTAGGAAAATTATTATTGCTCCTTTGGTCATAGTCTTAGACCCAAACAGGGCCTCCATGTAACTACTTTAACATTATCCATCGCAACTTGGCAGTAATCAACATCATCAATATGGTGGTATGTCAATGACTCTCCCCAGTTGTACACCATGGATTGGTATGCTTGTATGTCTTGTTTCCCTACTAGACTGAACACAAAAATGTCCTCTCAGGCCCAAACCTAGAGCAATGCAAAGAAGCCAATACTCTTCCCCTACTTGTTGCATCTGTGATAAATGATCTGATGTAAATCTTTGTATAAATTTGCTAACATCAAAGCTCTCCATGTGCTAGGATGCCCATATACAGGATCCTCATAATAGTTAGAACTAAACTAAGATTGGCACTAGTCCCATAGTCATGGGAGAGATATTCTAACACCAACCCATATACATATAAGTAAATATACCTCTGATGGAGCACCAAATCCATATGTTGATCAAGAGTGAACTAGTCCTATCTAATCTGGATTGGAACCCCTATGCCCTCAAGTGTTTATACTACCTACTTGGGTGTCATGTCCCTTGTAGTAAGCATTAGGGTCCTCTATATTGGAAATATGAAGGTGTAATACATATCCTATACTAAAAAAGCTAATGAAGATGACCCATGCGGGGTCCCACCGGGCGTGCCAAAATGTATATGAGCAATGTTAGTATGTTAATAAAAACCAAATTTAAATAAAGCTTCTACAAACTAAACAAAATTCATAAACTTCAAGATAGACTAAGATGAGCTCTCAATTGAGAATATGAGCCATTAATGGGCTCTCTCAATGAGAAGCTCTCTTGTTGAGTAGCTTTGTCTAAATAGATAAGATGTATGCTCAAGCTTATGCTTCAAAAAGGGCTTCAAATGGAGTTGGAATTTGGGTGTGAGTGTATGGTTTTGATGTAAAATGGATTCTCAAAATGGCATTATGACTTTACTTCATGGATTGTGTTATTTTGCAAAGGGGAAGGATCCAATTTATAGGCAAGAGGCTTGAGGGATTGAGGGCTAAGATGCAAGGATGGGAAAAAGCTCATGGAGGGATTAGATTGCATGAGAGGAGAGCACATGGATTGTGCTTCCTTACAACCAATCAAGGAGTGACACATGTCACATGGTGAGAGGATGGAGGAAAGGGGAAGGATGAGTCAACAAAGGAGGCTCAAGGGACAAAATCTTCATAAAGACCCTTCATAAGTGCTTTGTAAGAACATTTATGACTTTGTGGGCTTTATAAAGTTTTGTGGTTGAAGATATTTGTGAGAGATAGCATGAAATTCAAATTTGAGGGTTTACGGAGGTTTTAAGCTTGCTTAGGGTTGTAAAACTAATTAGAGGAAGGGTTAGAGATGGCTTAGGACTAGGCAAGTGGATGGCAAGTGGATTGCAATTAATGAGGGTGGGTGAAGGAGGAGATATTTGTTAACTTTGGATTGAGTTAGCAAGTCTTAACCCATGTTTAGGGAATGTGACAACGTTAGGAGGGGATTAGGATTAGGGTTAAAGACATCTTCTAGAAGAGTCTAGGCTTTGGATGAGGATGAAGACTTTCTAGAAGAGTCTAGAACTTCTTAGGATAAGATTTTATGAAATAAATAAAATTTTATTTATTTCAAGGGTTTGGGTTGAGGAGATATTTATTAAAATATTTTTAATAAACATGAGGGTTAATATTTAATCTTGATTAAATATTTTGAGTTGGGATTAGGGGTAGGAAATGATGGGATTAGCCTTTAATCAAAATTAAAGAAGGATTAGAAGATTTTGGAAGAGGTTATTGGTCATAAGGAAATTGGCCAACTTTTGGGAAAAAAATAAATTAATTATTTATTTTGGGATTTTTGGTCAATTTATTAATTAAATAATTAATAAATAAGGAAATAATGTTTAAATAAGATTTAAACATTTTTGGGAGGGATTTTTTAATTAAATATTTTTAATTAAGATAAAGGGATTTAATGGCATAAAAATAAATTAATTAATAAATGATGATGTCATCAGAAATTTTTTAGAAAATAAAAATACTTTATTTTCTAAAGGTTTTTTAGGTATCTACATTTTGCCCCTCTTTGATGTGATGCCGCAAGTGGCATGACATCAAAGATAAGAAAATAAGATGCCCAAGGCTAGAGCAAAAGAGGAGAGAATGGACTGTCAGATGCCCCCTCAAGAAGGCAGCGGGGAGAGAAAGCGAGGCTTGATGGCTTCTTGAAAAGTACAAGAATCTCGAATGAGCAAGGAAACTCAGATTGGCAAAGAGAAGGGGCTGAATTAGCTCAAACTTTCACTATGGGAGAATGATAAAGGAGAATCAGATGCACAAGAGGAAGCAAGCTTAAGACTTTAGGGAAGGTAGAGGATGAAGGAGCGGAGTGCTATAAAAAGGAATCCAGGATAGGGAGATGGATGAGGGGATTATAAAAGCTGATGCAATAGGATTTCAAAGAGTCAGATTGGTGGAAGATGGGTTTCAGAGATCCCTAGGACTAGGATTGTGGATCTCGAGAGATGACGCTTGGTGGATTGATTTGGATTGGTGGATCCCTAAGACTAGGATTGTGGATCCCTAAACCTAAGAGTGATGAGTGATTCAAAGAGATACTGATGCATAAGCTGGGGTAGGAGAGACGGATGCTGGATATGGATGGGGGATAATGGAGATGAAGGAAAACCATTGAAGCTTTTTGAGCGGGGGGATACTTTAAAGGGAAGTACCACCATGTAGTTGAGCACTAGATTTTCTATAGGACTGTTGGTTAATTGCCAAGGTTACCAAGAACATCAAGGCCTTTTCACCAACTATCCAGAGGACTGACAAACTGACTCAAAACAAACACGCAAGGATTGCCCCAATATCACACATGAATCCCAGAGGAAGCAATGTGGAAACGACATTGGGTAACCCACAAGCAAAAAAGAAAACAAGCAAAAGACATGATCAAGACCTTACGCTCTGATTGCCCCATTCACAGTATACCATGATATGGAAGATCGTGGCAACCTTGAGGAGGGAACAAGGAGATTGCTTGGAAAAGATATTTCAAGACCCAATAGGGAAGAGTCCAAATCAAAAGAAAGCGAAAATCCAAAAGAGAACCGTTTGCTAACAAGATGGGTAGGACGAGGTACTAACGGACCAAGATCAGACATGAGGAAAGCTATATCCTGCAAGGACCTATCGGAGAGCACCTAAGCTGGTGGATTTGGATGAGTGATGCGTCTGGCAAGCTAAACTAAGAAAGACAACACTTCGGTGATAGGAAATCTAGCTAAAGGATGCATTGGAATAGCTAACCAAGATGTGCGATGGGTGCAAGATGCTGATCAAGGACAAACTAACACGAACGTTGGATAGATGCAATGGTACTAAGCTAAAGAGGATGTACAAGTTGACAAACCAAGATATTTACAAGTGAGCTAATCAAGATATGGTACAAGCTAACGGACCAAGATAGTTACAAGTAGGCAAAAGCTCAGGATGATAGGATAGCGGGATGATTCGATGTTGTGCAAGATGTGAAAGCTAAGGGTGGGGTGATAGCAAAAGATATGGATTTGGTAGGATGCATCCAATGATGATGAGAGATTTTGTGACCAATGATAGCTAGAGGAGCAGGATGAGATGGCTGGATAGGATGGTAGATAGCTAGGATTATGATGGATATAAAGAGATGACATTGGGTTTGCATGAGGATAGCCTAGAGCTAGATACCAATGACAAGGGAGGATGGACAAGACAAGATCTCCAAGGAATATAGTGCCCCCAATCAGAAGATAACATGCGGAAGGAGGTCTTATGATGGATGTGATAGGATTGAAGCTAGGATGGAAAAAGCTGAAGGGGCTAGGGAGATGGATGATAGCTGAGATGATTGGCTGAAGTTGCATAAGATTAGTGGATGGTGTGAGATGGAAGCTGGAGGATGGAGGATAGGTGGATAGATTGGAAGATGGAGTTGGATGTCAAGAGATGACCAAAAGCATTAGGGTGATAGGCTAAGCTGGGGATGGCAAGATTACGCATGACGCTTGTTTGCCAAGTTTTCATCATGGTACTTGTCCAAGGCGCTTGAATTGCCAAGTTTTCACCAGTGGGCGCTTTATTTTTCTTTTCTTTTTTGACTTTTTGACTTTGGACTTAGCTGGAATGATTTTTGCTTTCTTTAGCTATTTTGGCTTTTTTGGGATTTTTCACTGGCCGTTGGAATGTTCAATTTTGTTGCTAGCTGTTGGTAAACCGGATGTGTGATTTATGCAATAGATCGCATTAGATGGGATTGATGGTAGGATATGGAGGGATAAAAATGCTAGAAAGGAGCATGAGATGGGGATGCTTGCAAGAGCAACATTGGCACATGTTGGAATGGGTGTGAAAAGAGCATATGGGGGATAAATGGTAGATGCAGGCGTGATGGAGGATTTGTGGAAGCGTGCTTGGGGATATAGGCACCCAAGATGGAGTTAGGAGATGGGGGACATGAGTCACTAGATGGGGGATTAACAATGGTGGATGCCATTATGCATTGGGTTTCAACTTTTTTCTTGGGGATCCACATGGTTTTGTATTTTCTTTTCATAGGCTTTTGCATTGTTTTGCATTCTTTGATTGGATTTTTCCTTTTTGGAGTATGTCTTTTAGAATAGACATATGATTGCCTCGGATGTGGATTTTTAGCTTTATGCATTTTGAAGTTGGCATTCACATTGCTGTGGTAAGCTTTGGGAAGATGGTTAGGAGAAGCTTTGTGAGATGGAGAGGATATGAAAGAGCATGTAGGGGGATGATGATGGATGATGTGCCCTGATATGTGCCTTTGTTGATCTTGCATAAAAATGGATGGAATAGGATTTTTATGATGGCTGATAGGAGGATGGAGGATGGTAGATTTTGGGACATAGGGACCCAAAATGGATTTAGCGGATGAAGGGGGGATATGGTAGGTTGTTTTGGGTTGCAAAGATGGTGGAGGGGGGATGACATAAGATTTCTTGAAGGAGTGATGGGAGGCTAGCATGGTGGGCTTGGAGATAGGCTTGGTTTGGGGGTGTGGTGTACCAACACCTTTAGATGGTGAGCCTTTGGATACATATCCAAGACCATGAAATCCTAGATTTTTTTGTGCAATAATAGGCTCTCTGATTCCTTGCTCTTGTGGTCCTAAACCTTGACCTTGATAATGCCATCGATTGAGCATTAGAACAAGCTAAGGAAACTTTTTGCTTACAAAAAATGGTAGAAGTGATTTATTAGGTGTATTGCAATGGGGAGATATTATTCTTAATTCTTCTACTGAGAGAGGGCCACCATGGATGAATGTAAGTGAACCAAGAGGGTAGATTATAGATGGTGGAATAGCTTGGATAGGTGGTAGGATGGAAGCATGGAGCAGGGGAGATGGAAGGATAGGATCTTGATGTAGCTAGTGGGATGACAAGATATCTTGTAGTGGAGGAGATATGGCTTGAGGTTTTGGAAATGGAGGAGATGGTGACTACACTATGGATGGAAGACATGGTACGATGATATCTTCATTTATGCTTTGGGGGATGTCAACATGCTTTTGGGCAGGATCTTGATAGGATTGGTTTGGAGTGGATGGTGCGATAGGAGGTGAAGGGATGGACTCTTCAAAGGCAGCGGATGGATAGATGGGAGATTCAGTAGTGGAGATGGGTGAGTAGAAGATGGATGCATAAGGGTCATTACGAGAGATTTGGGAAATGCTTGGAGGCGATGTGGATAGGATTTGGAGGGATTTGATAGGTGGTGGGATTTTGATGCTTGTAGGAAGTGGAAGGATTTTAAGAAATTTGATGGATGGTATGAGGATGATAGCTATGGGAGATGGAGGTGATATTATAGATGGGGAAGCTTCATCACTCACTACTTCACATGGTTGGATTAGATGACATGGCTTATCGACTGTTGGAGGAAAATTTTCTTGTATTTCCTCTAGGAGATTCCTTGGAGACTCATGTGTCGAAGGTGGAGGTGGATTGACAGGAATAGCTAGTGTGATGGGGGTGGAAGATTGGAAGATTGGTTGATGGGGTGATGGAGGGGAAGCTGGAATATCAGATGGCATGACTAGATAGTTTGAAATAACTTTTGGATTTTGGGGGATGCTTGGGGGAATGTTTCTAAGGCTTTCAATATACCCGTCATAGTCAACAAGATTTTCATCATCATTGGAATAGGAGGTGGCAGGAGCAAGGACAATGTGACCAAACACATCATGATAGGATTGGTACTTCATGCTTTGATGGTGAGTTTGATGGGGATGGGGTCTTGCATATGGATGAACACGGAAGCTCATGGTTGGATTTGGATTAAGCACAGATTTTGGATTGGCTGATGAAAGATTTCCTAGGGAGAGTCAAAGTTGCATGACAGACCTAAGGAGGATTGGCTAGAGATTTTTGGCTTTCCTGTGTATGGAAGACTTCAAGGGCATGTTGTCTAAAGGTGAGAGTTTTGCTTTCCTATGCACTAGATTTGGTGGTGGCTGTGTCAACTTGAGGATAGACTAATGATCCTATGGGCATGACACAAGATTGACCACTTGTGGATCCCAACCTTTAGCTCAAGGTGATGAGGGATGCAAGTGACAAAGCTAGATTACCCTAGACAATGCTCTGTCAGAGGGATAACCTTGGTGAGATTGGTTGATTGGTAGGATAGATTGATTGGATAGAAAAATTTGGCAAAGTGACAACAACTCTTTAAAGGCTTGGGTGATTTTGGATTGGGTTGCTAGCTGGCTAGGGGGATGATTTGGATGGACTTTGGATTTGGGATTGTTCTAAAGCAAGGAACTAGATAGATTTGGTTGCAGCGGGGGAGCTTGGATGATTTTCTGATGAGGCAGTGACTATGCTAAGTATGCCTTGAGCTAAGAGATTTTTTCTTTTTTGGGATTTTGACCAAAGTTGGCAAACATTCATTCAAAAGCTATGAACAAATAAGCAGACAAAAGTTTTGAGCAAGCACGTCAAACACACCAACATCCTAGGAAGCTTTCTACAAGGATGAAATTTGTTATAGCTAGGGAGTCCTCGATATACGTAAGGTACGTGAGGCCCAAATTCGTAGATGAAACCAAAAAGATGTCACACAGCCGAGAGGAGCGGTAACCCACTTCTCCTCTTTCACTTCTCAAGGGTATAAAGTTCCTTGAGGCTTAGCCCGAGTGACAAAATTTTGATCCCAAGAGAGGTGTCTTTGGATTCACCTCCCGATCTTTATACTCCGCCGAAATTCTGGAGTTGAGGTCATCCCAAGAGGTGATGAAATCCCCAAGCAGGCCTCTTAAAAAGTGTAAAAAAAGACCACATACATGATCTTGGGCATTAAAAGACACGCATTCATTCCAATTGATGATTTAAATTTTGTAAGCTATGATTGAAGACACTTGTGATTATGGCATACAATGTTCATTCCAATTTGACAGCGTCATTAGCATAATGAAAGTTGAGAGATCTTCAACATAAGAAATGCGAGTGCCATTGAAAATGTGTCAAAACCATGCGATGTTCATTTATTTTTAGGCATTCAAGATTGAGTGTGAGTTTATTTTAAGCCCAAAACAAAGATGTGTGAAACTTGATTGCCAAGCATGTGCCTAGAGGCCCTCCACGTCAATAGTTGTTCAATTTTAGTGCCCAAACTTGAAGTGTGATCAATTTAATCTAGATTTTTGGTCATTTAAAATTTTTGATAAAGTTAAAGCAAATGTTCAAAGACCAAGTGAGTGAGTTAGATTGTGGAACATTTAACACCTTTTTCAAGTAGACCCATCCCCATAAATGGTGCTAAGATTGCAACCAATGGTTGAATTGATGGGTGATTAGAAAAGAGGTGAGTCCAAGGAACTACTCAAATTGATTTTTGCAAATTTGTATTTAACTTAACAAAGTCTCTTAAATATCCAAAAATCAAACTTTACCTAAATTGCATGTGGAAAAGAGATTTGTTTTGTTCAATTTTAGAAGCTCCAAATGAAGTGTTTGATATTGCAATGGTTAATTGATCCTTGGCATTCAAGATTGGATTTGTTATTTTAATCATGCATTCAAGGAAAATTTGATTTTAATCCATGGCATTCAAGAGTGTGTTTAGCAACATGCATTCAAAGACAAGTGATTAAACATTCAAATTTTTTCCTTTGAGCATTCAAGATTGAGATTTTGTGTGTTGTTTTAAGAACTTTGAAGTGCTTTGTTTTAACCTTAGATCATTCAAGATTGTTTTGGACTCAAAAGTGAAAATGACTCTTTGGACTTTGCTTTTCATTCAAGATTTTGTGTTCTAGTGTGCATGTTTTAAGCCCAAAAATGATATTCCTAGATTGTTTTGATGCATGAAAAACCTAAGAAACATTCAAGATTTTGCAACAAGACATTTTTTTGGAACAAATAACAAAAGTTTTAGGACTCTTAGTTTTCATGAGATTTTTAAAATAACTTTAAAATATTTTCAAATGAGGTTCATTTTATCCTTGATTGATGCTTTGAATTTGATTTAGATTTTAGTGTGCACTTAGTGTTGATTTTGAACCTTTTAAAATGGAAACTTGAAGTTCTTTTTAAATTCCCAAAAATGAAGTGTTCCTAACTTTGCATGAATGCATCTAAAACTTTGATGTTGCAAGGATGCAAATGATTAGATTGGTTTAGTTTCACTTGTTAAAAGATTTTTTCTTTTTTGCAAATTTTTAAATTTTTAATGGATTTAAGTATGATTTGAGGGTTCATTTTAAGCATTAAAAAGAAGTGTGTATGATTTTGCTTCCTTAAAAAAAAAATGGCCAAGATCTTCCACAAGAAGAAGAGGAAGAATTAGATGGAATAAGAAGAATATAGACAAGAAGAGGAAGAAGAATTCCAAGTGCTTTGTCGACCTATAAGCTTGAAAAATCTGCAAATACTATGAGATAGACTATGAGTTCCTTTGTCTTCTTCATGCTCATGTGGACCTACAAAACCAATTTATACAATCCTACCAATCACAAAAACAAGAAAAATTAGCCAAAATTAGCAAATGACATACAAAACTTGACTTAAAAAGCTAATGAAGATGACCCATGCGGGGTCCCATCGGGCGTGCCAAAATGTATATGAGCAATGTTAGTATGCTAATAGAAACCAAATTTAAATAAAGCTTCTACAAACTAAACAAAATTCATAAACTTCAAGATAGACTAAGATGAGCTCTCAATTGAGAATATGAGCCATTAATGGGCTCTCTCAATGAGAAGCTCTCTTGTTGAGTAGCTTTGTCTAAATAGATAGGATGTATGCTCAAGCTTATGCTTCAAAAAGGGCTTCAAATGGAGTTGGAATTTGGGTGTGAGTGTATGGTTTTGATGTAAAATGGATTCTCAAAATGGCATTATGACTTTACTTCATGGATTGTGTTATTTTGCAAAGGGGAAGGATCCAATTTATAGGCAAGAGGCTTGAGGGATTGAGGGCTAAGATGCAAGGATGGGAAAAAGCTCATGGAGGGCTTAGATTGCATGAGAGGAGAGCACATGGATTGTGTTTCCTTACAACCAATCAAGGAGTGACACATGTCACATGGTGAGAGGATGGAGGAAAGGGTAAGTATGAGTCAACAAAGGAGGCTCAAGGGACAAAATTTTCATAAAGACCCTTCATAAGTGCTTTGTAAGAACATTTATGACTTTGTGGACTTTATAAAGTTTTGTGGTTGAAGATATTTGTGAGAGATACCATGAAATTCGAATTTGAGGGTTTAGGGAGGTTTTAATCTTGCTTAGGGTTGTAAAAATGATTAGAGGAAGGGTTAGAGATGGCTTAGGACTAGGCAAGTGGATGGCAAGTGGATTGCAATTAATGAGGGTGGGTAAAAGAGGAGATATTTGTTAACTTTGGCTTGAGTTAGCAAGTCTTAACCCATGTTTAGGGAATGTGACAAGGTTAGGAGGGGATTAGGATTAGGGTTAAAGACATCTTCTAGAAGAGTCTAGGCTTTGGATGAGGATGAAGACTTTCTAGAAGAGTCTAGAACTTCTTAGGATAAGATTTTATGAAATAAATAAAGTTTTATTTATTTCAAGGGTTTGGGTTGAGGAGATATTTATTAAAATATTTTTAATAAACATGAGGATTAATATTTAATCTTGATTAAATATTTTGAGTTGGGATTAGGGGTAGGAATGATGGGATTAGCCTTTAATCAAAATTAAAGAAGGATTAGAAGATTTTGGAAGAGGTTATTGGTCATAAGGAAATTGGCCAACTTTTGGGAAAAAAATAAATTAATTATTTATTTTGGGATTTTTGGTCAATTTATTAATTAAATAATTAATAAATAAGGAAATAATGTTTAAATAAGATTTAAACATTTTTGGGAGGGATTTCTTAATTAAATATTTTTAATTAAGATAAAGGGATTTAATGGCATAAAAATAAATTAATTAATTAATTAATAAATGATGATGTCATCAGAAATTTTTTAGAAAATAAAAATACTTTATTTTCTAAAGGTTTTTTAGGTGTCTACAATAACACCTCAGCAACGCATGGCATAGATGACATAATGGGCTCGCCCTTCTTCAAAGTGATAGTACATCTCATCCTTAGTGGCAGTTGTCAGACGGGTCAGAATACGGTGGCATTTTTTCATTGGTCCATTCAACTAGCTCGAGACACAGTTGTACAGTTTTGTGGACCACCGTAGATCTAAGGTAGATCTACGATAGGTGCTATCTCGCTATGGAGAACTACGAGAATTTTAACCATAGCGACATAGCGCCCTTTCGTCACGTGGACTAGGGGGGCAGGTCTCGCCAAGGTATATGTGCCAAGGTTTGCCAGGCATCATTTGAGTGTGGTGCAATTGCCGAGATGGTGCTAGGTATGATGGGCCTAGGTAAGAACAAGCATAGTATTATGACGAGTCTTCATGATCGTCAGATTTCAGGAAGATGATGGATGGCATTATCGTGCTATTTAAAGTTGCACACTATATACCATAGGGACATAGCGCCTCAGTGAGACATGTCAGATGGGCCTGTGTTATCTTGTGAATCTCAAGGATGATGCCAGGTTGTGCTAGGTAGATACCAGGTGTGCTGACAGCATTTCACAGGCCCAGGAGTTGAAAACAAAAGCATCAAACATAGTGAGTCTCCACGATTGTCAGATTAAGAAAGATCAACGATGGGCACTATCTCGCAATGGAAAACTGTGAGAATTTTAACCATAGCGACATAGCATCTTGGTGATACGTATCTCGTAGGCTCAGCCAACATTGATAGTTAACGGCTAGCAGTTAGTGTAACTGTCACAGCTGGAGTTGGAGGAGTTGGCGCGGTTAGTAATGAAGAAATGGTCAACTATGTAGGACTTCCACGAGGTGGCAAAATAAAAAGAGGTTGTTGCTCCACGTGGTCCATCCTGCTTATAGAAACAAGTTGACTCACTGACTTTGCTGATTCACAAACCAAAAAATGAAGGTAATCAGTTTTGTTGTGTGATCTAATCTTCATGATCGATTCTAACTGCCATGAAATGAATGCAGAACGAGAAGAACACTCCACCACCCATCTTTTGATCCATCTACTAGGTTAGAGTGTAGTTATGGCATCATTTTTGTCTTCTCATGGCCCTGTTCCAAATCATTGTGTCTAGATCTATGTCCAGATCAGATTTCCCCTTGATTGTTCTCTGCAGAACTTAATGACAGGTAGCTGCGAAGTCACTTTAGCTGGAAGAGATCTCAGCTATGCCTAAACTATAAAGGCATCTTTTTTAGATTTTGTTAAAAAAGGGACCTTTCTCTAGCTTTTCTATGCTTTTGCTCTGCAATTCTAGTGTAAATTCCCCTGTGCCTCTGAACTGTATGATTCTCTATTTTATCTCCTTCAGCCATTGGGTATGAAAGTGTAAGAACTCTTTGCCTTCGCCATTGTTTTGTGAAAGTCTATAATCTGCATGACTATATCTCTATTGGCTTTTGAATGGTATATAAGTGAATCTCTCTTTCTTTGTGACATTCATCTTGATCATATTGATCTGCATGTGGTTATTTGATTACAGCAAGTCTGAATGTGTATATCCTTAGTTCTGGTTCAATAGTGCATATATGGGCAGAGATTGGTCTGAACACTCTATTTTGGTGCATCACCTCTTTAGATTAGGCTAGGTAGATTTGTTTCATGCTCTCCTTCTCCCTTTTCCCCTCCAAGAGTAGTTAGGTGCACCCTGATAGTAAGAGGGAGCTGGCCTTCTCTAGAGACTCAACCTCACAATTCCAGTCCCACAGCTTGGAGGTTGTTTCCATGTTTCACTAGGTTGTCCTCATGCATAGGCTCTAGACAAGGGTGAAAACCTAAGTGACAACAATATCTTTATGCAAAAACATGAGTACATAACCATGAGACTACATACATCACATTCAACATAGTAATACAGGACTACATATAAAACAGAAATAAAAGGATTCAGTATCCTTCCAAATCAAAAATAAAAATGTATAGACCACAAGGCCAAGCACACATATATTCCTCTTTATTTCATAAATATGACAAAACAATAATAGCATTGTTCTATCCCTTTATTACAATCAATCTGCATTTAAAAAAATCTCCTTACCCTATTACAAATCGTACTCCTCTGCAGCCTCAACTTCAGAACTTACAGACCCCAAAAAGAAGAAGCCCATTTACAAATGATTGTCCCTCATTAAATAATTTTTCCAAGAAATTTTGCAACTACCCCAACTTCTTACCAAACTCCTTTTTTCCTCTCCGACACTTTACTATAATAATTAGTTCTTATAAAATAATTAATTATTTTCACATCCTTTTTCAACTTTAGTCAATTTCCCAAGAGCTTTTACCTATACAAACTTTGGCAAAAATAATTAATTCTTTTTTAAAGAATTAATCATTTCAATTTCTTTTTTACATTTACCTTACCCCCACCAACTTCATTTATCATTTTTACTTTCAATATCACATTACAATAGTAATAATTAATTCTTTTAGAATTAATTATGTGAAAGATCATATTAAAAGTGTGGTATTTAATTATTTTGCAAGTGTTAATATTTAATTATTTAAATAATTAAATATAACGCAAAATAATTTATAGTGTTTTTTCTTTGAAGGCCTTTTAATTTTTAATTTTTTGGGAGGGGTAATACTTAGGGTTTTAAAACCCTAGGTAACAATTATTTAAGCCCTTATTCTTTTATTAAATTAAATAATTGTACAAGCCTATTTAATTTAATTTTGTTTTCCTCCTTTGATTAAATATATTAATTAATTAAATCCTCAAGCCTTATCCTAAACCCTTAATCCAATCCTAACCTAGAGGCTCATACTCAACCCAACCCATTCCAAAAAAAAACCTGTTTCATTAGCTAATTATGTTGGAATATTCAAATATGGAAAGAATACTTATGAGAGAGGGGGGTGAATCAGAAGTATCACACGTTAACCAATAAAACTTTTATCTGAAAGTAAATTGCATGCATGTAAACACATCAAATAAACATGAAACTAATACATGCATCAACAACACATAACACTAGAATTTGGTAACCCAAAAACCCTCCAGAAATAAGAAAGTAAAACTGGGGTGGGGATGATACCCACAAAATTACTGCAGCAATATTGTTCAACCACTTCTGATGGTCTGCCCTGTTAAAGGCCTACCCTGTTAGAGGCTTTACACTATGTCAATAGTGACCTGGTTAAAGGATTTACAAACACTTTACATGAAGTGTCACCCTGTTAAAGGATTTAATCACCTTTTGATAAGGATCTACAAATAGTTGTTAAGCCAACTTATCTACATAGGGTTTCCTTTCTAATACAATGGTAAGAAAGTATTAGGTATTATAAACCTGATAGTTTGCAATCCTTGATTGTTGAATGCAGGCACTTGTTCTGACTCTTTCTCTGATTTCAATCCTCTGAGATTTGATTTTTGTTCATCTCCTTTGCTTTGTTCTGATCAACTGAATATTGAATTCCTGCTCTTACCCTTTATGTCTCCTTTCACTGAATTCCACTATGTTTTCCCCTTAACACTGTTCTCTCCCTCATTCATCCTTTTTACAGTGAGACTTTTATCTTCCTTAAAAAGACTTCGAAGACTTAGGGTTAGGTATGGATCTACGATCCACATTGAATCTCAATTTCTCGCTTAATGCTTCCCTTTTTCTGATTGGTTGCATGTTTTTCCAATTTTCCAATTGGCTGCATGCAGATTGCATAGGAAATGTAAAAAGATTCATTCTTATCTCTAGATCTTTCAAGATTTACCTTGTGTCGGCTACAAAAATGGTTTACATCATAGTTTGTGCAATTACAATCTCTTATGCTAATATTCTGAGTTACTCGGCTCATGAAGCATTACTGATGTTGGGCACATGTTGTTTCATGGATAGCTTGACACTTAAACAAAATTGTATCACTCGGCACCTGATATCACTCGACACTTGACAAACTCTATATCACTCAACACTTGATATCACTCAGCACTTGATGAAACTGGATTGCTCGGCACATAGTTGTGACTCGGCTCCTACTCTTTGCTCGGCATGTATAGTGAAAAATGGTTAAGTGTATTGACACTCAACTGTCAAAATTATTTTTTAAACCAACAATCTCCCCCTTTGACATGAGTGGCAAAAACACTTAACTAAGATCTTGTGATCTTGACATTATTTCATGCATCCGCTTATTTGCTAAAAAAAAAAATTTAAGAACAAATAACAATATACCTTATGACTCCCTGTGAGTTAATTATGCTTTGTACACTCAGTGACTTCTGTCCTATTTCTACATTCTGACCAATATTTTATATCAAACATTTTCAAAATTCTCCCCCTTTCATCATACTTACCATTTCATTTTGTATCTCCTACTTCATTTTGTATCTCCTTCTTAGCTTATATCTCCCCCATACTTAATCTCTACTTAACTCCCCCATACTAAATCTCCCCCTTTTTGACACTTATGTAAAGGGTTTGATAGGGAAATGTCATACTTGGCCAAAAATGTACTCTTTACTTCAAGGAGTGCCTTTAGAGTTGCATCCAATTTGCTAGTGCAATATCCAATGACTTATACTGGATGCCAGTCTCTGCTGCTAGGTGTACAAGTCCATCAGATGTAGAAAGATTGGGGTCTTTCTTGAGGACTGTCTCTGCATACATCTACTCCTTATGAAGTACTTCCAAATGACGAGTGATTGAGGATTGAATTTGCATCAATTTGGCTTTGGTGTTTGCCTCCTCTACTGTTAAGACAGCTAACTCTCTTTCTATGTGAAGTGATTGGGCAAAATGCTTCTCACTCTGAGCTAGATTTGTAGGGAGTTGCATGCTAGAAATCTTCAGATTTCTCTCCAAGCTCAGTTTTCTCTGGCTAGTGCCCTATGTGAATGTGGAAAAATCACACAACTTGTTGTACAGGGAAGATATGTTTCCAAGTATAGTTTTGACTGTTTCAATTTTCTTAGCCAGCTCCACTTGTGATAGTGTTATATCATCGAATATTTTCTTATTTACCTTGCCTTGGAACTTTCTCTCTGACCATTCCAGTAATTTGGTGTGTGTATCCTGGTCTTCACTAGTCGCCTGGTCAACTATATCAGATAGTTGCTTTATGATTGGCCTTGACTCATCTAGAGACTTTAAGCTAAAAGCTTCTATGAATATGTCTTTGATTTTATTCAAGGTATGCTTCTGCTTGTGTTCTCTTCTTAGTGCTTCTTGTCTCCTTCTTCTATCCAATGCACTCTGAATTTCATTGATCTCCTCTTCAATGAGAGTGATGGATTCATAATGTGGAATCTTTATTTCTTCATCAAGCTCAGGAACTCCATAGTGAATTTTCCTAACTACCCTTGATGAGCTCGAGCCTGGTGTCCTGATTTGTAATGGTAACCTATCAGCACTCAGCTACTGAAGAGTCTGTGTTGGAGTACCAGATTTGGGTAATGAAACCAATGTTTTTATTGCAAACTCTTCCTTCATACTTGTCTCATCTTTTTCTTCAGCTTGTTTATCCTTTTGGTGATCAATAGGTGGGGTTGAACTTACTGGCTGTTCAGATGTTTCTTTGACTTCCCCTACTGCTACACTCGGCATCTGAAGTGTATTAGTGACTATACTTGGTAGAGGTGGTGGAGGAAGGAATAGAATACCAGTAGGTTGTATGGTCGAAGGTGGTTCTTGTGTTTTCACCTTGATTTCCTTTTTTTAAGCTATTGGATTCTCCAATTCATCAACACTGACCAATATAGGACTTTAACACAATTTTGCTACTAGTGTTGATTGGTCAAGGATTTTTGCTAAATCCTCTACAGTTAATGGATTTATGTTTGGACTAGAAGTGTCTGTAACATCCTTGATTTTGACAATCTCTGTAGGTGTGATGATGGTATGAGGAGGACTAGGAGGTGATAGCTATGTGTCTTGCAAACTTTGATCTTGTTGCTCAGTTGTATCTTTCTCTTCCTCTTTCTCCTCTGTATGTGCCTCTTCATCTTCCTTTTCTTCTTTAACCTTCTTCTCCACCTGTTCCTTTTCTTTTTCTTCTTCAACCTTCTTCTTTTTCTTGGCACTTGCCTCTGGCTTATATTCTTCATTGTAAACATCTTCTATTTTCTTGTAAACTATCTTCCACAGTCTTGTGGACTTTGTAACTACATCCTCAATTTTGTTCTGCAAAATGCTAAAAGTTCTATGTTTGGGAGTGAATCTATTGTTATGCCTCTTAACTGCATTTTTTATTTGATCCTTAGTCAAATCAGGCAATAACTTGGCTAATGTTGATTCCCTTATCTCCCTTTCCATTTGCAAACAAAAATTTCATTTATCCTCTACAATTTTGTACAATTCCTTAGGCATTGATTCATCTAACTCTAGAGGTGTGTGCTTGTAATCAGCCATCATAGCATACACTGATTCTTCTAATTTATTTTGTTCCTCCTTGGTGAGCTTAGAAAAATTTAGGTTCTTTAAACCTTTCAAATCATCATTCTTAATCTTTGAGAATAATTTATCAATGGCAGTCTAAGGTTTGTGACTTACCACTTGAAATTGGCTGTTGTACTCTGACTTAGTCTTCTCTTCATATGTTTGAGGCTGGACAACAAATTGTCTTTTCTTCTTTGGCTCGACAGCAGTCTTCTTTGAAGCTTTCTTCTTCTCTTTTGCCTCCTCTTGGGCTTTTTGTGTTGCAGCCCTTGTAGTAGGTCTCTTTGGTGCAGGAGCAGCTACTTTCTTTGCCTTGGGTTGAGGAGCAGGAGGAGTTGTGGCCTTTCTTTGTGTGTTCTTGGTTCTAACTTGTACTTCCTTGGCTTCTTCTTCTCAACACTTTCCTCTTTATCTTCTCCTAACCCTTGAGTCAGACCTTGAGGTTCATCTCCCTCATCTTTAATGTCTTCTTCTTCCTCTTCTGTTGTTCCTTCTCCTTCAACACCAAATTTTCTCTTGATTTTCCTTACCAATTTCTCTTTCTTCTTTACTGTTGAGGCAGTCTTTAAATCTGTTACCACCCTTGATTTTACAACATCATAAGTTCCAAAGGCTTTTGCATTCTTTTCAACTTCCTCTACAAAGAGAGCTATTATTGTTGCAAAGGCTTGATCAATATCGAGTTCATAACCTAGTGGCTTAAGCCATCTCACTCTAGGTATGACTGCCTGTATATAAGTATAATCAATATCTACAAGAAAACAAATGTCTTTTTCATATTTCTCAGTCAATGAGACTAGAATCCTCATTCTTTGTTTCATGGACTATTTGAATTCCTCAAAGTAGCTAGTCATTTGGGCATCAAAATTATCACCCATATGTTCAATATATCCATTGATCTATTCAACAATTGTTTTATCTGGATTCCATTTCACCTTACCCACAGAAGGGAATTCTTTCATCAGATAGAAAAACATGCACACCAAAACTGATCCAAATTTGTAGTGAGCTCCCTTGCTCTTCCTTATAGCTCCTAGATTCTCATTAATCTATTGAAACATGAGCTTTGCTAGATCATAGGTATGATCCTTTTTAACCAATTTGTATGCAACATCAACTGCTATACAGGGCACACTGTTTAACCTGCTTGACTGATAGAATTTGTGTGAAATGATTCTCACAGCTAAATCTAGTAGAGGTTCTATGATTGTATCAATATTCATTCCCCTATTGTTCCATTTAGCACCTGTGTTTCTCTCTATTACTTCCTTTTTGTCACTACGCAGGGTCTTTGGCCGATCTAGGGTTGGAATACCAGTAACCCTATGAACAATTTTCTTGGTAAATTTCACTAGCCCTGTTTCTAACCAAAAGGCTCCATCATGTATTCTGCTCAAAACTATGTGTACCCATTCAGCTTTGAAAACAATTGGAAACTCTAGGGTTTTGGTCAATCCCTTTCTCTTGATTATTGAGAACTCATCTTTCAGTATTTTGTTCTCACATAGCTTGTCATATGCATTATAAATTTCTAGATCTCCTATGGCTCCAATTTTGTAGTTATAACATCTACGAACATCTTGGACCATGACAACTTTATCAGAAATAATGGATAATGCACCTGTGGGATCATTCTTGTATGCAACTTTTGGAATGGGCTTGAACTCTGGTTGCTTGACTTCATTACTAACCAACTGTATTTCATGACTCTCTTTGCCCTTAGTGGTTCCAGACCCAAATGCCATAGTTTGCTAAACTAGGG
The DNA here is from genome assembly GCA_028749045.1 of Cupressus sempervirens. Lineage (NCBI taxonomy): Eukaryota > Viridiplantae > Streptophyta > Pinopsida > Cupressales > Cupressaceae > Cupressus > Cupressus sempervirens. The sequence continues at coordinate 731,389,767 of CM053783.1, read as the reverse complement.
TTTATAGTTTAAACAAGTTTATAAACACTGCATAGCTCAGTACACAAGTAAAATACCTCAAATCGATGAAACTCATGTTGAATCGCTGTGGAAATCCTTGCAAATGGCTTTTAAGCTGCCCTTGATCTTCTGCGCTCTTTTCGTCTTTGCTTCGCATTTGAATGGTGAGAAATGATCAAAAATTGACCTATGTACCCTTCAAAATAGAGCAATTAATGCTTAGTGTGCTGACAACTATCTACTCGGCACCTGAAGGATTTCAACATGACTCAGCACCCATTGTGTTTTATGCTCCCATTGATATTTCATAGCTCGACATCAACTATCAACTCGGTCACTGTTAGCAACTCGGCACCTGAAGACAACTTCGACAGATTTTGCAAGACTCTCAATTTTGACTTAGCATCTTTGCTTATGTTGATTTCTTCTTTGTAGTTCTTCTATGTCTTGGGACTGATGTATGATATAACTTAGTATATCAATCCCACACACCCATTCTTGCTTAATTAGATGAAGTGTGATCACTTGACCCATTAGGTGAAGTGATCTCTGCACTTGATGTGATGCACTCATCTTTCTTCTTCCATGTCTTATTCATCTCACTTCTGATGTGTTCAACATCTATCTTTGCCTTTCCATTTTTGAACTTAGAACTTGGTGCCTTTGACCTTGTTGGGCAATTCCTGCTAATATGACTAGTTTTCAAGCAACTGAAACATGTGGTTTGACTCAACCATCTTTTATAGTTCATCCTAAAATGTGTTCTTATGCAATTTTGGGGTATATGTCCATATTCCTGACAACAGTGACAACTATACCTGGTGTTGTAATCCCAATGACTTTCATTCCCTTTTGTTTTTGCTGGCTAATTTGATGTCGACATAGGCTTTGATCTACATTCAAATGCCTATGTCCATATTTCTTGCAATTATGATAATGTCCATCAAATCTTTGTGTCCTTGTGACATTGGATCTACAATCTTGTGTCATATGTCCTTGGATTTTGCACTTGTGATAGTAACTCTTGCTTTTATGTGTGTTTGGCTAATTGATTCTCCTACTCCTGCAAACATTAGCAGTATGCTCCTTCTTATTACAGTAATGACAAGTGGGCTTTGAATCCTTACCTTTGTCACTTCTTTGTTTAGCATTCTTTGATGATTCTCCAACTTCAATGCTATTGTATCCAAGTCCCAATGTATCATGGGTTGATCTTGGGGATTTCAGCAATTGCTCAAAATACTTGATGGCTTCATTGGGTTTGTTGAAGCTCTCTGAAATGTCCTTTTCTCTCCTCAAGTCATTCTGCAATTTTTCATTCTGCATCTTCAGTGTAGAGATCTCAATGTCTTTCACATTGAGTTCATGATGAAGGTTCATCATTTGGGAAAGTGCATCCATCTGCATGTTTCAGATCCTTGTTAATTCAATACTCTTTTCTTCTAGTCTGTTTGCAAGATTTCTTTTGTCATCTTCCATCATGACTTTGTCTTCAACTGCTCTTTTCTTTTGTTCAGTGATTTCACATAACATTATGGCCTATGATTCATGTTCCATCTTGAGAGATCTTATCTCATTTGCTTGAACTTTATTTTTCTCCATCAGTTCTGCAATTGTTGCATCAAACTCTTTAGTATCTCCATTGACAAATATATTTGTGGTATCAATCTCCTTGTAGTTTATCTCATTTTCAGCTATGGCTAAATCCTTTCTTCTTTTCAAAGATTTTCTCAATTCCTCCCTTGCTTCCTCTACTTTGTGTAGAGCTAGTTGCACATCAATCACTTGATTGTCAATAATCTTCCCAAGTTTGAAGACTTTCATCTTTAGATTTTTTCTTCAAGTTGTTAGACTTCTTCTTGTGAGAACCTATAGCTCTGATACCAATTGTTGGAATATTCAAATATGGAAAGAATACTTATGAGAGGTGGGGGTGAATCAGAAGTATCACACTTTAACCAATAAAACTTTTATCTGAAAGTAAATTGCATGCATGTAAACACATCAAATAAACATGAAACTAATACATGCATCAACAACACATAACACTGGAATTTGGTAACCTAGAAACCCTCCAAAAATAAGAAGGTAAAACTGGGGTGGGGATGATACCCACAAAATTACTACAGCAATATTGTTCAACCACTTCTGATGGTCTGCCCTGTTAAAGGCATGCCCTGTTAGAGGCTTTACATTGTATCAATAGTGACCTGGTTAAAGGATTTACAAACACTTTACATGAAGTGTCACCCTGTTAAAGGATTTAATCACCTTTTGATAAAGATCTACAAATAGCTGTTAAGCCTACCTATCTACAAAGGGTTTCCTTTCTAATACAATGGTAAGAAAGTATTAGGTATTATAAACCTGATAGTTTGCAATCCTTGATTGCTGAATGCAGGCACTTGTTCTGACTCTTTCTCTAATTTTGATCCTCTGAGATTTGATTTCTATTCGTCTCCTTTGCTTTGTTCTGATCAACTGAATATTGAATTCCTGCTCTTACCCTTTATGTCTCCTTTCACTGAATTCCACTATTTTTTCCCCTTAACACTGTTCTCTCCCTCATTCATCCTTTTTACAGTGAGACTTTTGTCTTCCTTAAAAAGACTTTGAAGACTTAGGGTTAGGTATGGATCTATGATCCACATTGAATCTCAATTTCCTTCTTAATACTTCCCTTTTGCTAATTGGTTGCATGCTTTTCCAATTTTCCAATTGGCTGCATGCAGATTGCATAGGAAATGTAAAAAGATTCATTCTTATCTTTAGATCTTTCAAGATTTACCTTGTGTCAGCTACAAAAGTGGTTTACATCATAGTTTGTGCAATTACAAACTCTTATGCTGATATTCTGAGTTACTTAGCTCATGAAGCATTACTGATGCTTGGCACATGTTGTTTCCTGGATAGCTCAGCACTTAAACAAAATTGTATCACTCGACACCTGATATCACTCGACACTTGACAAACTCTGTATCACTCAGCACTTGATATCACTTGGCACTTGATATCACTCGGCACTTGATATCACTCGGCACTCGATAAAATTGGATTGCTCGGCACATAACTGTGACTCGGCTCCTACTCTTTGCTCGACATGTATAGTGAAAAATGGTTAAGCGTATTGACACTCAGCTGTCAAAAATATTCTTTAAACCAACAAATTAACCTCACTTAACCAACCCATCCACTTGCATTTTCCTAACAACCCAACTTGCCTCCCAATCCACCCCCTAACCCAAACCTAATAACTCCCTAATCATTTTCACAACTTCAAGCATCAAATTAAGAACTTCTAGGCCAAACCTAAGTCCACCTTTAGGTCCCATCACTTACATCCCCACCAATTTGTATGAATTTCAATCTTAAATTCCCCTTACACATCTCTTACATTCTCATCCCCCTAAAAACTCGTATCCCCTCACATTCCCCAAAATGATCACAATCCCTCCAAATTTCCCCTCTTAGCAAGTGTCACCACGTCATTGGTTGCAAGGTAGTACAACCCATGTGCTTCCCTCTCCTTGCATCCTAGTTCTCCCTCACCTTATCTCAATCTTACATCTTGTCCCTCATTTTATCATCCCTTAGCCTATAAATTGAACCCTTCCCCTCTCACAAATCATCCATATTCAAATGAAAAGTTATAATGCTCCATTGAGAACCAAAGTCATCCATTGCATCCTTATCATTTGAAATTTCCTCCACAAATCCATCACTTAAACCCTTTTCTAAATCAAATACCCATCCATTTTTGAAGCTTAAGAATATTTGAGCTCAAACGCCATCCATTTGGACACATCTAAGCATCAAGGAGATATTTAGAGAGCTTATCACACTTGGTTTGCAATCTATTTTTATGTTTTCTTTGTCCATTCATATATGTGTGTTTTTATTGTTGTTGAATGCTTAGTTTACTTTTTGTTCCTTTGCATCACATTGCATAGCATGCACCTCTTAGGTGTCTCATTTCAAGTTTTGTTGTCTTTATTATGTATAGTTGTTAGAGTATAGCTCAGTAATGTGAATTTTTGAAGCATATGAGTAATATTTAGGGTTTATTTTGTGTATAGAAGGTGCATAGCTTGAATTTTTTTTTAATGTCAAGTATTTGGAATTTTGTATGAATCATGGATATACATAATGTTTATGAGGACAATAAAAGGTTCTAGTATTTTAATGAGGACAATGTACAAAGTAAAACCACAAACTAAATATGTGGCCAATGGATAAGTTGATAGGGTTTAGCTGGAAATTATTTTTAAGTTTGGTATTTTCTACAAACATCACACATTAACAGGGATCCATGATAAATTATCAATGCCTAATTTTTGAAACCATAGATATAGGAGCATATATGTATGCATGTAATCATTTTATTCAAATCTGGATTGGGTATACAAAAATCTTATCTTTCCTCACGTTGACATCCATTATTTTCATGCATTCATGATCTATAACTTTGCAATCAAGCTATCAATTTTTCAAGCAATCAAGAATAACTAAGTAATTAGATTCAAGAATTGAAGGCAAGCATCTAAGCTGAAGTTTCTCCAAGTCTCCAAGATCATTCAATTCAAAGGAAATATGCTCAAATTGAAGAAAGTTTCCCTCCCATAATGTCCAAGTCGAGGAATTCTCAATCCAGTAAGAAGATCCTTCTTCCATTCATATTATTTCTCCTCCATTGTAATTGCTTATCAAGCATATCTACATTCAAGATTCAGGAGTGACATTCGCATATCTGTGAATTTTTTGAGGGAATCCTTTATTATACATTATATTCCAAAGTCAAATCCTTGATTTTAAGTACATCAAAATCTTCATGGGTATTGTTAGGATTAGCGAGACAGAAATAACAATTACATGCAAATATATCCAATTCCATAAATAAAATTAAAAAATACACAAGACACAAATATTTAATGTGGTTCAACTAATCACTCAATGACATCCACCAAACAATGAGTCTGATATTGTTATTATCCAATGATTACAATTTGTAATCCCTTACAGCTCAATACCACCGTAGGAAGCTACTATTTCATCTTAAATAATGAAATCCCTAACCCTCTAAGCCATTTTATACAAGCTTTTTTCCACTTACAAAATTAGGGCTAAAATAAGTTGTCTAATAAAAAAATTAGAAGTCAACACCTTTTACAATAATAAGGTTAGGGAACACACTTGGGCCTCTACCCCAAAACCCAACAAGGGGCGCTACCCCTTGACCCCCCTAGCATAATCTAGGGGGAACTACTCCAAATGAAGTAGGGAGAAATGAACCTCCAAGTTTGTTTAGGCTCCACATAACAACATGCATGAGTGAATTCTAAATTTCTCCATGAGGTTTATGAAAGATGAATCTAAAATTCCCTTTTAAAATACTCTCTCTATGCAATTTCATTTAATTTTTAAGGTTTATTCCTAAATAGAGGTTTGGCCAAGGAAATCCCCTTTAGACAATCTTCTACTCATTGTTCTATTTCAATAACAATTTATAGAGTCGTCAAATGAAAAAAAATGATTAAAAACTATCAAAAGATCCTTGGAAGTCAAAAACTCTAGGTACAGAATCCTATTATTGTTCTAAAAAGTATGGGGTGATTTTCCACCATGTACCCGATATTATATTCCTAGATTTCATCCACAAATTAGATCTACACTTTGGCTTTTATTTCTATATATGTCACCTCTTATCACTCTATATCAATTTTTTGTTTCTAATTTTTTGATAACTTGTCTTATTTATCATAGATTATACACTCTCTCATCATTTCTATTTTCATTCATTACATCTTTAGATAAGGATCATGGCCCACCTAGTAGTTGAGTCTCATCTTAAGCCTAATTGGGCATTTTCCTTCCAAATGTATAATCATGAAAAGGAGAGGTGATTTTCATATTTACATTTCTTCCCCTTTCACCCTGTACACTTTTATGCAAGGTAGTGCTACTTGATGGACATGATTGTGTATTTTTAAAATAAATACATGAATTTAATATAAATAGATTAATTAATTAGTTGCATGATTTTTAATAAACATCTTATATAAACTATGGGAAGTTATTATAAATGAATGTTGGCATTGAAGGTGGTGTGACAAACATGTAAAATCAAAATGGCTCACTTCAGTTTGATTTCAAAAGTTTCCAAATGCACTTTAGAAATCAACTAGATAGTTTTAAAACTCCAAACAAGTGTTATTTATGTCAACAACATTATCTTAGAATCAAATAATCTCAAATCTTTGAAGGTCCCATACAAATCAATCTTTGATAAGAAAGAGGAATGCATTATGGATCTTAGACCTTAAGAACACAAGCTTTCAAAATTGATTTAGGTAGAGGAAATGTTGATTGCACATGTAAGCCCAATACTACAACTGACACGTGCAATAGGTGGTCAATACATTCAAAACCATTTCCACACGTAATATAAAATCTCCCTATTATTGTTAGAAGAAGTGATCAATGTGGGAAAAAACATAATTTTTTAGTCAATAGGAATCATATCCACAAAATACTCAAACACAAAATAGAGCATGACAATATTCACTCAAATGTTAGAATTGACTAAAATGATCTCAAAGAGGTCTAAAGGAATCACGATGTTTTTTTTTAATAAATTAAAGCCAGTGCAAATGGAATTTGATTTAGATACTAATGAAATCATATTTTTTAGCGTTGTTTTGGAGACTAGTGAAGGAAATAAAATTGAACACACTATATCGATGATTTTAAAACCACCAAATTTCCAAAGAGAAATGAAATTCATTAAAATTATGGGTTAATAATCCTAATGCAAATCAAATAACACTAATTGATTGGCTAGGGATTAGTGCTCCCCTATTAATGAGTATATAATTCTAGGGTTACTTGACATGAAATTTCCAATATTATTTCCTGATGCTAGATGTGATTGGCTAAAACCATGAAGGAGAAATGTAATTCTATGTGAACTTATGAAGAATTTATTAGTATGCGAATTATAGGTTTAGTTAGCATCTTTTGTTCAAATTCTTTAAGAGGAGCATGATAATAAGAGATAGTCCACAAATTTAATTTGTAGTGTTTATGAAGAGAAATATCTCGGATATTCCCTCCACTATTGACAAGTTACATCAACAAATGAAAGTGGTGCCACAATCTCATTTGGCTAACAAGTTGATGCAGTTTGGAACAAAATTAAGAGAAACACTTTCATATTAGGCTAAAATTTATGTGGAATTGATGGGCACACTTCCTCGACTTGTCTCTCCAATAATATTTTTCAGATCTAATGCAACAAATATATATTGAATCGATTTACATTCTCTCACACGAAGAACATCCCCAAATACTTCATATGAGGCTCACAATCGACAACCATCCTCACATGGTTGCACATTACATGCACTTAAGATATATAATATTCTAAAAAGCATTTCTAGAAAAATGGAATCAATGTTAATGATTATTGGTATAGGTATGAATGGAAGCATACAATTTCTTCACGTGTGCATGAATTTTAATGGATCAATGGAGCACCCAATATAGACAACATTGATTGGTCAAATGAGTAGGAATGAAGAATTATTGAGAAATATTTTTATTGCACTAATCATGCATGGAATCCTAGAGAAGATCCACATCAAAGAAAATTATAGGTGACTTCATTAGCATTTTGACTTGAATAACTCGTAATATTTGAGATTTTTTTATAGCTAATGTTATATCTGACATTGTAATCTATAAAATGGGATACAACCCAATGTAATATAATACACCCCACTTACATTTACACAAGTATAGGAGGAATACCAAGATTCTTCTATGAGGAAGATATGATTAGTACAAAGGGAAGTAGAAATACATGATCTTCTCAATATGGAAGTCTCTTGATTTTCTCCCCTTTCCCTAAGATAAGGAATCATAGTGTAATGAAAGTAAATTAACTAATTATAATGTTAGAAATTTAAAAGTAGATCATAGCTAAGCACATGAGAGGATAATATTTAATAATAAAAAATAAGTTTCATGGAATGAAAAATGAGTTTTAAAACTCATAGTAAAGGATGATAGGAGGGCTCAATTCAAATATAAAAAATTGTTGCCAAACTGTGTCATAAACTAGAATAGAGATGGATCTAAGACCTTGAAAACTAAAACATGCCCATTATGAAAATTTGGGTGGCCTCTAGCAAAGGATGAATCATAGGATCTAGGTCAAATTGGTCTTGAGGATGACCTAGGTTGAGGTCGAGGTCAACTTCAACCCACTTTGCACAAAAAAATTAAGAAATGAAAAGTCTGACAAAATATGAAACCCTAGTTGAAAAAATCAAGTTTGTTTCTTTAAAAGCATGTTGATCTACTCCTAGACACATGAAGAAATGGTTTCTCTTTTTTTTTGTGGGGGGGGGGGGGGGGGAGAGAGAGATTTCCTTGTTAAAGATCCCATTTATGAATTAACCTTGAAATGATAAAGAATGTAAAAGTAAGACAAATACAAATATTCACCTAACTTGCCAAACCTCTATGGATGGATTTAGATTTTCTATACAAAAAGATGTATGAATGTTTGTATGTTGATGAATGATGTATAATGTAGAATATCTCCATAAAGTTAACAAGTTCCAAATCATAGAACCATGAATGTAAGTATGCTCTCAAATAATTGAAGGGTGAATGCTTAAATGATGAATGCTTGTGCAAGATTGATAAATGTAGATCTCATTCCTCGATGGAAAACTCCAATTTCTCCTATGAAGAAAAAATACAGATAAGGATAAGGAAATTACATGGAATAAGGGCCTTCAATGAATCCTTTCTTGCTTGGATTGAGCTGGTTGGATGCACCTTGAAAGCTTGCTTGCAAATGATGGCTTGAATGAAAGTATGAATCTTGTTCTCAAGTTGACGGCATGAGTAGACTTCATACATATGAATAATTTGGATCAATAGCTTTCATATAGGATGGATGCTTGAATGAAGGGATATTTTATTCTTTTATATATATCAAAATTGGAAGGATTGACTATATTGGGTGGGAAATAAATTAAAAACCTTAAAATGGGCCCAAGATATTGAGGCAAGATGTCTCATGTTGAGGCCAAACTTGACCTAAACCTAGGTTGAGGTTGAACTTGACCTCAAAAAATGAGACTTCCTACGTTAGGATTCCCTCCATGTTCTCAAGGGTGGAGAAAAAGTGGTATGAAATAGACATGATCTCAAGGAAAAAGCACAAATCGAGCATAAATACATCCATGTTTTAGGATATCACAAAGATGGGGGGCTAGTATGCCTTAAAAATTAAGTTTTCACTTCTTAAGATAATACAATTAGCCCCCACTTTAGTAGGAGTATGAGCCAAACTTAAACTCATGGTAAGTTAGACCAAATGCATAAGATGATCTAACTAAAACTAAGGAGATAATGAAATAATCAAGTCCCCAACAAACTTGGGTCCTTGTCAAATCTAGAATTATGACAAGAGAAAGATTACTAATACAAAAGATTAAAAGGGAGTGTGATTGCCTCACCTAATAATATTTGTGAGTTTTGGACACCGTTTGGTGCTTCTGTTTCTAGCAATTCCCTCTTTATGTGTTTCAGTCCCTTAGGCCATCATGGCCTCCTGTCAAACATTAATAAATTTATCTTATCTTATCTTATATGAACCACACAAAAGATAGAATTAAATATTCTATAAAGTTTGTGTGGTTGGTAGTCAATCCTATAAAAAAAAATTTATGTCTTATGGTGGCTTTGCCTATGAGTATATGTGTGCACCTCATGAATGATATCAAATCTTCATGGGGAGTAAAAATAAATCAATCCTCATGGAAAAGCCATGAGAAGATACACAAGATTTTTTAATAGGATTGAGTACCAAGCATAAAAACTTTCTAGACTATTCAATTCCATCTTTTTTTTGGTTCATAGTAAGATAAGATAAGATAAATCTATTAATGTTCGATAGGAGACCATGATGGCCTAAGAGACTAAAAAGCATAAATGGAGCCATGACTAAATTGAGTGGGAAATAAATAAATAAAAACTTAAATTGGGCCAAAGATATTGAGGCAAGATGACTCATGTTGGGGTCAACCTTGACCTAAACCAGCATGCCAATGTAAACCAACATGTTAACATAAGATTTGGTGTCACATGATAAATGAATAACACTTAACCAAGGAAAAGTGAGTCCTTGATTGAATGAGAGAGATGGGTATGGACAAGTGTAAAAAGGGCCTATTATGGTACTCAAAAAGTGGATTGTGCATAATAATGACCCTCCAAGGAATAAGCAAAAATGTTACATAGTATGGAGAAACATAATAGGAACTCAGATGTTATTTAGAAAAAAAATAGTATTGAAAAATAACTCATTGCAACATGATATAGATATAATAGCATTACCAATGAAGTGTTTTCAATTTTGTGCTATAAATCTTAACATTCATCAATGAAGTGATCATGGCAGCAGTGATACATGCAAGAAAGAGTTATAAGATGTGGACTACATTTATTTTTGCGTTTAGGTCTAGTAATCACCTTAGCATGGAGACGTTTAGGCAAAAGTATTTATTGATTAATAGTTATAAGAGGAGATATGTTAAATGATGAAAGGGAGGATGTGGATAAATAAGGAGACTAAAAAATAAATGCTCCCATAGGTTTCTCACTATCCTCAAAACTTTGTTCCATGCATCTAAAATCAAGTTTAGAAGTATTATTTATAATGGTATCAAAAATTTATGGTTACTTATAAGGATTGAATATTAGGCCATAAGAATGCTCATGCCCCCTCATTTCCAAAGAACATTTCAATTTATTTTTCATGGATACCACATATATTCATAGGGAATCCATGTTTTGCTAGTAAACAATAGTTAGGTCTACAATAAGAAGCCATCTTAGAAAGATATAATGGAACTTCCTTAGTCCCTATGTCATCATAACTAGGTTTAATAGACTCATGATGAGTGGAAGTAATAAAAAAATTATAATTAACCCCATTGGAAAGAGGAGTTGTTTTAAACTGTTTATCAAATTTAGAGTACATAAATATAAGGTTTTAAACTTTTTACTCTCCAATAAAAGCCAGTGTAAAATACAAGGATCCCTAATCATCATTTAAAAGAGTTAGCGGAATGAGGATTACCATTACATTCTTGATCTTGTTTTTCCTTAACAAACATGTGAGTAGCACTTGATTCATCATTCAAACAACTATTTGGTCTACAATCAATTTGAGGAGTGTAAATCAGATTATTATAGATAAAGTTGACTTTTGGGTAAAAGCACAAACCTATGTCACCCTTTTACAAAGGAAAAGGGTGACATAAATATAAAAAAATTATAACTAACCCCATTGGAAAGAGGAGTTGTTTTAAACTGTTTGTCAAATTTAGAGTACATAAATATAAGGTTTTAAACTTTGTACTCTCCAATAAAAGTCGGTGTAAAATACAAGGATCCCTAATCATCATTTAAAAGAGTTAGCGGAATGAGGATTACCGTTACATTCTTGATCTTGTTTTTCCTTAACAGACATGTGAGTAGCACTTGATTCATCATTCAAACAACTATTTGGTCTACAATCAATTTGAGGAGTGTAAATCAGATTATTATAGATAAAGTTGACTTTTGGGTAAAAGCACAAATCTATGTCACCCTTTTACAAAGGAAAAGGCTAACAACTATAATTGTTCACCTTCAATGACATAAAACTGGTATTATTATTTAGAATTTGAAAATGAAGTAAACTAATAAAATGTGTAGAAATGGATGAAGTTTAGGATTATATTTTTTAATAATTATTTGGAATAAGAAATGATACATTTTCCCTATTTTTTAAAAATAACTTTTTAGTTGTTGAAAAACACTAGAAATTAGGAGTCTAGTTCCCACCACAAAATGACATGAAAATTAATTTATATCCCTTTGATCTCAAATTATGTTATAGATAACGTATATATCTAGAACAATCAAAAATAAAAATTGGCTTTAGACCTATATTTTCTCTTTTATAACAATTCAAATTTCAACTTATTCAAATCGATAGTTTTCATCTCCCACCACATTTTTCAAAATAAATCTATTTTAACCAAAAGAAAATTTATGGATTCTGGAAGAGGGCTCTCTCCTCTAGAACATCATATATTTTTTAAATTTTTTTGATATGATTTATTTTGTTCTTTCTCAAAATCAACATCTTCTCAAGTGTTAAAATATGTACTTGTAGAATTTTTTAATTACAATATACTATATCTAGTTAAGACACTATGAAATATATATGAGAATATTCATGACTTTGAGCTTTATAAAATGGTTTTTATATGTTATTAAAAAAATATCATAAAAAATAGTAAGAATTATAAAAACATAAGTTTTCTGAAATAATTTTATTTCTTTAGTAATTGGATACTAACTAGTATAAAACATGCATTTAATAGACATTTCCAATTGGAAAAGTGTGAGACCATATATAACTTAGCTAGAATAAATTTATCAAGATCATATGTTTGAACGAAATTGATTTTTATATAGAAATACTCAAATTTTTTTGTTCTGATAAGTCAGCCTAAAAGGTGACAACTTTGTATTTTTACCTTTTTCAATGAAGAGATGAAGGAACAACATGTATATTATTTAACCAAGGTTGACCCAAAAGGAGGTTGTAATTAAGATTTATAGGCACCACATGAATAGGAGTATCTAAAATAACTAGACCTACTTTAATAGGTAAAGTGATGATGCCTAGGTTTTTCTTAGAAACATTATCAAAGCCATGTATAAGAATATTATTAGGCTGAATAATTGAAATAACAACTTTAATTTCTTTGAGCATGTCCATACTACAAATATTGAGCCTAAAACCATTATCAATTAGGATCTTACAAATGAGATTACCATTGATAAGGACATATTTATCAGAGAATCATGACAATATTGAATTTCTTTAAGAGGTAAATCTTCTTGAGTAAACATTATTTAAGGTTGGATAGGGGTAGCATGCATGATTTCAAAGAGGCATTTATATTATCTTAATTAGGTGGTGGAGGTGGAAGAGTGGTTCCAAATTTTTGAAGGCTTCATGATATGTAGGATATGGTTAAATAATTTCCCAAAGATAAATCTTGGCAAGAGTATTACGAAATTACTCTATCAAATCATACTATTTTCCAAGATTTTGAGGAAGAATGGGCTCAGAAGGTGGGATAGAAGTAAGAACAACTAGATTGGTAAGTTGAGAATTATTTATTGTATGGTAGGTGTGAGCCACCAAAAGATAATCCTTAGTACACTCTAAAGGAATTCTAGGTTTTCCTTTCTTGGTTATAATATGATTGTTTATATTTTGAAAAGAATCTTGAGGATTGCATCCTTTAGTTGTAATCACAAGTATACTAAAATTTGGAGGATTAGATTATTGAGGATAACCCTTGATAGTGATGAGAGTTTTATTAGGATCACAAGGGTATCCTTTGACACTTATCACAAGCATGTTGACTATCGAAAGGTAACTTGAGTAGGCTATTGATTCTTCATTGGTTCATCAGTAGAAGGGAGAGCATTAAGGAGATTGATACTATCCTATTTTTCCAAGATATCCTTAGAATAGGTAATATGGGATTTTTTAAAGGCTTCATCTCTACTAGGCATATCAAATGAAGGCAAAGTGATATAAGGAAAAATTACTTCTAATGTCCTCTTCTTCCTCTAAAATATCCTCTCAAAGGGAGTATATTTTAGGAGAAAGAGACACATCAATGATGAATGTGTCATCTATAGGGGAATTATAAGAAGTGTTAATAATTATATTGTCTCCTTTGACCAAGACTTTTTCATGAGGGAAATAATAGTCAACATTATCATCTACTAATTTATTTCAAGTAGTGATATCATTGCAAATTGTAGGAGAAGAACTATTGTGATGCAACAAAGCATCATTTGTGAAAGGTAAGGTATCAAAAAGAGAATGTTTAAATGTAGGCCCATAAGGGAACAACATATCAAGATAAGAGTTAACATCAATCCCCAAAACTTCTCTTAAAATGGAGAGGTTGAAAGAAGGATTAGAGACAACTTCTTGCATCAAAATGCCCTCATGGATAGGGGGATCTTTAGGAGAGAGATAAACTAATAAAAGGGAAGCCAAGCCACTATCACCTTGATAAAATAGATGCGTTAAAGACTAATCTAAGAGAAAAGCATGAAATTTTGTTTTTCTACTTTGAATGCTAATGCATCAACAATAAATGAATTACAATGAGAACAATGTAGTGCATGAAATGAATTATAAGTTTTTTTATTGTCACGAAATTCAAGGAGCCAAAGTAGATCAAAGTGACCAAGAATGAAATAGTGCAAAGAAATTCTAATGTAAAATGCATGTAAAATAAAGATAGATATGTAAATACAATCCAAAAAAGATATAACTACCAAATTAGAAGATGTAGAGAATTAAAACATCAAGTTCAAAAATCTACTCTAATTAAAAGGTGTAAGGGGAAGAATGCGCTCTAGTAGGGTTTCATATGCAATACAATTTTTTCTCTGAATTCATCTCTAGTTTTGGACTTTTCATACCACATTTATTGCAAGATCATTAGGGATTTTTATAATGGCTTTGACCAACTTTAGCTCGACAGCTAGTACTAGCATTAGAGTTGCTATGTTGGATGCTCATGGCACCTCTACAGAACAGACATCCTTGCAAGTTTTTTATGAAAGTGTTTCATGAGGTAAGGCCTTCCTTGATATTGTTCTCAACATTAAGGATTTTGATAATGATTGTGATTGGTTAGAGAAGCATACTTTGATAGGATATTTTGTGGGTAGAACTCCTCCTAAAAGCATTGTTAAAGAATGGGTTGCCAAGTCCTGGACTCCCCATGGGGTCTGGCTTGAGGATGTTCAAATCCTCACCAAGGGATCTTTTTTATTTTAATTTGCTAACCCTTCCCAAATCGATGCAATTTTTAACCACGTGCCTTAGATGATCAAGTCCTCGCTATTGGTTTTCCAATGATGGTCTTATTAATTCTCTAGCTCAGATGATAAGAAGTTGAAGGTGCCTATATGGGTCAATTTTTTGGGTCTCCCCATGCCCTCTTGGTCTTTTATCCAGGACATTACTCAAACCTTAGGTAAGCTTATTTGCATGGAAGCTGAAAAGTTTTTTAATGCTCCTCCAGAAAGAAGGGTTTGCATTGAAGTTGACCTTTCCCATGACCTTAAAGAAATTGTTGATATCTAGGTTGGGGATCGTACCTTCACCCAAAAGGTGCTCTATTTGAACCTGTTGAACACCTGCTATCAGTGTCAATCAACCAACCATAGATCAAGGATTTCCCATTGGTTGTGCCTCGCAAGCCAACTCCTAACAAGGATTTGTAGGCCAAACCTGTCAAGAATGGAAAGAAAGATAAGTAGACAATTATTGTTCATAAGGGTAAAACTTCCTTTCTACTAAAATAATCAATGCATTCCTCTACTTAGCTTTTGATAGAGATTATCATAGTCTCTACTATTGTTGAGCCAATTATGCCTATGGTGTTGTTGGAATTTTTTTTAGCGCTCCCCTTGAGATTCATGATAAGGGATTAACCACCTCCAATGTACTATAAGTTGAGTGATTGTATTGGGTATCGACAGATCAATATTTTGGTGCAATGACAACTCCATTCTAACAAGTGGTGTCATAGCTTGGTCATAGGTTTGAATCCTCAAACCCTCGGGTAACATTGAAGGGGGAATTGTTGGAAAAAAAATAGAACTACCTCGAGATTTGTAACAAGGGCTTAACTGCCTCTTGTGTACTATAAGTTGAGTGGTTGTATCAGGCATTGAAAAATCAGTCTTTTGGTACAATGACAAACCCATTCTAACAAGTACCACCACTCATTTCAAACTCTGCTTCCCAAGGGACCATGGTGTCTAGGGGTGTCTCTCAACCTGCTTGGGTCCACACTCCATAGGTGACATCCATGATAATTTCTTAGTCTTTGTAGAGGTCTTGCAATGTAGATGACCATACAAATGATCCAAATGGTGGTTTTAAGAAGTGGAGAATCATCTGTGATAGAGATTCTTCTCCCACCTTCACCACCAGTTCCTTCCTACACAACAATCTTTCCTCTCTTGGGCACGAGGATGACATGCAAGATTTGTGTCATGAATTTTCTCTCATGGAATGTGTGAGGTCTCA
Source organism: Cupressus sempervirens (assembly GCA_028749045.1). Lineage (NCBI taxonomy): Eukaryota > Viridiplantae > Streptophyta > Pinopsida > Cupressales > Cupressaceae > Cupressus > Cupressus sempervirens. Next base: position 731,373,560 of record CM053783.1, on the reverse strand, counting down.
CAAAGCTTCCTCACAAATGTCATGTGTGAGACACTAGAGGTCGACTTGGTATTCTAGATATTTTGTGTCTTTGAGAAGTTAAAATTTTAGGATTTATGCTCAATGTTGTTTGTTGAATTATTTGGCCAAACCACGCTATTTTTTTCCTAATATGAGGTTGGTTGAGGTGATGTGGTTAATCTTCTCTCTCCTTGTTTAATTTCTCTAGTTATTTCTCATGGCTCTTACCCCATGCACATGATTGTATGGATTGTGTTGTCTTTCAATAATCATTTCTCTAGCATAGTTAATGTTTAGACTCCCAATGATGTTGTTGAAAGATCATAGTTATGGTATTGGATGATGTATTCTCTACCACCTGCCACTTGGGTTATATGCAAGGACTTCAATATGGTTAAGCTAGCCTTTGACAAAGATGGTATTCTACCTTTTTTTAAAGAGACCTGTGGAAAGAGAATTTTGGTACTATGTGCCTAATAAATTAGGCCTTTTTTATCCCAATGCCGATTGTTGCCATTATAGTGGGATTTGGAATACTTAGTCTAATTTTAGAGCTAGATCTGACAAAAAATTTCAAAAGGCTTGATCATGCAATGATATTTGTACAATATTTTTTTCTCTTTTTCTAAAGATAGGGAATTACCTATCATTCCTCTATAGGATGTGACCTTGTTAGACCACTATCCCATTCTTTTTACTATTATCTAACAAACAACTCAAATACATCCTTCTAAAACATAATTTTACCTTAACATGTCACTCTTAAGTCACGATCTCACTATGGTTCATATTTTGTGTGTTTGGAATTTAGAACCTTGATCCCACACCCACACTAGTTGGATTTAATGGTGGAATGATGTCATCTCTCGTATGACTAGATTTCTTTGCATCTACAACATGCAACTTGCTTTGTACCATAAAAATTTCTATGAAACAACCACCAAAGGCCTACGTGCAACCTTTGAGGCCCTGGCCTTGAATCTATTTGATTTAGATCTACAACTTCTACTAGCCAATCTTTGCCGTCAGAAGCAGGCTGCTGAAAACTATGGCACTAGATGTTCTTAGATCAAGGCTCATCTTCACTGGCTAGAGATTGGAGATCAAGCTTCAAAGGAATTAATTCAAGCTCTCAGATCTCATCACACCTTAGTTAGGATAAAAAATTCAAGGAATGTTGGTAATTCTTCTCTAACCTATTTGACATTCTTCAAGCCTTTGTCTGTCACTATGAGAAGGTTTTCATTGTGTAGGGTAATTCTGTGGAAAGGACCAAACTTTGAAGGAATGTACTATTGTTACTCCTAACCAACTTGCAATTGAGCAACATGATTTTTGTGAGAAAATCCTTACCCTCAATGACCTCAAGGAAGTCATCTTCTCTATGGAATATCATAAGGCCCCTGGATGTGAAGGCTTCCCTTGTGAATTTTACAAAGCTTTATGGGATTCTATTAGGTGAGATTTACACAAAGTATACCTTGAAGCATTTTATTCTAAATCACTTAGTAATCTTATTAACAAAAGAAACATTAAATTAATGCCAAAAGCCAGTGACCCTAAAGATATATGCAACTAGAGACCTATCACTCTATTGAATGTCTTGTTGACAATTAGCTAATGAAGATATGTAATTGTTGTCATTTATGGCAACACATGATGTACATGCTTGTAGAAAACCTCAAAAATAAAGATACTTAGCTTTTGGTACCTAGGAAATTGTCTAAGTATGAATTTGGTTTATAATAGTGTATTATCTTATATATAAAATGTTTATGATGTCATACTATGACTAATGAAGCTAGATGGAGACAATGTACATGTTGATGATAATATGTATAACCTCAAACATCAATACAGACAATACGTAATATAGGTATTCACATTTTATTAGTGAAACAAAACAACAAAATTAAAGGTAAAGAAATTATTTTGTTTACAAAATAATTACTTGACCAATTAGAGTTGACATCCTAGATGTTTACTCTAAGTTGGAAAAGTATATTGTGGTCTTAGTTGACTTAGAAATAATTTGTGAAAAGGCACGTATATATTCAAAGGATATCTTGTGAGATTTTGTGTGCAATTATATTGTGATTAGTGATATGCAAACTTTTTGTGAAGTGATATATGCGAAGTTTGTGAGAACCTAATTTCAGGATCCAAGATTGAGCTGAGGTCAGAGATCAGTCAAGAAAGAGGATACAACATCTATATACTTGAGAACTAATTACTCCTTTGGGCAGTGAGCTCTTCTTATAATTGGAAGTGCATGTTTACGCAATGAGCTCTTCTTGCATCCACTGTACTACAACTCCTAATAGGGTTGGTCTCTCCTAATAGGGATTCAAAGTCTCCTAACAGGGACTCTCTATAATGAATTTTCTCATTGACTCCTAACTGGGTCCATCCTCTAACAAGGAACATATATATCGGTATATTATCTAGTGGGTATCATCCCACCAGGGTTTTACCTTGGCCAGGGTTTCCCTAGTTAACAAAATATGGTGTTATGAGTTCTCTTTATGCATGGTTACTATTATTTTTCAACATTACTTGTCTACTTTCTTATGTATGGCTCAAAGTAATAAATAATATCCAGTTGGTGACTAAAGTTTGTAGATTACTAATTCAACCCTCACCCCCTAGTAATTCCTACTTCTAACATGTCTCCTATAATATCATAACTAAAGCCCTAGATCTCAAAATTTTCCATCTTTTACCTTTAATTGTTCACCCTAAGTAGACTAGTTTCATCAAGTCCAAATACATCCTCGACACAATTATTGTTGTTTGGGAGGGTATGGAATGTGCTTCTCGATCTTAAAGATGAGCTCCCTTTCTCAAGATTGATTTTGTCATGGCTTGTGATTGTATTGAATGGATTTTTATTCTTGCTATGCTTAAAGCCTTAAGATTTGGTCCAATTTTCCTCCAGTCTATGGAAATGTTCTTCAGGGATGCTTCTTCTTGCATCACTATCAATGATAGGCAATCTGAGGCCTTTGGGCTCTTCAAGTCTATCTATCAAGGATGTCCTCCAGCTCCTGCTTTGTATGTTCTTGTTGTTGAAGGGTTTTGCTATCTTCTTGCCAATGCCATATCCTTTGGCTATATTAAGGGCATTTCCCTACCTAAGTCTCTTACTCAGCTTGTCAATGGGCACTTTTTTGATGATTTCTTCCTTACGCGTATTGAGAAGGAGGATAATGTCTTGAATTCCCTTCAATATCTTTAGACCTTCTATTTGGTTTATGGGTATGTCATTCAATGGCACAAAACTTTGTGCTACAGGAAATCAACTCTTCCAGCTCCACTTTGGCTACCCACTGTATATGAGCAATGTTAGTATGCTAATAGAAACCAAATTTAAATAAAGCTTCTACAAACTAAACAAAATTCATAAACTTCAAGATAGACTAAGATGAGATCTCAATTGAAAATATGAGTCATTAATGGGCTCTCTCAATGAGAAGCTCTCTTGTTGAGTGGCTTTGTCTAAATAGATAGGATGTATGCTCAAGCTTATGCTTCAAAAAGGGCTTCAAATGGAGTTAGAATTTGGGTGTGAGTGTATGGTTTTGATGTAAGATGGCTTCTCAAAATGGCATTATGACTTTACTTCATGGATTGTGTTATTTTGCAAAGGGGAAGGATCCAATTTATAGGCAAGAGGCTTGAGGGATTGAGGGCTAAGATGCAAGGATGGGAAAAAGCTCATGGAGGGCTTAGATTGCATGAGAGGAGAGCACATGGATTGTGCTTCCTTACAACCAATCAAGGAGTGACACATGTCACATGGTGAGAGGATGGAGAAAAGGGGAAGGATGAGTCAACAAAGGAGGCTCAAGGGATAAAATCTTCATAAAGACCCTCATAATGACTTGTAAGAGCAATAAAAGGGCTTGTAAGAGTCATTTATGACCTAGTGGACTTCATAAAGTTTTATGGTTGAGATATTTTGAGGGTGATGAGAGAAAATTCGACTTGGACTTGATTATGAAGGTTTTAAGCTTGCTTAGGCTTGTACAAATGATTAGAGGATGGATTAGGATGGTTTAGGATTAGCTTAGGGATAGGCAAGTGGATGGCATTTAATGAGGGTGGGTGAAGGAGGAGATATTTGTTAACTTTGGCTTGGGTTAGGAAGTTTTAACTCATGTTTAGGGAATGTGACAAGGTTAGGAGGGGATTAGGATTAGTTTTAAAGACATCTTCTAGAAGAGTCTAGACTTTGGATGAGGATAAAGACTTTCTAGAATAGTCTAGAATTTCCTAGGATGAGGATGAAGACTTTCTAGAAGAGTCTAGAACTTCTTAGGGTGAGGATAAATTAGATTTTTAGGAAATAAATAAAGTTTTATTTATTTTAAGGGTTTGGGTTGAGGAGATATTTATTAAAACTTTTTTAATAAACATGAGGATTAATATTTAATCTTAATTAAATATTTTGAGTTGGGATTAGGGGTAGGAAATGATGGGATTAGCCTTTAATCGAAATTAAAGAAGGATTAGAATATTTTGGAAGAGGTTATTGGTCATAAGGAAATTGGCCAAGTTTTGGGCAAAAAATAAATTTTTTATTTATTTTAGGATTTTTGGTCAATTTATTAATTAAATAATTAATAAATAAGAAAATAATGTTTAAATAAGATTTAAACATTTTTGGGAGGGATTCCTTAATTAAATATTTTTAATTAAGATAAAGGGATTTAATGGCATAAAAATTAATTAATTAATTAATTAATAAATGATGATGTCATCAGAAATTTTTCAGAAAATAAAAAATACTTTATTTTCTAAAGGATTTTTAGGTGTCTACATTTTGCCCCTCTTTGATGTGATGCCACAAGTGGCATGACATCAAAGATAAGAAAATAAGATGCCCAAGGCTAGAGCAGAAGAGGAGAGAATGGACTGTGAGATGCCCCCTCAAGAAGGTAGCGGGGAGAGAAAGCGAGGCTCGATGGCTTCTTGAAAAGTACAAGAATCTCGGATGAGCAAGGAAACTCAGATTGGCAAAGAGAAGGTGTTGAATTAGCTCAAACTCTCACTATGGGAGAATGATAAAGGAGAATCAGATGCAGAAGAGGAAGCAAACTTAAGACTTTAGGGAAGGTGGAGGATGAAGGAGCGGAGTGCTATAAAAGGAATCCAGGATGGGGAGATGGATGAGGGGATTAAAAAAGCTGATGCAACAAGATTTCAAAGAGTCAGATTGGCGGAAGATGGGTTTCAGAGATCCCTAGGACTAGGATTGTGGATCTCGAAAGATGAGGCTTGGTGGATTGATTTGGATTGGTGGATCCCTACGACTAGGATTGTGGATCCCTAAAGCTAAGCGTGAGGAGTGATTCAAAGAGATACTGATGCATAAGCTGGGGTAGGAGTGACAGATGTAGGATATGGATGGGGGATAATGGAGATGAAGGGAATCCATTGAAGCTTTTTGAGCGGGGGGATACTTCAAAGAGAAGTACCACCATGTAGTTGAGCACTAGATTTTCTATAGGACTATTGGTTAATTGCCAAGGTTACCAAGAACATCAAGGCCTTTTCACCAACTGTCCAGAGGACTGACGGACTAACTCAAAACAAACATGCAAGGATTGCCCCAGCATCACACATGAGTCCAAGAGGAAGCAGTGTGGAACCGACACTAGGTAACCCACAAGCAGAAAAGAAAAATAAACAAAAGACTTGATCAAGATCTTACGCTCAGATTGCCCCATTCGTAGCATACCATGATATGGAAGATCGTGGCAACCTTGAGGAGGAAACAAAAAGATTGCTTGGAAAAGATATTTCAAGACCCAAAAGGGAAGAGTCCAAATCAAAAGAAAGCGAAAATCCAAAAGAGAACCATTTGCCAACGAGATGGGTAGGACGAGGTACTAACGGACCAAGATCAGACATGAGGAAAGCTATATCCTGCAAGGACCTATCGGAGAGCACCTAAGCTGGTGGATTTGGATGAGTGATGCGTCTGGCAAGCTGAACTAAGAAAGATAACACTTTCATGACAGGAAATCTAGCTAAAGGATGCATTGGAATAGCTAACCAAGATGTGCGATGGGTGCAAGATGCTGATCAAGGATGAACTGACACGAACACTGGATAGATGTAATGGTACTAAGCTAAAGAGGATGTACAAGCTAATGGACCAAGATATTTACAAGTTGAAGCTGACCAAGATAGTTACAAGCAGGCAAAAGCTCAGGATGATAGGATAGCAGGATGGTTCGATGTTGGTGCAAGATGTAGAAGCTAAGGATGAGTTGATAGCAAAAGATATGGATTTGGTAGGATGCATCCAATGATGAGGAGAGATTTTGTGACCAAGGATAGCTAGAGGAGTAGGATGAGATGGCTAGATAGGATGGTAGATAGCTAGGATTATGATGGATATAAAGAGATGACATTGGGTTTGCATGAGGATAGCCTAGAGCTAGATACCAATGACAAGGGACGATGGACAAGACAAGATCTCCAAGGAATATAGTGCCCCCAATCAGAAGATAACATGTGGAAAGAGGTCTTATGATGGATGTGATAGGATTGAAGCTAGGATGGAAAAAGCTGAAGGGGCTAGGGAGATGGATGATAGCTTGGATGGTTGGCTGAAGCTGCAGGAGATAAGTGGATGGTGTGAGATGGAAGATGGAGGGTGGAGGATAGGTGGATAGATTGGAAGATGGAGTTGGATGTCAAGAGATGACCAAAAGCATGAGGGTGATAGGCTAAGCTGGGGATGGAGGGATTACGCATGACGCTTGTTTGCCAAGTTTTCATCATGGTACTTGTCCAAGGTGCTTGAATTGCCAAGTTTTCACCCGTGGATGCTTTATTTTTCTTTTCTTTTTTGACTTTTTGACTTTGGACTTAGCTGGAATGATTTTTGCTTTCTTTAGCTATTTTGGCTTTTTTGGGATTTTTCACTGGCTGTTGGAATGTTCAATTTTGTTGCTAGATGTTGGTACACCAGATGTGTGATTTATGCAATAGATCGAATTAGATGGGGTTGATGGTAGGAGATGGAGGGATGAAAATGCTGGAAAGGAGCATGAGACGGGGATGCTTGCAAGAGCAACATTGGCACATGTTGGAACGAGTGTGAAAAGTGTATATAGGGGATAGATGATAGATGCGGGCGTGATGGAGGATTTGTGGAAGCGTGCTTGGGGATATAGGCACCCAAGATGGAGTTAGGAGATGGGGGACATGAGTCACTAGATGGGGTATTAGCAATGGTGGATGCCATTATGCATTGGGTTTCAACTTTTTTCTTGGGGATCCACATGGTTTTGGATTTTCTTTTCATAGGCTTTTGCATTGTTTTGCATTCTTTGATTGGATTTTGCCTTTTTGGCATATGTCTTTTAGAATAGACATATGATTGCCTGGGATGTGGATTTTTAGCTTTATGCATTTTGAAGTTGGCATTTACATTGTTGTGGTAAGCTTTGGGAAGATGGTTAGGAGAAGCTTTGTGAGATGGAGAGGATATGAAAGAGCATGTAGGGGGATGATGATGGATGATGTGCCCTGATATGTTCCTTTGTTGATCTTGCATAGGAATGGATGGAATAGGATTTTTATGATGGCTAATAGGAGGATGGAGGATGGTAGATTTTGGTACATAGGGACCCAAAATGGATTTAGCGGATGAAGGGGGGATATGGTAGGTTGTTTTAGGTTGCAAAGATGGTGGAGGGGGGATGACATAAGATTTCTTGAAGGAGTGATGGGAGGCTAACATGGTGGGCTTGGAGATAGGCTTGGTTTGGGGGTGTGGTGTACCAACACCTTTAGATGGTGAGCCTTTGGATACATATCCAAGACCATGAAATCCTAGATTTTTTTGTGCAATAATAGGCTCTCTGATTCCTTGCTCCTGTGGTCCTAAACCTTGACCTTGATAATGCCATCGATTGAGCATTTGAACAAGCTGAGGAAACTTTTTGCTTGCAGAAAATGGTAGAAGTGATTTATTAGGTGTATTGCAATGGAGAGATACTGTTCCTAATTCTTCTGCTGAGAGAGGGCCACCGTGGATGAATGTAAGTGAACCAAGAGGGTAGATTATAGATGGTGGAATAGCTTGGATAGGTGGTAAGATGGAAGCATGGAGCGGGGGAGATGGAAGGATAGGATCTTGATGTAGCTGGTGGGATGACAAGATATCTTGTAGTGGAGGAGATATGGCTTGAGGTTTTGGAGATGGAGGAGATGGTGAGTGCACTATGGATGGAAGACATGCTACGATGATATCTTCATTTATGCTTTGGGGGATGTCAACATGCTTTTGGGCAGGATCTTGATAGGATTGGTTTGGAGTGGATGGTGCGATAAGAGGTGAAGGGATGGATTCTTCAAAGGCAGCGGATGGATAGATGGGGGATTCAGTAGTGGAGATGGGTGAGTAGAAGATGGATGCATAAGGGTCATTACAAGAGATTTGGGAAATGCTTGGAGGCGATGTGGATAGGATTTGGAGGGATTTGATAGGTGGTGGGATTTTGATGCTTGCGGGAAGTGGAAGGATTTTAAGAAATTTGATGGATGGTATGGGGATAATAGCTATGGGAGATGGAGGTGATATTATAGATGGGGAAGCTTCATCACTGACTACTTCACATGGTTGGATTAGATGACATTGCTTATCGACTATTGGAGGCAACTTTTCTTGTATTTCCTCTAAGAGATTCCTTGGAGACTCGTGTGTCGAAGGTGGAGGTGGATTGACAGGAATAGCTAGTGTGATGGGGGTGGAAGATTGGAAGCTTGGTTGATGGGGTGATGGAGGGGAAGCTGGAATATCAGATGGCATGACTAGATAGTTTGGAATAACTCTTGGATTTTGGGGGATGCTTGGGGGAATGTTTCTAAGGCTTTCAATATACCCATCATAGTCAACAAGATTTTCATCATCATTGGAATAGGAGGTGGCGGGAGCAAGGACAATGCGACCAAACACATCATGATAGGATTGGTACTTCATGCTTTGATGATGAGTTTGATGGGGATGGGGTCTTGCGTATGGATGAACACGGAAGCTCATGGTTGGATTTGGTTTAAGCACAGATTTTGGATTGGCTGATGAAAGATTTCCTAGGGAGAGTCAAAGCTGTATGACAGACCTAAGGAGGATTGGCTGGAGATTTTTGGCTTTCTTGTGGGTGGAAGACTTCAAGGGTATGCTGTCAAAAAGTGAGAGTTTTGCTTTCCTATGCGTTGGATTTGGTGGTGGCTATGTCAACTTGAGGATAGACTAATGATCCTATGGGCATGACACAAGATTGACCACTTGTGGATCCCAACCTTTAGCTCAAGGTGATGAGGGATACAAGTGACAAAGTTGGATTACCCTAGACAATGCTCTGTCAGAGGGATAACCTTGGTGAGATTGATTGATTGGTAGGATTGATTGGATAGCAAACTCTAGCAGAGTAACAACAACTCTTTAAAGGCTTGGGTGATTTTGGATTGGGTTGCTAGTTGGCGGGGGGGATGATTTGGATGGACTTTGGATTTGGGATTGTTCTAAAGCAAGGAACTAGATAGATTTGGTTGCGGCGGGGGAGCTTTGATGATTTTTTGATGAGGCAGTGACTACGCTAAGTATGCCTTAAGCTGGGAGATTTTTGCTTTACTAGGATTTCGACCAAAATTGGCAAACATTCATTCAAAACCTATGAACAAACAAGCAGACAAAAGTTTTGAGCAAGCACATCAAATACACCAACATCCTAGGAAGCTTTCTACAAAGATGAAATTTTGTTTAGCTAGGGAGTCCTCGATATATGCAAGGTACGTGAGGCCCAAATCTGTAGATGAAACTAAAAAGATGTCACACAGCCGAGAGGAGCGGTAACCCACTTCTCCTCTTTCACTTCTCAAGGGTATAAAGTTCCTTGAGGCTTAGCCCGAGTGACAAAATTTTGATCCCAAGAGAGGTGTCTTTCGATTCACCTCCCGATTCTTATACTCTGCCAGAACGCTGGAGTTGAGGTCATCCAAGGGGTGATGAAATCCCCAAGCAGGCCTCTTAAAAAGAAACAAGGTTTTGGATCCTAATCTTATGCACCCAAGATGGCCTTGAAAGATGACAAGGGGAGAGAAGACTTGGATGACCTTGGGCTAAAAAACACGCTTGTTCTTTTACCAACTGACTCTTATGTGTGCTAATCTAGACTTTGCAAGCACTCATGTTTAAGAGACAATGTTCAATTCCAACTTTAAGTGCCAACAAAAGTAAATCGATCGAAGAATGCAAAAAATAAGAAGAGTTAGGGTCAAAGAAAGAAAACTCGCGCGCCCAGAGGCCCTCCACGTCAAGTATCGATTAATTTTCTTTAAGGCATTCAAGATTGAGTGTGAGTTTGTTTTAAGCCCAAAACAAAAGTGTGTGAGATTCGATTTCAAGTTCGTGCCCGGAGGCTCTCCACGTCAGTTGTTGTTCAATTTTAGTGCCCAAACTTGAAGTGTGATCGATTTAATCTAGAGTTTTGATCATTTAAGAATTTTGATAAAGTTAAAGCAAACATTCAAAGACCAAGTGAGTGAGTTAGATTGTGGAACATTTAACACCTTTTTCAAGTAGACCCATCCCCATAAATGGCGCTGAGATTGCAACCAATGGTTAATATTTGATGGGTGATTAGAAAAGAGGTGAGTCCAAGGAACTACTCAAATTGATTTTTGCAAATTTGTATTTTAACTTAACAAGGTTTCTTAAATGTCCAAAAATCAAACTTTACCTAGATTGCATGTGGAAAAGAGATTTGTTTTGTTCAATTTTTAGAAGCTCCAAATGAAGTGTTTGATATTGCAATGGTTAATTGATCCTTAGAATTCAAGATTGGATTTGTTGTTTTAATCATGCATTCAAGAAAAATTTGATTTTAATCCATGGCATTCAAGAGTGATTTTAGCAACATGCATTCAAAGACAAGTGGTTAAACATTCAAGTATTTTATTTTGAGCATTCAAGATTGAGATTTTGTGTGTTGTTTTAAAAACTTTGAAGTGCTTTGTTTTAACCTTAGATCATTCAAGATTGTTTTGGACTCAAAAGTGAAAATGACTCTTTGGACTTTGGTTTTCATTCAAGATTTTGTGTTCTAGTTTGCATATTTTAAGCCCAAAAAATGATATTCCTAAATTGTTTTGATGCATGAAAAACCTAAGAAACATTCAAGATTTTGCAATAAGACATTTGTTTGGAACAAATAACAAAGATTTTAGAACAATTTTTGGCAACCATTTAGGACTCTTAGTTTTCATGAGATTTTTTTAAAAGAACTTTAGCGTGCACTTAGTGTTGATTTTGAACCTTTTGAAATGGAAACTTGAAGTTCTTTTTAAATTCCCAAAAATGAAGTGTTCCTAATTTTGCATGAATGTATCTAAAACCTTGATGTTGCAAGGATGCAAAGATTAGATTGGTTTAGTTTCACTTGTTAAAAAAAAATTTCTTTTTTGCAAATTTTTAATTTTTCAATGGATTTAAGTATGATTTGGGGGTTCATTTTAAGCACTAAAAAGAAGTGTGTATGATTTTGCTTCCTTAAAAAAAATGGCCAAGATCTCCCACAAGAAGAAGAAGAAAAAGTAGATGGAATAAGAAGAATATAGACAAGAAGAGGAAGAAGAATTTCAAGTTCTTTGTCCACCTATAAGCTTGAAAAATCTGCAAACACTATGAGATAGATTATGAGTTCCTTTGTCTTCTTCATGCTCATGTGGACCTACAAAACCAATTTATACAATCCTACCAATCACAAAAACAAGAAAAATTAGCCAAAATCAGCAAATGACATACAAAACTTGACTAAAAAAGCTAATGAAGATGACCCATGTGGGGTCCCACCGGGCGTGCCAAAATGTATATGAGCAATGTTAGTATGCTAATAGAAACCAAATTTAAATAAAGCTTCTACAAACTAAACAAAATTCATAAACTTCAAGATAGACTAAGATGAGCTCTCAATTGAAAATATGAGCCATTAATGGGCTCTCTCAATGAGAAGCTCTCTTGTTGAGTGGCTTTGTCTAAATAGATAGGATGTATGCTCAAGCTTATGCTTCAAAAAGGGCTTCAAATGGAGTTAGAATTTGGGTGTGAGTGTATGGTTTTGATGTAAAATGGCTTCTCAAAATGGCATTATGACTTTACTTCATGGATTGTGTTATTTTGCAAAGGGGAAGGATCCAATTTATAGGCAAGAGGCTTGAGGGATTGAGGGATAAGATGCAAGGATGGGAAAAAGCTCATGGAGGGCTTAGATTGCATGAGAGGAGAGCACATGGATTGTGCTTCCTTACAACCAATCAAGGAGTGACACATGTCACATGGTGAGAGGATGGAAAAAAGGGGAAGGATGAGTCAACAAAGGAGGCTCAAGGGATAAAATTTTCATAAAGACCCTCATAATGACTTGTAAGAGCAATAAAAGGGCTTGTAAGAGTCATTTATGACCTAGTGGACTTCATAAAGTTTTATGGTTGAGATATTTTGAAGGTGATGAGAGCAAATTCGACTTGGACTTGATTAGGAAGGTTTTAAGCTTGCTTAGGCTTGTGCAAATGATTAGAAGATGGATTAGGATGGTTTAGGATTAGCTTAGGGATAGGCAAGTGGATGGCATTTAATGAGGGTGGGTGAAGGAGGAGATATTTGTTAACTTTGGCTTGGGTTAGGAAGTTTTAACTCATGTTTAGGGAATGTGACAAGGTTAGGAGGGGATTAGGATTAGTTTTAAAGACATCTTCTAAAAGAGTCTAGACTTTGGATGAGGATAAAGACTTTTTAGAATAGTCTAGAATTTTCTAGGATGAGGATGAAGACTTTCTAGAAGAGTCTAGAACTTCTTAGGGTGAGGATAAATTAGATTTTTAGGAAATAAATAAAGTTTTATTTATTTCAAGGGTTTGGGTTGAGGAGATATTTATTAAAACTTTTTTAATAAACATGAGGATTAATATTTAATCTTAATTAAATATTTTGAGTTGGGATTAGGGGTAGGAAATGATGGGATTAGCCTTTAATCGAAATTTAAAAAGGATTAGAAGATTTTGGAAGAGGTTATTGGTCATAAGAAAATTGGCCAAGTTTTGGGCAAAAAATAAATTTTTTATTTATTTTAGGATTTTTGGTCAATTTATTAATTAAATAATTAATAAATAAGAAAATAATGTTTAAATAAGATTTAAACATTTTTGGGAGGGATTCTTTAATTAAATATTTTTAATTAAGATAAAGGGATTTAATGGCATAAAAATTAATTAATTAATTAATTAAATAATTAATTAATTAATAAATGATGATGTCATCAAGAATTTTTTAGAAAATAAAAAATACTTTATTTTCTAAAGGATTTTTAGGTGTCTACACCCACTACTAGTGGAAATAGATTCAACACAATGAGATCTTTCACTTTCTGGGTATTCCCTTTGCTTTTCAAGCTTCATTTATTGATCTTTGGAATGTCATGCTTGCCAAGATTTCTAAGAAGCTGAATTATTGACTCACTAAGCCTCTTTCTCTGGCCAAAAAAAATCTAGTTCCATTCCAAGGTGTAATCACCTAAAAATGGTCATCTAGACTATTAGCCCCCTTTTCAACATTTTGGCTAAATTAATTTAATCACTTACCTAAGCCAAATTGCTAATAATCAATTTATTTGATTATAACCTATGGTTTGACTATGCTATCCTAAGTTCATTATTTGATTAAAAGAACATGTCCCCTTTTAATTAAATAAAAGACCTCATTTTTCTAACCCACTTAAAGTGCACACATAAAGTCCTTTTTCTATTTTGCAATTAAAAGAAAAGGCTTTGTGACTTTTGTCTTATATGACAAGTCAACTTATATTCTATTGGTTGATTTGTGTGTGCACATGGATCACTCCTATTTTCGAATTCCACCGTTGATCATCCACCATCTTCATCTTGATCTCCACCGTCCATACATCTTTAAAAGGGAGAGAGCTTTCCCCTTCGATCCATCCTCATTTTGAATATTGTTATGCTGCAAGTTTTCTAACAGGTTTCTTTGGAGCTTTGTGGAGAACTTCTATTTCTTGTCTACATTCTCTCATACCATAGCATCTTGGCTTAGATTTCATTTTTACATATAGCTCTATCTCACATAGCTTAATATTTGGATTGTAACACTCTCATACATGTTTTAGCATAGCTATACTTTGCATCTCATTCTAGCTTAATCTTCATTTGAATTGCATTCTTGAGGAACTCCTTGAGACATTTGCATTCTTGCATCTTGTCTTTGGAACCTCCCATTGCATGGTTTACTAGAAAGAAGAGTATCTCTAAGGCTCATCTGAGAGCCTTCTTATTCTTAAAATATACTCTCTTGCACTCCGTGGATAGGGAGCTCTAAGCCGGCATCCAAGCATTCCAAACTCATGGAATCGTTTGGATAGAAGGGTTTAGAGTGGGACACTTTCGAGTGTACATTTTTGGCGCCCACCGTGGGGCTTGAATAAAATTTTAAGCTCCATTTGCTTTCATTTCTTATCTCTGGTTTTTTACAGTAGCATATTGGGTCTAATCAAATGCTTTTGTAGAATTATCACTTTGGTTTTAAGGCCAAGCCATAAGTAAATTGGTTTGAAGGCCAAAAACTTAGTTGGTTTAAAGATTTGATCATATCTTTTAAACCGCTTGGATTTTGGTTCTGAAATTTTGTTTTCAAGTTGGATATATGATCAAAATATCTCAGTCCAATTTGCAGAGCATTTTGACATGATTTTCGAGAGTTATGAGTTTTTCTTTATTTTTCATAAAAAGTCATTTCTGATCGCAAATCAGCGAATTGTTTTTAAAAACTTACATTTTCAGAAATTTTTTTCAATTCTAATGGGGGTTCTTTTTTTGTGTTTTGAATTTTGAATTCGTATTAAAGATCAAAAACTCGGTTTGATAAATTTGGTCTGTTTTGACAAAATTGATCTCTAGAGTGCAAATGAAGAGATTTTTTAAAATTTCTTGCATTTTTGGAAAGCTCTCTGATTTTTAACAAGGGTCTCTTCTTTTTATTTTTATTTTTGGATACAAAATCATATTAAACAAGTCCAATTTTGTTGACTAGGTCAAAATCAAAGAGTAAAAATGAGAGCATTTGTGATTAACTTGCACTTTCTTTGCATGTACTTGGTTGGAAGATAAATTAGATTTTTGAAGCAACTCACCACTTTTTATTGCATATTTTTATGTTATTTCACACTAACTTTTGTTGCTAACAAGTTGTGATTTCAGGTTGCCATCCTTATAAAAAAAAAATTGAAACATTGCATAAAAAGAACGCATGTCAAAGCTTCAAATGCACAAGGGCTACTAACGATTGTTTGTAGGGCTGCCCAATGCATAAAAACTCAATTTTGCTTGTTCTTTACTTTTACATGTGCAGCACATACTAGTTGTTTATTTTTAAGCACATTAAAACTTACAATTGGGATCTTTTGGTGATAGGAGAGTATGCTCTTCACCCTTGTGGTGAATCAGAAATCTTGACTTACCATTTGGTTTCAAGAGTAAGAGGCAACTAAATATTTTTGGCGTGTTTGGGAGAAAATGATTGGAATAGGAGAGTATGCTCTTCACCCTTGTGGTGAATCAAAAATCTTGACTTTCAAAAGTTGATCCACTCTTTGTGTAGTTTAGAATCCTTTAGAGGGCCTGCTCTCGGACAACTTGAGAGGAACGACCCAAGTGGGGACAAGCCGATTACCTGGCTCTTCCAACCCACTATAAACTCAAGGCTACCAAGGACACAAAACTTTGGTAGACATAGTGTTTGTCTTCGCCTAGTGTGATTGCTTATGGGATTTCGACCATAGGGAGATCACTAGGCAAGAATGCTTAAGGTACTCTTGTGATCGCGAGATCGGTTACTCATCACAAGGTGAGGTGTCCTGTAATTGGGAGCAAGAGGAACACTATGAACGGAAGCCCTATCTAAACATCCTAAGTTAGTAACTACCTTTTTTAGCCACTCAACTTCTTGGTGCAAGGATTGATCCTAGTGGACTACTCGGATCACCCCAAGATTTACACTCACCATATGTGTTCCCTTGGTTATGCTTATGGCATTTTCATGACAAAGCCAATATCTCTTGTGGGCAACCACTTGGTGTGAGGCAAAGGAGCATCAAGCATGGGCCAAGTTGTTGAGTAATGAACCATGACTTCTAGGTAGATATTGCTTGATGTGTTCTCGAATGTGGTATACTTGTGAAAATCTTTTGAACATACACATGACGATAATTCTAGGGAATTCTTTTGAGACGTCACATATGCTTGTATCATGCAAGGTTGCTTTGTCCCTTGCTTGATTGTTTGAAGACTACTCCATGTGTCACTATCTTGCTTGGAAAGAAATTGCTTTTGAACATCAAACTTGTTATGCTATCAACTATTGTCAAACTTTGTCAACCAAGTCAAAACATCAAATGCAAACATTTTCTTGTGTTGCTTGCTAAGGGGAGTCTCATCATTTGACTTTGATTTGCTATGTCTCTAGTTTTTGAACATGCTTAAAGTGGCTCTTTGGTCTTGGTTCTCTTGGTCTTTCTATCTTCATGGTCTATGCATGCTTGCTAGTTATCCTTTTACTAAAATGGTTACCTTGATTTCTTGACTACACTCTTGGGTTGGGAAAGTTGTTCACTTGTCACCCTGCTTGCTCTATCTATTTGGCTATTTGGGCATCTTGCCTAGCTATTGACTTGAGTCATTCATGTCGTAAGTTTCTTGGACATATTGTTTGACAAGTCGCTTTAATCTCTCTCTACTATCTTGACAAGTGAACACTCTACCTCCTATAGTTTCAACATCAAGTTATCTTCTAGACTATTTTATGTTTGGCTTTGCATCTAAAACTATGGGATCTAAACCTTGTGCTACCAAACTTCAACTGAATCTAGATGATCATGATATCCTCCATGTCACTAAAGAGTTTCAAGATCTATATGCACAATACAAAGAACTAGAAGAGACAAATGATCTTTCTTACCTTCATCTCTCTAAGCGCATGACAAAAATGAAGTCTAAACTTGAGAAAAGGTTAGAGGAGAAGATTGCATCATTACATGAATCTTCCTTAAGGTCTTTAAATGCATGTGATTCACCTTATTTGAGGTCATCCTCTTCTTCTAGGTCTACATGCTCTACTTCAAGACATCAAATGTCTTCATTTTCTAGACCTAAAGACCTCTTTAGAGAACAAGCAAGTGATACCTCCTTTGAGCCTATGCTAAAATTTCATGATGGACCTATCTTTGACCAAGATAATGATGAATATATGGATACATACCATTCACTTGAGAAACAACAAAAGGACTCTAGACATAATTTTGATAGAACTTTTGCTCCCTTGGAAGATTCTTATGATGACACTTTGCGAAAACTTCTTGGCAATAAGATCATCATGTTACCTAAGTCTAGCTCATATGGAAACCCATTCTTGGATAACTATTGTGCTTATCATCAACATAATGAGCATAGTACTTCAGATTGCATTGAGCTAAAACATAAAATCCAAGATCTTATTGATAATGGAATTATTGATACCTCTAATGATTCATGTGATGAGGATACTTTTCTTGAGCAAGATCATATTAATGAGCCTATGTCTAGTGATGGTTTCCTTGATACCTCCACTTCTTCCAACACTCGTGCATCTCCCAACACTTCAAATCTTTCCAACATGCCTCCATCAAATAAAGAACCTAATGCTTTCCACATTGATTATGTGTATCCTCAAGGGCTACCTCTAAAAGAAACTCAAGCTAACCTTCACTTGGCTACAAACCTTTTCCATGCTACTAATCCTAAACATCCTCAACCTTCATGCACTACAATGCCTAATCCAAGCACTACTCCATTCACTCTTCATTCTCCCTTGTCCTTAGAAGTGTCTTCATGTCAAGAGGACTCTCAAAAAGAAAAAGCTATAAATGTCAAGAAAGATCAAGATCAAGCACCCGTTCATCTCTTTCAAGATTTTTCCATTCCATATCCTATATCTTGTCCACCTCCTAAGTATGATGAAGATATCACTTCCACTATCTCCCTTGAGCTTACTGAAAATTATGAGAAAAGTTCTCTTCCTATGCTATCCAAAGCTACTTGTCAAGATCAAAGTGTCCCCTCGTGTTCTACTTCTCCACATCCACTTCAAAATTGTGCTCAAGCTTCAAGTGCTATTAAAAATGTTGTTCCTATCAAGGGTACTTATGAGTCTATTGATGGCTTTGACCATGTTGCTCATTCTAAAGATGTTGATATCCCTTCCCACTATCCCTTTGCATCATCTAAATCTATCCTTGGTCCTTATCCATCTAAGCTAAAGCATTCAAACCTTCCATCCATATTGGGGCCTTATGTTCCTCCATCTCCTACATTCACTCCTAGCTCATTCCCTAGCTCTTCCATCATACCTCAAGATCAACAAAGACGCTCATCCTTGATGAATTATCACCCATCTATCCACCTAAACCAGTCATATCATCCTTATTCATCCACAAATCCCAAGTCTTTTGGAAGTGAGAATAAACATAAGAATCCATTGAAAAATGAAGATCACTATGTCCCATCTAATCGACATGTGAATGCTAAGAAGGAGAAAGCACAAAAGAGACTGCAAAGGTCCACTATTAAAAATGCTAAATCAAAGAAAATATGGGTTCCTAAATCCATCATTGAAGAAATACACTCTCAAACACCCAAAGAACGAGGAAAATCTAAAGCTATGTGGATTCCCAAGTCTCTTTTAAAAGACTTGAAGATTGAAAATACTTCAAAGTTGACATTCAAGCTTCCAAAGGCTTCCATTCCATCTTCTTCCAAAAATATTTCTAAAATTATTCCAAAGCCTTCCACTCCACTTTTTTCCAAATCTCTTCTACCACCTCATACATCTAAACCTCAAGCTACTTCATCCATGATTCCTCCATTATTGCAATACCCTTCAAGGTGTCTGTCAATGTTGATCTTGTCCAATATTTCAACTACCCTCATGAAATCCTCTAAAGCTTACACTTGCTTTCTATACATGAACTATTATCCTCCATATACTCTTCCTACTACCATTTCTCTTTCATCACCCTATCAACATCTTTGAGCATATCTTTCTATGGTCTTGGCTTATCATGGCTTATCTTTCCTATAGGAGCACTATCTAAATTAAAAAAGCTTGAGCTCTTTCTAAAAATGAAAAAAAAAAAAATGAAAAAATGAAAAGAAAAAGAAAATGTGCCTTAGTGAAAACTACTTCTTGTGGCTCCTTGGTAGCAAAAGTAAAGAGAAATAAATGCATCTTATGGTGAAAACTACTTCTTGTGGCACCTTGGATAAGTACCATGATGAAAACCTGGCAAACAGACGTCATGCGTAATTCTTCCATCATCCATCTATCCCCTCTTCTATCTTTGATCTTGACAATGTTGAACTATCTTTGCATATTGACAATCTTATCCACGAGATTCTCTATTTGTGCTTTCCCATTCACTCATAGCCTCTATCTTGAGCTTTATTCTTATTGCTCTATCCCATTGCTATACTATCTAGTTGACCCCTTGGTCTTGATCATAATAAATGAAACATGGTTCTTAGATCTCTTGACATGTCTACTCTTTTGGACTACATGCTTCATGTTATCTCACTTGTTGGCTTCACTTCTTATTCTACATGCTATCTTTCTCATTACTTCCATTGCTTATCCAAAACATGCTTCATATGACTATTTCACCTCTTTCTCTAGCTTGAGTACTCTTGAGGAGTCAGTCCTTGAGGATCACTTTCACTTGCTTCATGCTCCTTTTTCGTCCATCTTTGCTTATCCATCGGCTTTTTTCTCCATCGTATCCTATACCTTGCTAGACATTGGGAGAAAATGATGTGATCTTGCTTAAGAACTAGTGATCTCTAAAACCTTCTAAAAATTCCAAAAAAAAAAATCATATATGATGCTGAAAAAATCCTAAAAATCAGAAAATGTCCTGAAAAAATGATCATCTTAGTGAAAACCTAGCAATAGGTGCTTTGATGTATCACCAAAAAAATCAAAAATACAAAAATACAAAAAATTGAAAAAAGTCCTGAAAAAATCGGTCAAGTGGTGAAAATCTGGAAACATGCGCTACTTGAAACCCTTGCACCTATGTCTATTAGTCTCAATCACCCACTTCGCTACACATTTCCTAGCTTGGAATTGTTTTTTGTCCTCATCTTGGGGGCACAACTAGTTAGCCTATTGAGGTATTCTTTTGCATTAGGGTTTCTTGGACAACTCACAAAATAATGTTTCTCAACACTTCCCCCACCTTGACATCTAGTGTTTTTCAACACTTTTCAAATAGTTTACCTATGATCTCCAATGTCGTGATATTTTTCACAATCAGAATCAAGTCTTGAAGAAATGGCCAAGTGACTTACACACACGCACTTTAACACTTAAATGACTGAGCTATGCTGACATTTATCTACTTTGTGTGCTGTCTATGATGATTTCTTTGCCATGTTTTCCCTCCCTAATAGTCTTTCGAGGATGTCATTGACTAGAAGACTGGGGACATGGGGCATGTCTTCTTGATTTCTGCTTGTGGGTATACTTTGTTTGTCTATAGTGTTGTAAGCATTTATGTTGGTCCTATTCAACACGTTGACTTACAAATGTATCATCCTTGACTGTTTCGCAAGATCGCACTTGGGGTTTATCCTGGCACTTATGCCTTGATATAGGTGTAATCTTGCTAAATTAAACTTAGGGAATCTAATCACGTAGTTATCTTGACTTACATGTCTCTGATGCTTAGATTGGATTTCCACATACCTATCTAATATTGATCATATTCATATCCTCATAGTTATACTAGTGATGGTTGTATGATCTCATGATGTCCCTAATAAATGCTCAATGATGAAATTAAGAGTCTAAATGTTATGCACTTCTTTCTGGTAAACCACTTTTCATATTAGCTTTCATTTTAGGTTCATTTTCTAGCTTAGTCTTGCATTCTTGCATATGGGGAGAGCTCTCTCTTCATCTTTCTATGGACATATCGGCTAACTCCTTTCATATATTTCTTTAATTTCTTCTTGTTCATGTCTTTTCACCTTCTTAATCTTTTGCTTCATCTCTTTTCTATCTTGTCATCACATTATATAAAGTTTTGACCTCTTAAATAATTTTGACGTCCTAGATTCATTTTCGAGATCGAAATCCAAATTTGAGTTCATCTTGATGGTCAAAATTGTCTTTTAAAATTCTACTTTCTTCTAAGCAGTTAGCTGACCTTTTGAGGTCTAATCTCTGAATCATCACTGGGGCATCTTCATTTATTCATGTCTTCATCATTTCCATACTTCATATCTACTTCAATTCATTGTTTCACATCTAAATCATCTTTCTACTCATTTCGACCTTATTTTTATGCTATATCCTTCAAGGTCAACTCTAGTCAAACTGGGGGATTTTATCAATTTTATATAGTCATTCTTGGGTTCTAATCATTTATCTATCATATCAGACATTGCTATATTCTAATTTTCTCATTTCTAGCCAGTTTTTGCATCCCCTTACCTCATTTCAATTTCGATCCCGAGGGGGCATAAATACTCTATCACTGCTTAGGAGCATTTGTTTGATCTTCTCACTTGCTCTCACTCTATCTGCTTTTCTAAGTGTTAGTATTCTTCTTGAATTCTAACATCATCTCTTCCTAGTGTTCAGTACTACTGCTATCAGGCTGTGCATTCAGGACTTGCTATCTATTTATGCATTTCACTCTTCGGAATTAGACATCTATATCTATCACTGCCTACTTGGCTTTCTATTTTCTTTGACATAATGTGTTCCCAGATCGATCACACATTAGTCAAAGAGGGGCAAATGTAATCACCTAAAAATGGTCATCTAGACTATTAGCCCCCTTTTCAACATTTTGGCTAAATTAATTTAATCACTTACCTAAGCCAAATTGCTAATAATCAATTTATTTGATTATAACCTATAGTTTGACTATGCTATCCTAAGTTCATTATTTGATTAAAAGAACATGTCCCCTTTTAATTAAATAAAAGACCTCATTCTTCTAACCCACTTAAAGTGCACACATAAAGTCCTTTTTCTATTTTGCAATTAAAAGAAAAGGCTTTGTGACTTTTGTCTTATATGACAAGTCAACTTATATTCTATTGGTTGATTTGTGTGTGCACATGGATCACTCCTATTTTCGAATTCCACCATTGGTCATCCACCATCTTCATCTTGATCTCCATCGTCCATACATCTTTAAAAGGGAGAGAGCTTTCCCCTTCGATCCATCCTCATTTTGAATATTGTTATGCTGCAGGTTTTCTAACAGGTTTCTTTGGAGCTTTGTGGAGAACTTCTATTTCTTGTCTACATTCTCTCATACCATAGCATCTTAGCTTAGATTTCATTTTTACATGTAGCTCTATCTCACATAGCTTAATATTTGGATTGTAACACTCTCATACATGTTTTAGCATAGCTATACTTTGCATCTCATTCTAGCTTAATCTTCATTTGCATTGCATTCTTGAGGAACTCCTTGAGACATTTGCATTCTTGCATCTTGTCTTTGGAACCTCCCATTGCATGGTTTACTAGCAAGAAGAGTATCTCTAAGGCTCATCTGAGAGCCTTCTTATTCTTAAAATATACTCTCTTGCACTCCGTGGATAGGGAGCTCTAAGCCGGCATCCAAGCATTCCGAACTCATGGAATCGTTTGGATAGAAGGGTTTAGAGTGGGACACTTTCGAGTGTACACAAGGTATTAGTTGCTACCCATGTTTATTATTCTTCTTGTTGGGCACCCTTTAAAGCTTCTTATCTCAGGTTGGAAAAGCTCCTTAAAGATTTCCTCTGGGATTACCATGGATTTTATAGAATTGCTTGGAAATATTGTTATTTTTCCAATGAGTTTGGAGGTCTTGGCCTCATTTCCAATCATAAACAAGGTATTTCTTTATGTGCTAAATGTGTCATCCAGTCCCTCACTGTAAATGAAGTTTGGAAATTCCTTCATAGGCATTGCATTTCCTCTAGATTCTTAATTAACAAACACACTTGGAAGAGAATTAGGTTTCAAACCCTTCTCATCATGCCAAAGCTAGTGCAAATTCAAGGTTGTTTTGTTGTCAAAAACATCTAGAAAGCCTGGAAAGCCATCAAGTCATGTTGGGTTAGTGATGGCTTTAGGAATGGTATCTTTATGAATTAACATAATCTTTGGTGGTCACCCTTTGTTTTCCATTCAAAGTATGCCCCTTGCCAAGATTTAGGGTGCTATTGTAATGAATTTTTTTGAATGTGGTAGCAAGACTCCCAATTTTTTTTTTTCCAAGAGTTACCATGAGCGATATACTTTTGACCTACTAGTCTCTATATTGCTACCCCATATGCTTCACAAGTTGGTGTCCAGCCTATCAAACCATGGTGGAAAGACTAGAAATGGTATCTATGTACTCCTCTTATCAATTACAAGCCTAGGATGGAATACATTTGGTTGGTGCCAGACTTGCCTATGGTTAATTCACTCAACCAACATTGGCACCTCTAGTCCTTACGAAAAAATTAGAGATATATGTTTAAAACTATTTGGAATGCCAACACTAAGTCAAACATTACACACTTTTCCTAGTGTGTCCTTTTCCAGGGATTGCCTATAGGTCCTTGACTCAAGCATTTGGGTAATCCTGACCCATGTAGTCCTTTTTATGGGCAACCAGAGTCTTTCTTGCACATCTTTTGGTTTTTTCATAGAGCTAGGGAGTATTGGCTCTAGATACATGATTTTTTCAATCTTTTTAGGCTAGAGCTCTTTTCTTGGAATATGGTTATGTTGGGTCATTCCCCTAGAATTCCTCTTAAGTATACCAAGATTTGGCATGCTTTTAGGATGGAGATTATTTTCAGTCATTGGAAGGATAGGAATGTGGTTCTATTCACTTGCAACTTTCTTGATATAAATGTATCGATGTTGACTAAAGCTTGCATATGTAATAATGTGATGATGTAGATTCAAGTACAAGCCAATAAGGTGGCTCTTGAAGTGACCAACCTGTAGGAGCTCCTCAATCACTATGGCAATGTGCCTTGTAACTCCTACTCATAGTTGACTTTTCAGATTTGTTTTGTCAGATTCTTTTAAGCCTATTCTATGATTATGTTTTATGATTATCAATACTTGGTTACTAGATTTTATTAAATGTTATTTCATACTCAGTTGATTTATGTGATGAGTTAGTTATTTCATGTGTTCAAGATTATTTCAATGGTGTTACATATATGCTCATATAGTGATTTCAGTTATTTCACAATGTTAGTTAGAGGAATGATTTATATGCAGTTCTATGGTTACTTACCCCATACTTTCATGTGTATGGTGTACATGCATGTTTTAATTTATGATTGACACTTTCAATGTGGTTGAGGGAGGGAGTCATAGTCACCTGTCAGTCGGGATCTACACAATGCACCACTTCCTGCCATTGCCTATTTAGTTTAGAATATACGAGTATGTACATGCATGGATTTTATGTAGATTGTAGGTACCGAGTATTGACTTCCCTAAATTGCCAGGATGAGTGTACCCTATCGCATTATCTCAATGGCATAAGTGGGGAGACAATTTTTGAGTCCAAATCCTAACCTAAGCCAATTGTCCTAAAAAGTAGGTCAAGTATCTGAGTTGTTTACCCATCTAAATTCATCACATGACTTGGATTTGTGATTCTAACCCTAGAGTTTGATTTTGTTCTTTGTCTTCAGTTGAGTTGTCAAATTTAGTCTTGTGGGTGTGGTGTAATTTCCTATTATAATTAAATTGAATTAAAAGAGTATTTAATGATTTAATTTAATGGAAATATTATAAAGAAAATTTGATATTTAATTATATTTAATTAATTTAGAAATTAATTAAATAAAAGAGTTAAATTTAAAAGATTTTATTAAAGTTCTAATTTTGGCGTAATTATATTTATTTAAATTAATAATTATTATTTAGGAGTTTTCTTTAAATAATTAACTCTAAATAGCTTTATTAGTTGAATTAATAAAGATATTATTTAAAACATCTCATGATTTAACAAGAGAGAGAAAGAATTAATTTAATAAAGGTTGTTTTAATTAAATTGCATAAAGCTTGTGCATGAAATTAAAATAATAAAGGAAAAAGGGGTTTCGCATGATTGCACTATTGAAGCCCTGATTTTGGGAAAAGCTCTTTGTTAGGAAATCAAAGCTCATTTCTCCACAAATATGTTTGGAGGAGCCAATTTTCGAAACGAGTGTTTTCAAAGGAAAAGGAAAATTCTTGTGTGTTTTATGTGTTCGTTGTTTTAGCATCAAATCCAGGTAGGATCTTGTGGGTTTGTATAGTAGTTACTCATTCTTTGATTTCTTTGTCTTCTTCATGTTTGCAAATATGTTTTCAGAATTCAATTGGGTGTAAACCTTTGTATATAGTTATTCATTTGAGAAACCTCTGTATATAAATTGAGAATCTAAAACCCTTGTTGTGATTCTATTATTTTCCATTTCTAAATCATATGTAAAAAAATGGTAGATTAGAAACCCTTGTTTGATGAATTTGGGGATTCGTATTTGGATTGATTTTAAATTTGGACAAGGGTTTAAAAAAGGAATCAAAATTTAAAATACAAAATTCGATTGGTTTTTGAAAAGAGTTTTTTCGAAGGAAAAGGAAAATTCTTGCATGTTTTATGCATTCATTGTTTTAGCATCAGATCCAAGTAGGATTTTGTGGGTTTGTGCAATAGTTGCTCATTCTTTGATTTTTTGTCTTCTCTACGTTTGTGAAGCTGTTTTCAGAATTCAATTGGGCGTAAACCCTTGTATGTGATTTGATCATTATTCATTTGAGAAACCCTTGTATATGAATTGAGAATCTAAAACCCTTGTTGTGATTTTATTGTTTTTCATTTCTAAATCATATGTAAAAAAATGGTAGATTAGAAACCCTTGTTTGATGAATTTGGGGATTTGTATTTGGATTGATTTTAAATCGAGACGAGGGTTTGAAAAAGGAATCAAAATTTAAAATACAAAATTCAATTGGTTATTTGTACTTTTCCTATCAAATTTGTTAAGAAAAAATGGTAAAAAATAATATATGTTAATAAAAATTACGACAGTAAAATATTTACTATGATAATTTTTATCACATATCATAATATTCAAATTGTGAAAATGCATTTTTAAAAGGGAGGGCCTTTATGCTAGCTGTTTGTTTTAATTAATAAAAATTAAAAAATTAAATTTATGTTTGGGTGGGCGAGGGCCACCACTCCCCCACCCCCCTCTCTCCCTCTCATTTTCCATACACTGGTGGTGATGTACTACTACAACAATAGTATTGTTGCGGCAATAGAAAGTGTTGTTGACGCAAGAGTACTCTGCTGCAACCATGGGCAAGCCTTTATAAACATTGTTCCTTTCTAAAATAAAATAATATTTGTTAATAGTTTTTTTAATAATAGTTGTTATTAGTATTTAATATCATTATTATATATTATGTAATATATTTATTATTATTTATTAAATGTTATAAGTATTATGATTATTAACTAAATAATAATAATAATTGTTAGTAGATAAGAAATTTATTTTATTAGTAATTTAATTAAAATTATGTTATTAATAAATAAATTATTATCATTAGAAATTAATTGATTACTGTGAGTTCTAATAATATTTAAATCGAAGAATTTTTATTATTAAAATATTTTGGAAAGTGAATTTGATAATTGAAAATGGGGTTTTATTTTTAAATGACTTTTTGTGGATTGTTGAATCTTCTAAGATTCGTTGGAACTTGGAAACATTAGTGAATCTGGCAACGAGAGAAATGGAAACTAAAACCCTAATTGAATTTGAAAATTCTATCAACTATTATACTTAGAAATCAAAATTGAAACCCTACTTGTATATCAAATCTTGTGTTTTTTTTTAAATGAATTGAACTATGAAAACTATGTTTACAACTTTTTATGATTTTTTGAGTGTTGAGACTCATGTGGACTCAAGAACTTTGGCGAATTTATAGTACTTGAAAACAAAAAATGAAAACTTGAAACCATAGTGATAATTGAACTTTTGTGTTCTCGAAACCTAATGAATTATGAAAGTTACTTTTGTATGTACTCTTTATGACATGTGGTTTACTATTATGGGTTTTAGGGTTGACTTAGCTTTTACCCAATTCAGGATGTTTACTAGAGGCTTGGGGGTTTTCTTTTGAGATGTTGTTACAGTTATGATCTTTTATACCTAACCATGATGATGTGTCATGTGTGTTCTATGATGAGTTTGATAAGATGTTTTGTTGTACTTTCCAATTTTTTGTGTAGAACAGAGGTGAATGGTGTGACTTTTTTGGTGTAACCTTTGAGTCTTCGATCAGTTATCTTTGGATTGTTTCCCAGTCACTTGTTTAGGATTAAGGGGATTATTGTGATTTGTTTTTAGGTGATGTCATGTGATTTCATGGGTTGGCATATATGTACTTGATTTTGGATCAATCCTATTAGGATGATTGTATTGGTGAAATATGTGATTATGATCAACAATATTTTAGTACTTTCCAATTGCTTCTTTAAGAACTGATGTGTGATTCATGGTCATATGAGACCTTATGCTTTTACTGAGAATAGGGTAGGTTAACTATATGTCATGTTGGGAAGTGGCTTGCAATGGAGGTCAGAGCCCTAAAGAGGCTACCTCAGTAACCCGTTGTAGGTTATTTTAATAAGTGATAACATTTCATTAAATGAGAGTAAAATGAATTAATAAGAGTGATTATTTTTCCTTTCCTATGCCTCAAGTGTTAGTACAAGCTAAGATGGGAGTAAAGAGGATGCTTGTTTGCAACCTTGCTTCGTTAGTATGCCTTGTTAGTACGAAAGGATATTAGTGCCACATAGAGTCACTAGGGGGTGGAGTCTAGCAAGAATGCCAAGGTAACCTTAGAGTTAACCTTAGAGTTGACTCATGTGATAAAACTTGCCCATTTACATAGTAGATTTCCTATGTGCCATTGTTGCCTGTGGGCTTAGATGTCATTTGTGTCTTGGTACCTTTGAGATGGATTACTTTTAGGTTTTCCTTGACCTAGATGTTGGATTTTAACTTTTGGGATTGTTATATGTATAGGAATTGAGTTCATCTCCTTAGCGGGGTGGGAGTGGGCCATTTAGGCTCCATGAGGTCGGGTGGTAGTGCTTTTTACTTTTACTATTGAGATCCAACCATTGTATGTCATTGTTGGATGTGTTTGTGTGGATATTCCTTTCTATTTGGTCTTGTATTCCTAGTAGATGATTATTCTCTATTGTATTGTACTTCATTTATCATGTATCTTGTAAGATGATGTATTTTATATATGTTGTACATTCTTTCAGCCTTTCATACCCTATGACTTGTGCAATGGGTGAATGTGCATTCTTATTATTGCCAAGTGACATCCTATAATTGCATATTTATTTAAATGGATTCTTACTTGTAGTTTTTTTTTGATGTGAAATTGTTATATATTGGATTTAGTATTAATTAAACTTAAATGTGATTCAACGTCATGTGACCTTTAAGAGATGTAATCTATTTATGATGGTTGTATGTACGTGAGTTAATGCTTCCTCTATATTATATCTGTTGTTTTTATTTGTTATCTTTAAAAAAAATTGTTTGACAAACTTAAGAAACTTTAGGTTAATTTCTTTTGAGTTCCCTGGCTAGGTGTTACACACCTTGTATGTTCACCCAAGTGCTATCGGATTTTTCTTTAGTGAATCAAACTCCACCTCATGGTCATTGTCAAGGTCATAGCTCCTCAGCCACCACTCATAGATGTCACATTCTTATTGTTGAAGTTGATGAAAGATCAACCTCACAGCTCCCAAGAATCACCTACATGCAAACACCTATCACAAAAGAGAGAAGCAAAAAGCTATGGAGACTTAAATTGCCAGATCCATAGATGAGACATTCTTGATGAGCAAAAAGATAGATTGCTATTATAAAAAATAAATTAGTTATTACAAAGAAAGATCGTCCTTATAAAGGAGATCGAAACCCTAAAAAGGTCTAACTTAGGTTGCATAATAATAATTAATAAAAGATTTTATTATTATATGCCTAAAGCTTAGCTTAAGAAAAGTAGAGTTAGTTAGAAAATCCCTAATTACTCTAACACCCTCAACCCCATGCAAACCCCCCCCCCACACACAAAAAAAAAAAAAAAAAAAAAAAACTTAAGGAGTAGCTAAAAACTTAGAAACTACTACAGAAAGTAGATTTGGGTCCCGAAAACAAAGCCTGATGAGGTACCCAAGCACAACCAAATCTTTGAAAAGAGGAGAAATAGAGAAAACCACATGGGAAAAACCCTACTCCAAAAAGAGATGGAAATAATGTTGAAAGAACTAATGAAAGATTGAAGAAGCCTCCAAACTAGGGAATGTCCCAGAAGATAGGAACAAAAGATGATCAAGAAGAACACCACTGAAGCATGTAGAAGCTGCAAATCTCTATCAAAAGTAACTATTTATTTGAAGTACATCCATTGAAATAGAACTTGAACAAGTAGAGAAGACTATAATCTGCATCGAATTAGGAGGCACATAAAGGCAAGCAACTAAGCTCAAAGATATAGATGGCATGAAACACTAAAGCCTGAAGAGTTGATCAATCAAACTAAGGAAGCATGAGAAACAATAGAAGAACCCCCCTAATGTAGACAAGGGTGAGGTGATAGGCAACTAGAAAAGTGGGTCAAAAGAACTGCATGTCAAGGAACCACAATCAAGATGCACAAAAGAGTACATATGTGTGTATTGAGGTGATCAATATCAGACACGACATGAAGCTAATGTCATGAAAGGGACACTCACTAGACAAAGGAAGATGGAAAACAAAGGCAAAACATCAACCCCCCATGGTACTTTAATCATGAGTAGTGTATGTACAATAAGGCACAAGATATGGTGACCCTGAGAATACAATAATCTAAATGAGTGTCCTCAAATGACATTGCTCAAATCAGAAGGAAAAACAAAGCAAAATAATTGAAACAAAAATATAGATGCAACATGGCACTTTATCTTAGTGCATTTACAATAATGCATACAGATGATGTCTAAATAGACTAAAAGAGACATAAGACTAATATAATAGATAACATAATGATGAATCATCTAAAGCAATGAAATTGATCCTTAGGCTTGAAACAAAAAATATATCTACCATAATGCAAAAATGCAAAAGACTAAATAGAATGTGCTTGCAGTATAATCTGGAAAAACAACTAGCATCATTGAAAAGAGCTCAGAAAGACCTTTCCAACAATACATAGAATTTTCAAATTGGAGATTAGATGCTCAAGATATACCTCTAGGAGTGCAAAACTATACCCCTGACTTTGACATCAGAAAAAGCCATCAAAAATACATCAAAACTAAAAATTAAATGCACCACTATGACAAGCTTAGAACCATCTTTCTGATGATATCTCATTTGCAAAAAATGGGGTTTGTATGCCCGAGATATGAGCACAAATGCAAAGGTAGTTGCAAACAGAACTTGAAGAGGTGACACAAGTGATGATGTAGTGCTTACATGGCATTGATGTCAGCAAGTGACAAGCCCAAATTTGACAAGAAAATGACCATTAAGGTGAAAAAATGTCATAAAATGACCTTTGCTAGAAAAAATAATCCAACCACCAGAAACAAGACAGAGACGTCGAAAAAGTCACTGTCACTGAAAAAAGAGTCAATGTCAGAGCAAAAATCTGGTGGCCAAATAATAAGCATGTAAAAAAATAGTTTAACATGTTGAGTCCTCGCAAAAAAATAGTTTGCATAAACTGCCAATGTTGATGGAGCCAAAATCAATGTGCTAGAATAGGGAAATCATAGGTTGGAAAAGTCTTTGTGGAGTCCATAGAAGTGCCCCACAATTCCTTGTCAAACGATTCATATGTGGCAAAAAAAAATGCCAAAATGAATGTACAAGGGCAGGTCCAAAATAAATATGGAGAAGACAATATTTCTTTCCCATGAATGCATCATCCACACGAAACCAAATTTAAGGGCACAAAGAAAGGATCTCATGAGGCCCAAAAGATGGTCAAATAATAGATCACCAAAAAAGGCCATTCAATTAAGTAGCTAAGCATGGAATGTGCGATGTGATTGTATCTGTCTATTTATTCACAACAATTAAGAAGGTGGGAGATGTACACACCATGTGGCCTTGGTGCCTTGCACTCCAAACCAAAATCCAAGCACGAGGCCATGTAAAATCAACCGGTGAACACTTGTTGGTCACTAGAAAATTAAGGGCCAGCAAAATTCAATGCCATATTTTTTCCATTGACCAAGGTAATCACCCACACATGAAATTATGGAGTCCTAAGACACACAGTGAAGGTGCTAAATAAAGTCAATGCCTCTCCTACATGCATGACTTGAGGCCATACAAAAAAATATAGTTGGATTCCAATGAAGTTCACCAAATAAAAAGTTGTAAATCGCCAAGAAACAAGCTAATAGATGTTAATGTATGATGTAGATAGTGAGGGGTCACATCAAGGCTCACCACAAAAAAATGCACGCACTTTCATTTAAGGATGAAGTATGCATAGGGTCTCCACTCCAAAACAAATGTTGCACACAAGCCAAAGGTAAAAAGTGCACCCTCCAAGATAGCCAACAGATCCCAAATAAAATCTGATGCCAAATAGCTGGAGGAGATCACATGTCTCCAAAAAAGAAAGTCCTTCATTAAAGAACATGCTAACAAGGTGGAGTAAAATAAGTATGACCTCCAAAACTTTTCGCAAAAAAAATTTTCATAAATCACTCTCTCCTTTCCTCTTCCAAATTTGGAAAAACTCGAGAAATTACATCCTCGAAATGTTGCTTTCGAGCCCTATAAATATGACTGCAAGTACTGCTCTATGAAAAATCTAGCAGGAGCTCATGTAATGCCCTGCCATGTGACCCAAAAGAAATTAACCTAAAGTTTTACTAAGTTTGTCAAACATTTTTTTTAAGATAAAGATGCAACAAGAGTTATAGAATAGCGGAAGCAATAACATACATTCATACATCAACAACACATAAACAAGTTATAACTCTTAAGGGTTCCATGACGATGAATCACTTTTAATTTTAATTAAGACTAAATCCAATATATAATAAATCCATATAAAATAATGATATACAAATATGAATCCATTTAAATAATGTATGGTCCTCTCAAATGCCACTTGGCAATAATCATAATGCATAATCATCCACTATACAAGTCACAGGGTATGAGAGGCTGAAATAATATACATCATGAAATAAATTACATGATCTTGTAAGATCTATGAAATCAAATACAATACACTAAGTATAACCATTCAACATAGAAATACATGAATAGATAGAAAGGAACATCTACACAAACACATCCAACAGTGGCATCCGACAGTCATATCTCAATGGTATATGAAAAAGCACTACCACTCTACCTCATGGAACCCAAAAAGGTCCACTCCCACTACGCTAAGGAGATAATCTGAAGTCCCAAACAAGATAACAAACCCAAAAGTTAAAACCAACATCTAAGTTGAAGGAATCACCTGAAAGCAAACTATCTCAAAGGGTACCAAGACACAAGTATCAACAAAACCCAGAGGCAATATAGACATGTAGGGAATCAATTATGCATGTGGGCAAGTGTCATTGCATGAGCCAACTCTAAGGTTACCCAGCTAGTCTTTTGATCCTTTGGCCCCCTAGTGACTCTATACAGCACTAGTATCCTTTCATACTAACAAGACATACTAATGAATCAACTCTAAGGTTACTCGGTTAGTCTTTTAATCCTTCGGCCCCCTAGCAACTTTCTGTAGTACCAATATCTTGTTAATTCATGTTAAACCCATTTAATAAAATGTTATCACTTATTAAATAACCTACAATGGGTTACCTGTCAGTCTCTTTAGGGCTTCGGCCTCCATTGCAAGCCACTTCACAATATGACATACAGATAACCTACCCTAAGCTCAATAAAATCAAAATATCACAAAAGGACCACGTATCATACATTAGTTCTTAAACAAGCAACTGACAAGTACCAAAAATCACTAATCATAATCACAGATTTGATCAAAATGATCATCCTAATAGGACCGATCCCAAAATCAAGTATACATAAACCAAACCATGTCATAACATGACATCACCAAGCACAAATCATACAAACACCTTAGTCATATACAAGCGACTAAAAAGCTATCCAAATACAATTGATCGAAGACTCAAAGGTTATATCCGATAGGTCACACCATTCACCTCAATTTCACACAAGAACACTGGAAAGCAATAACAATCAATAGATCAAAATACATCATAGAGCATACAAGACACATTACCATAGTTGAGTATAAAAGATCATGATCAAAACATCATTATGATATCACAAAATAGAACTCTCGAGCCTCTGGTAAACATCTTGATTTGGTCAAAGTACTAAGTCAACCTAACACCCAACAAAAAAATCACGCGTCATAGAAAGAGTACATAGAAAAGTAACTTTCATAATTCATTTTGTTTGAAAATGCATAAGTTCAATGTTCACTATAGATTTTAAAGTTTTCACTTTCATTTTCAACCACAAAGATTCAATAACAACCAGGGTTTCAGTTTTCATTTTTATATTAAGGACACAAGAATTTGAAACACAAGAACAATAAATTCACAATGAGGTTTTAGATTAAATCACAGACAATTCTATAATGGAAATCAATTTTCTCAAACAAAGGTTTCAACCCCAAGAAATTCTGAAATAGAATCACAACAGACACAGAGAAGATAGGAATTCAAAGAATGAGAAACTACTGCACAAACCCACAAGATCCTACATGGATTTGATGCTAAAATAATGAATGCACAAACACGCAAGAATCTTCCTTTTCCTTCAAAAACCCTCTTTTCGGAAATTGGCTCCTCCAAACCTGTGTATATAGAAATGAGCTCTGATTTCCTTAATAAAGAGTTCCCCCTCCTCCCCCCCCCCCGCCCCCCAACAAATCAAGCCTTTGATCGTGCAATCATGCAATCATGCAAAAACTCTTTGTCTTTAATTATCATATTTTAATTTTCATGCACACACTTTATGCAATTTAATTAAAATAAATTTTTATTAAATTAAAGTTTTATCTCCCTTATTAAACCATGCGACATTTTTTATATATATTTATTAATTTAATTAATAATATTATTTAGAGTTTATTATTAAAATAGAACTCCTAAATAATTATCATTGAATTAAATAAATATAACTATGCCATAATTAGAACCATAACTTTTTCTTTAAATTTTCATTCTTTTATTTAAATAGATTATTGAGACTTTTTTTTTACTAATATATTTATTAACTCAATTAATAGCATTATTTAGATTTTATTTATTTATTTATTGTTATCAATAAATGGTCGTAGCCTTGATTAATTTTATTAAATAAAATTAATAGTACAAGCGGTCCACCATTCTGGCGGGCACTGGTAGGAAAGAACGGGGAAAGAAAACCTCCAGTCTTGCCCGAGACCGAAGTCCTATATTATACATTGTTAAAAGGGCCATACCCTAGTTTATTACGTGATAAGAGTTGAAAAATGACAACCAAATTCTTTTGACGTATCTCACAATGTCTCTATTAGATTGACTACTAGGTCCATGTACAGAGAGCAACACCAATAACCAACAAATGTGTTAAGGGTTAGAAGAAAACAATTAATAATATTTAATTGGAATCTGAGGGAGCCAACTCCAAGTGATAGCAAATATTAATGAGTGATTGAAATATAAAACAAATAAAGGTGATAATGAAAAAAGTTTTCTAATTCAGGCCACGAGGAAAACAAATTGAAAAGGTGATACTCATCCACTGAATTATATGATAAACCGAAAATCTATGTGGAGATCACATGTCATTTTCTAAAATTTGGATGTGCCATGAATACAATTGATAGGAGCTTAAATAGTATAACCGAAATGAAATGGAATCCAAAAAATAGCAACAAATTTTGAGGCTTTCATTTAATTAAAACTATCTTCATTTTCATTTATAGTGGAGTAGTTATATACAATATCAAAATTTTTGCAGAGAGCATACAAAGAGGACAATGACAAAAGAGTCCTGCAACCTACCATCCAAACATAGTATAAAGGTAGTACACTATTAACAGGGAGGGACTCTTATGAAAGTATATACTAAAGGCTATATTAGTGGGTCGATTTCTAATACAAAAGTGACCCATCTACTACACAAAGCTCTAAGCTTTCTTAAAAACCATGATAATTTCTAAGGCCTCAAACAGATTTTTGGCCTTTGAGCTTGGGGGAAATTCGTAAGTTGATCTTCCCCTGCTTGATTTCTCATAGTTGGGTAGGCAAAACTCCACATCCTCTAGGTTGGAGAGATCAGCGTCCGGATGTATAAATGCATCAAAAGCCCTAAGATAATTGGTGAGCCATTCCTAGCCTAGGTCTTCGATTATACCTCTCCACCTTAGCAGGAAATTTATGCGAGCCTCCATTCCCAGCAATTCTCTAAAAAACTAGATGTTATCCCTAATGACCATACAAGGACACCTTGGGCATCTAGCAAGTTCTAAGCTATCCACTTCAAGCTCCATATATGCCTCAGGGAGAGGAATCCAGAGTCTAGCATCAATGTTTGCCACCATAATTTCCAGCCCAATTAACCAAAAAGGGTCAAAGATGTTATGTGTCAGCTGGATAATATCCCATTTCTCCACTCCAACCCTAGCTAAACACCCTAACCAGAGCCCTATGATGTCACTATTAGTACTCCATGAGTATTAGTAACTAAAAATCCCTTCTCCCAATGCTCAGCTAATTGTTACTCAGCTCATGTCATCAATAGGCCAAAGCATCCTATTCCATATTTCATATTTGATTGGACTGTAGAAAGCCATTGTTCAATTTTCATAAGCATGGAAAAGGAAAATGTTGGTATCCATGGTAGACCAAATGGATTTCACAGGCTAAACCTAAACTAATACTAATCACTATCTAGACTGAACTAAATGAAGTGTCCAAATTCATAATTAAATAGATGAGGGGGAAAGGTCTAGAGACCTTATTAATTATGATGACATCCTAATGAATGCCAGAGCACCTCACAAAATCATCATACCGAAGATTGTTTAAATTGAATAAGAGATTTCCTTTGAAGTCAGGTACTTGGCCCGATTCATGATTAATGAGATCTCACGCAAGAAATAAAGAGGCTATGATTAAAGCCACTTACAACAATGACTTATAGGATATGATTAAATGATAGGGAATTAAGTCCATCAGTACCTATATTAGCTAAAGTGTCAGCCTCCTTATTGCCCTCTCTGTAAATATGTAAAAACCTTACGTCGCCAAAATATTAGAGTGATTCAATGATTGATTTAGAATAATATATCCAGTTTGGAGTTTCTCCTTTCCTAAGAGCATTAATAATAATCTGGGAATCCCCTTCAATCATAATATTTTTTAATTTTTAGTTTTATACATAGATTAATTCCTTCTTCTACTACTTCAAGTTCTATGATATTATTCAATACCTTTTCTAGAGATTTAGATCTCTTGGCTAACCAATTACCTGATTCGTCCCTTATAATACATCCTATACCTACCTTACCTAGATTTCCTCTCAAGGCCCCATTAGAATTTAATTTCTTCCATCTTAGTGGTGGGGGTTCCCATTTACATCTTTGCCTAGCTAGATTGTTTTTCTTTTTATAATAAAGGGGGGCATTAATTAGCAAAGGCCATAATTTTTTTTTATCTCTGCATCCCATTCAAAGAATGATCCTTCTTCTCTAGGTTTTTTCCTGAGGTCACTATTCATAACTTCCATAATAACAACTTCAATTTTTGCGACTAGATCTTGCTCAAAGAGGCTTTGATTTTGGAAGATGCAACGATTTCTTTCTTTCCATATTTCCCATGTTATAATTGTTGGGGAGATAGTCCAAAGTTTCCCATATACTTTTTTTGAAGCTTCTTTCAGCCATCCCATCAGATGGTCTATCCAATTGCCTGCAAATGGGGCTGTCTAGTTTAATTTTCCTTGGAGCCACTTCAAACATTTCTGAGAAAAATTGCATTCATAAAGGAGATGTTCTATGTTTTCTTCGTGTTCTTTACATAATATGCATCTTGAAGGGCCTTCAAAGTCCATCTTTTTAATCCTATCTTGTGTTAGTATTCTAGTTTGCATAGCAG
This sequence comes from Cupressus sempervirens, assembly GCA_028749045.1. Classification (NCBI taxonomy): domain Eukaryota; kingdom Viridiplantae; phylum Streptophyta; class Pinopsida; order Cupressales; family Cupressaceae; genus Cupressus; species Cupressus sempervirens. Next base: position 731,336,187 of record CM053783.1, on the reverse strand, counting down.
CTCAGAGGAACATACTTGCTTTAGGAAGTCATGCTGGGTCCCAACATAGATTGATTGGGAGGGTATTTTCTTCCCATCTCTGTGATTTTGTAATCCTTCTATATCCTTCTTTGACTTTATACATTCCATCCTTTGATGCAGCCCAAATTAGTTTGTCCTCCCTATTCTTAATAGAGATTGGTAGTTTCTTTATAATACTTTCAAGTATTTCTTTTCTGTCTGACTAAGTTCACTATCTGAGAAGGATTTCCATTTCCATATCCTACCTGTGTCTGAGTCCGCTTCCTCTAAGTAGTCTTTCACCTTTGTTCCTCAAAATATTTTGAGGTAAGCAATTGCTTCTGGTGATAGTTTCGAAAAGATTAAGGGGGGGTGTCCATTCCATGAATCTTCCCAAAACAGAGCATTTTCACCTTTCCCTATGTCCCATGTTAGGTATTTAGAAACCAGATTTCTACAGTTGATGAGAAAATTCCACCCTGCAGAGCATTTAGGAGGGTTTTTAATTCTAAAAAGGGATGTGCTATCTTTGGGGTTGAGATATTTATTGAATAGGATTCTGGCCCATTTTCTATCCCTTTCATGATACAGTCTCCAAACTTGTTTAGTGCCAAGAGCTTCATTCTGCGATTCTAGGTTTTTGATTCCTAGGCCCCTAGTTATCTTGGGTCTATAGATTTTACTCCAGCTAATTATTGTCACTTTTTTCTTATTCTCTAAACCATTCCAAAAGAAGTCACACAATTTCTTTTCCATTTTTAGATATATATTTTTGGGTGAGTGTATATAAGAGAGTTGGTATGTTGGAATTGCCAATAGAACTACTTTTATCTTAGTAGTCCTCCCGGCCTTTGTTAACCATCTTCCTTTCCATGATTATGTTTTGTTGTCAATTTTCTTAAGGATGTGATCCCAACCATGATTGGTCTTATTGTTCTTATGAAGAAATATTCCTAGATACTTAAAAGGCATATTGCCCTTTTTGAACCCTAGTTTATTGCATATTTGATCTTCTATTTCTTTGGGTCTATTTAAGAAGAATATTTTTGATTTCTCAACATTTACCACTTTCCCTGACACTTTTGTGTATGTCTCTAGGATATGTTGCAATTGATTTGCGCCATTTAAGGTACTAATACCTGCAAGTATTGTGTCATCTACAAATTGTTGGTGGGTAGTGTTTTCTATTTCTTTAGTGACTTTAACACCTTTAATTTTACTTTCTGCTTGCACTGCTTTGATTGCTCTTTTGAACGTTTCTACCATGATGATGAATAGAAATGGGGATATCGGGTCACCTTGTATGATGCCCCTTGAAATATTAAAGAATCCTTCCGGGGTACCATTGATGAGAAGGGAAAATCTGGTAGTTGAAATACATTGAAAGATAATGTTAATCCATTATTTGAAAAAACCAAAGGCCTGCAGGGTTTGACAGAGAGATCTCCAATCTACTTTATCATATGCTTTTTGAGTGTCTAGTTTTAATAACATGCAAGCTTCTCTATTTTTAATTGTTGAATGGATAGTTTCCTAAATGATGGAGATATCATCTAAAGTGGATCTTCCAGGGACGAAGCCCGTTTGCTCTTCTGAGATAAGTTTTGGAAGGAATCTCTTTAGATGGTTAGCTAGAATTTTTGAGAATATCTTATAAATGGTGTTGCATAAGGTGATTGGTCTAAAATCCCCAGGCACTACACTTTTACTTTTTTTGGGGATAAGAGTAAGAAAAGTGTGATTAATTTTAGTTAGTATTGATCCTCCATTCTGAGTAGCTTCCAAGGCTTTCCATAGTTCTTCACCTAGGATGTCCTAGCATTGCTAGAAAAAGAAGGCTTGAAAGCCATTTGGACCTGGTGATTTGTCTAGGTTAATATTAAAAAGTGCTACTTTGACCTCCTGGAGAGAGAAAGGTTCATTAAGGTATCTGTTGTCCTCCACTGAAATCAGCTTTGGAATATATTTAAGCATCTCCTCCTGGGCTGTTCTATTTGATGAGTCATAATTGTTAAGTGTGTCATTAAAGTATTTGACAAAGATATTTACTATTTCTACTAGATTTTCAGTTAGCTCCCCCTCTGAATTCTTAATCTTTGATATGTTGATGAAGCTTCTATTATGGATAGTGCTATTATGAAATTTTTTTGTATTACAGTCACCTTCCAGTAACCATTTTTCTCTAGATTTTTGTCTCTAGAATATTTCTTCTTTAGCTAAAATTTCTTCATGTTTTAGTAGGTATTCTTTTTCAAGATGGTAGGCTTCATTATCCATACCTTTCTTGAAAAATTCTTTGTTCAAATTATTTATCTTTTCTTCAATGTCTAGTTTTTCTTTAAAGATGTTTTTAAAGTGTGTATTGTTCCATTTTAGAATTTTCTCTTTAATATTTTTTAACTTTGATACAAAGCAAAACATTTTTGATCCCTAAAATTGTTCCTCTTGCCACCATTCTCTAATTTGATCCATAAATGATTTGTCCATAAACCACATTTTCTCACATTTGAAAGGATTCTTGCTTGGTTTGATCTGCTCTTTTATTTCCAATCAGAGCCTGCCATAGATAGTATTTCTGCATTTACAAGCTTATTCATGTTGAGATCTCCTTTAAGTAAAAATTTGTCCAATCGTTCTGCTATATAACAGAATCATTTCCTTCTATTATTCCATGTATAAATTCCATTCTTTGTAATGATATCAATAAGGAAGTCCTTCTGGACCTAGTTTTTAAAATCTTCCATGGCTTTAGGTACTGGATTAATTCCTCCCTGTTTCTCTTCCTTTCTTAATACCACATTGAAGTCTTCTCCTAAGATGAATGTTTCTTGGGGCATTGAACTAATAAAAGCATTGATTTCATCCCAGAGTTCTAGTTTGTCTGCTATTTGGGTAGGCCTATACACATTTATTAGGATTACCTACAGATTTGTTTTTGTGCTGATTACTCTTGCTCCCATCTAATTGGTATGGTAGGTGAGGATTTCTATATTAATATTTCATGGGTTCCAAATCATTTCGAGTCCTCCTGATGCTCCCTATGATTGATGAAATTTTGATTTCCATTTTCCCAATTTCTTACTAAGTTTTATTCCTTCGTCATTGTTCAATTTGGTTTCTTGTAGTAAAGCAATATCAGAATCGAATAAGGTGAGGTTATGCTTTAACAAGCATTTTTTTCTAGGGGCATTTAGGCCCCTAGCATTCCACGTTGTGATCTTCATTGCTCCTTGGGAAGGATCTTCCCCTTCCCACTTTGTAGAATATTGAAGATCTTAGTTTGATCCTTTACCTAACCATTTGCCTCTTTGAGTTCCTTTAGCAATTTCCTTCCATGTTTTTGCTTTGACTTTCCACAGTTAGGTGTTTTCATTCCTTCTTGATTTACTGAGATGCCTATTCTTTCAAGATTTTGTTCTTTTATTACTTTTTCTGCAATTGTTGAATCTCCTATTTCCTGCAAATCTTCTAATATGATTTCTTTGATCATTATTTGTTGATTTGGTATTCCTTGCTTACTAAGGGTTGATCTAACCTAGTATCCTTGATTTCTCTATTGCCACTATCTTCCCCTTGACTATCATGTGATTCATTCCACATTATCTGTTCTTCATTTGAAGGATGTTGCTACTCTAAAGATGACCCTCTCATTTTTTAATCTGATATTAAATTCTTTGGGGTTGATGCAAACATATCCTTTCCATTACTAGGAGTTTGCCAGAATTTGTAGCTTTTCTTTTTCCCTTTTTCCTGATCGTTATGTTGCTCCATTGGGTAGAATCTGCTGGTGGGATGATGACCTCTTGCTCATAAGTTTCCTTTTGAGTTGTTCTTTCTTGTGAAATGTCCATGATTTGTTCATCTTCTTTACCTGATCTTTGAGCCAAATTCACAATGTCTGCATTTTCAGTCGGATCCTTTGTTTGATCAGGCGTCTGTTCCTTCATCTATTCCTTGTCAATTATTGATGTTTCCCCTATTTCTGTAATTCTTATTCTTTTCCCTTTATGTTCCTTTTGGATTTCTTCCACTAGTACACTCTGATCAATTAGATCATTTTGTATCAAGAGGGTTTCATGTAGGAGCTTATTTAATTTCATGATATTGGATTCCATTTCTTCTATAGTTTCTTTTTCCAATTGACAATCCTTACACTTCTTAAATTTGTTCAGTGAATGTTTGTAGCTTATGTTATCCATCCAATCATCCCCTCTAGATTCATTCTTTTCCATCTCCTCTTGTATAAATCCTTTATTATTTTCTGGCTGCATTTTATCTGAATTATTGGCTTCATTCTCTGCATTCCTATTTTCTCCGAGTTTTTTCGATTCTGTAATTGCCTCATCTTCCCGCGCTTTCTTTTTGCTTTTACATCTTTTAACTGTTAAGCTATCTTTAATGTTATTTTTTATATGTGATTTAAATAATTTTGGATCTAAAATTTTGTCAATTTCTCCTAGATATTCTTTAAAAGTTAAATAATAAATGGATCTATTAGTGATTATCTTCTTACATACTGAATGGTTAAGTTTTGATTTTATCAAGATCCTAATTGTATTTGCTTTATTTATATTGTCTTCAAACCTTATAACTGTTCCTAAAGAATTACCAATTTTCTTGATAGTGTTTTCCTCCATTAATTCTGATGGAATTTCTGAGCTTTCCACCCATTTGATCAATTTTATGTTTTTAATATGATTTTTATTAAAATTTGGTTTCCATGTTAGGAAATTGATATAGTGTCCTTTGTAGAAATATTTATCAGATTTTAGAATTTCCTCTTTATCCTTAGCATTTCTACATAGAATGAGCCAGTAATGATTGGTAAAAGAAGTAATGCTACTTCCCTTTGTAGACACCTAAAATCCTTTAGAAAATAAAGTATTTTTATTTTTTGAAAAGTCCCTGATGACATCATCATTTATTAATTAATTATTTATTTAATTTATTTATTTATTTTTATGCCATTAAATCCTTTTATCTTAATTAAAAATATTTAATTAAGGAATCCCTCCCAAAAATGTTTAAATCTTATTTAAACATTATTTCTTTATTTATTAATTATTTAATTAATAAATTGACCAAAAATTCTAAAATAAATATTTAATTTATTTTTTGCCCAAAACTTGGCCAATTTCCTTAAGACCACTAACCTCTTCCAAAATCTTCTAATCCTTCTTTAATTTTGATTAAAGGCTAATCCCATCATTTTCTACCCCTAATCCCAACTCAAAATATTTAACTAAGGTTAAATATCAATCCTCATGTTTATTAAAAATGTTTTAATAAATATCTCCTCAAACCAAACCTATGAGATAAATAAAATTTATTTATCCTAACCTTAAGCTTATCCCTAAACCCCCTTTTTAGCCTAATCCACCCCATCCACCCATACTAACCAAGCTTAGCTACTAACTCACCCACCCTCATTGAATGCCATCCACTTGCATATCTCTAACAAGCTTAGTCTACTCCTAAACCACCTCTAATCCCCCCTCACCTTATCACATTCCCTAAGAAAGCTTAAGACTTTCCTAAGCCAAGCAAAGTCAACAATCTCAACTCCCTTGTCATGTCCCCAATTTTTGGTGACAGTTCGATTTAATTAATTTAATTAATGGTTGTCCAAGGATGACTAATTAATTATTTTAATTAAATAAATAAATATTAAAAGATAATTTTATATTTAATAAAGTGACTTGGATTATAAAAATATTTAATAAAGTCACTTGAGGAATAAGATCAAAAATGTTCTAGAAGTCTCTGGAGAGGATGGAGAGAAAAGAATAAATAGGCACCCCAGGGCTCCATTCGAATCAAGCAGTTGATTATCTCTCTTTGATTTTCAGATTGTGATTTAATCACAGGTGCATTGTGGAACCTAGGGTTTTCGCAATTGTCACAGTTGGCCATTGAGAACGATAACTCTCAATTGGTACGCAATTTTGAGGGTGTGAAATATCATCCGAATTATTGCAGATTGGAGGTGACATTCAGTCATTTCATCAGGGCGATTATTGGTGGCTTAAGGCCAACTTTAGGGTTTATGCATCACTGTTCATTGGTTGGATCAGTAAGAGTGGAATTAATCAACATCTTCACAAATTATTGCAGGATATTGGTTGACATCGGATTCGTGGATTCAATCTAATAGAGACTGATAAGCAATTAAAATTGTATGAAGGAAGAGGACCGGGCTTTATGAATTTTCATACCATAGTCCGGGCAGTGAAGGCATTTTGGACATTACCTAATATTATCACCGAGTTCCATGAAGGCAGGCCACAATCCTAACCTTCAGCGTCCATCACCAGTTTGGGAAAGGCATTTTCGAGCTGAGTGAGGCAAATTTTAGGAATACGCAATTAATAGAAAAGGGCATTATTTCCAGTTCGAAACTCATAGTGGATATAGCGATTTTTGTTGGGTCCTTGAGCACCGTCTTCCTTCAGATTGGGTACTCCATTTATGAGCAATTTCTTCACATCCAATTCTCAGTTGAACGAAGTCGTACATAGCCGAACAGGGCACATGACACAATGAATTATGTCCATTCGCTGGCTGCCAGAATTAACGTCATTAGGATCGGAGGCCATTAATTCTGAATGAATTATTCTGCTTCCACGTTTCTACATTTGCCCCTGCGAACGGGCATTGCTCAGGGATTATCGCATGAGAGATCTCAGTCTAAAAACCTTAGGCCAGGGCGGGAGTATATTGCATTTCTAGATCAGACGCCCAGCTGATTGAAGAGGAACACGCAGAAGAGATCGAAATAGGAGAAGCATTATAATCTGCGGTTTAGATAATACCAACAACGAGCATGTTATAGGAGATAATTGCCAAGTGTGGGTTTCATTATTGATGGCAAGGTTTTTGTTCTTGGGAATCTGAGGTTCTGTAACTTTTGGAGTTTGAATTGGAGGTGGTCCAGACTTCCTAGGCTCTCTGGGACTGCTCCATGAAAACTGTTATTCTTCATGTCCAGAGCTTGCAGGCTCGTTAATGTACTCAGATCTGGAATCTCTGCATTTAGTCTGTTGAAGCTGAGATTCAAGGTTTGAAGTTCAGATAAAGCGCCAAAGTTTCGGATCTGTCCAGTGAGCGAGTTATTGTGCAAGACCAATTTCTGTTGCATTTGGAGACCTTCTAGATCTTACTACAATTCATTACTTTCAGTCATTGCAATCAGTTTTTAAGTTTTGGGTGTTAAAAGGAGCAAATATCTGCCGGGGATATTTCATCCCTCCAAAATATCCCAACCACCCAACCATGAATGCTCTTACAAAGGCCATAAAGACTCTTACAAGCCCATTCATTGCTCTTACAAGCCATTATGAAGGGTCTTTACGAAGATATTATCCCTTGAGCCTCCTTTGTTGACTCATCCTTGCCCTTTCCTCCATCCACTCACCTTGTGACATGTATCTCCCTGATTGGCAATAAGGAAGCACAATCCATGTGCTCTCCTCTCATGCAATCTGAGCCCTCCATGAGCTTTTCCCCATCCTTGCATCTTAGCCCTCCATCCCTCAATCCCTTAGCCTATAAATTGAATCCCCTCCCAAACCATATCATCACAATCCTTGAGTTAAAGTTATAATGCTAGTTTGAGAAGCCAAAGCCCTTAACCATACCCTTATAATGCCAAATTGAGAGCTCACAAAGCTACCAATTTGTCATTACCCATCTCCACCATTGAAGCAAACTTGAAGCCCTTTGAGCATACATACTAATCCTTCATTTAGACTCATCTACCAAGTAAAGAGCTAATTCCTATTGGGAGAGTCCATTCACTTGGTTCACATTCCTAATTAGGGGTTCCTCTTTAGTCTCTCTTATATGTTATATTAATCTTTGTTAGTTAATGCTTTGTTCTCTTAATAGATTAGTGTTTCTTGCTAACATATTAGTATATACACCCTTATCACCCCATTTTTTGGCTATGATGCATACCAACTTGAAGCTTTTCCTTGATGGACTATTCCAATACATGTAGATGCCCTTTTCTTTGCAGTCCTTCCATTTCTCTTCGTCATATGAGTTGCTAATAATGATTTCTTCATAGTCTCTATTCTTTGTTGAGAATCTTTGTCTATTGTTTCTTGCTGCCTTTTCCTTAATTGTTGCTTGATCATTCTTTCCATGTGGCGGAATATAAACTGATTTCTTTTTAAAAGGCAATGCCATCTGCAGATTAAGGTCGCATTTATTCTTTTGATGATCAGGCATGCTTATAGCTTTGGATAAAATTTTTGCTGTCGGCCCTAAGGGGACACAGTTTTCCTCTGATATGATTTTGGGTCGTTTTGCTTGCTTCTCCTGGTGGGGATTTTTGCACATCTTAGGGCTAGGGTTTAGCTCTGTGACCGACGCATACTTAGTTTTGCTGAAAAAATTCTTTTGCCTCTAGATTCTTGTTTCATTTTTGACTTGTTCTAGCTGATGCTAGCTTCATTTTTTCCTATTTATCACCATCTACCATCCTTCTCCGACTTTGAAGTTTTGCCTATCTTGGATTTCTTTATTCCATTTAAAATATTTTCTAACCAGGGTTTCAAAATTGCCTGCACCATTGCTCGAGGGATTGTTTTGGTTAGCTTTCTACAATGAAAGAGCATCATACTTGTTATTGGTTTGTAGAGGGGGAAAGGGTTGCTTTTGCTACTGGTACGCATATGTTCTCGAATTGGGGCAGATTGTATTGATTCATAAATTCACTTTTTTCGCCATTTTACAGGGCAAAGCTCAAATTTACATGTTTTTAAAATTATTTTGATAGCATTATTTAGATTTTATTATTAAAATAAAACTCCTAAATAATTATCATTAAATTAAATAAATATAAATACGTCAAAAATAAAACTTTAATATAGTCTTCTAAATTTAATTCTTTCATGCACATTTGAAGAACTTTTTAATTAAAATATTCTTATATATTTTCTTTTCCTCCACTTTATTAATTAGTGCAAACACTATTTAAAACATAGTTTATTATTTAAATTAATAAGAATAATTTAAGCTCATTATTTAAATGCAACTCTAATTTAATAATTATCAATTAAATAATCACAATAAAATAATATCAAATCTTTAATCTTTTAATATTTTAATTATCTTTTATGTTTTCATGCACACTTTTTGCGATATAAAATATCTTTATTAAATTTATTTGCTTTTTCTTTTTAATTAATTTATTATATTTTAATTTCATGCATACGCCTTATGCAATTTAATTAAAATAACTTTATTAAATTTATGTTTTCTCTCTCTAGTTAATTACGAGATGTTTTAATAATATATTTATTAATTCAGCTAATAATATTATTTAGAGTTTATTGTTTAAAATAAAACTCTCAAATAATTATTAATGTCAATAGGCATTCTACAATGGCAGAATGGGTGGAGTGGGATGGTGTGAGCGTGTTAATGTTAACTTTTATTCTTCTAGGTTAAATTTGACAACCGTCTACATGTCAAAAGTTTAAATCTTATTATAAATAGAATATAGTTTTAAAAATAATTTAATTAATGACAATAGGCATTCTACAATGGCAAAATGAGGGAGTGGGATGGTGTGAGCGTGTTAATGTTAACTTTTATTCTTCTAGATTAAATTCGACAAACATCTACATGTCAAAAATTTAAATCTTATTATAAATAGAATATACTTTTAAAAATAATTGATTAAATAGAACATAAAATATCTGTTAAAAATTATATTTGTAGATATAAATCATCCATTTTTAAGAAATTAAAATAAAAAGCTTAAATTAGTAAAAACTAAATAAATGGAGATAAAGGGAATATAAATAATTTTAGATGTAGTAAATCAAATTATAATTATTTTGTAGTGGATATCTATCGACATTTCTTTAGATAGATTTATTTAAGATATCTATACTAGTAAATACCACATAAAATATTTGTTTAAATTATAATATTTGGAGATATAAATCATCCATTTTTTTAGAAATTAAAATAAAAAGTTTAAGTTAGTAAAAAAGTAAATAAATGGAGATAAAGAAAATATAAATAATTTTAGATGTAGTAAATTAAATTATTATTATTTTGTAGTTGATATCTATCAGTATTTCTATAGATAGATTTATTAATCTAAGATATCTATACTAGTTTAAATAAATATAATTACGCCTAAATTAGAACCAAAACTTTAAAGTTTAATTCTTTTATTTAATTAATTCACAAGATGTTATTTAATAATATATTTATTAACTTAATTAATAAAATTATTTAGATTTTATTATTAAAATAAAACTCCTAAATAATTATCATTAAATTAAATAAATATAAATACGTCACAAAATAAAACTTTAATATAATCATTTAAATTTGATCCTTTTATTTAATTAATTTCTCAATTAATTAAATATTGAATTTTCTTTATAAAATTTTCATTAAATTATCTTTTAATTTGATTCAATTAAAATAGAAAAAACATCACAGACCCACAAACCAAAAATGATAACTCAACTGAAGACAAAGGACAAAATCAAACTCCATGGTCAAAATCATAAATTCACATCACTTCACAAATTCGGATGGGTAAACCAACTCAGATACTTGTCCTACTTTCTAGGATAATTGGCTTAGGGTTTAGGATTTGGACTCAAGAGTTATCTCCCCACTTATACCATTGAAATACTATGATAGGGTACGGTATGCTCATATTGACAATTCAGGGAAGTCGATACCCAGTACCTACAATTTGCATAAAATCCATGCATGTACAAACACAATATTCTAAACTAAATAGGCAATGATAGGAAGTGGTGCATCGTGTAGATCTTGACTATTAGGTGACTACGACTCCCTTTCTTAACCACATCAGAAATGTCAAACATAAAGAAAACATACACGCACACCATACACATGCAAGTATGCAATAAGTATCCATAGAAATTGCATAAAAATCATTCGTCTAACTAACATCATTAAATAACTGACAATCACTAAATGAACATATATATCATCATCAAAACAATCATGAAATAACTGAAATAACTATAACTCAACACAGATATCAACTAAATATGAAATATATTTAATCTAATCTGATAATTAAGCACCGACAATCATAAACATAATTATAAAACTTGCCTAAAAGAAACTTGACAATACTACAGTAAAAGTCAATTAGGGGTAGGCATTATAGATCGCATCCACAAATCACACAAACATTGCTGAGAAAAGCAAGTTACCTGATCAAATTCCTCAAAAGACCTTCCACAACATTCAAATTACTCAAGTCATCCAAACCCTCTAGGGCACAACTGATGTACTCTCAAATCCTTTCCAACAGACGGTAACATAATCCCAATGAGGTCATGGGTTGGAGTCCTTCTTTAGAGCACATCACTTTTACAGGCTTCTCTAAAGATACCAACACCATGATGCACAATCCTTGGAAAGATAGAGAAGGAGCTCCAAAAACAAAGGCCCACATCTACTTTCAACAAGTGGACCAAGGGCATGACAAAAATCAGGCACGAAATCCAGAGAAAAAGCTTGACGCTTGTTCGTAGGGGCTAATGCCAAACACTCATACAAATCTAATAAAGTTTGTTGGGTCCAAGGAACCAATAAAAAAAACATCCAAATCTACCTCTTAAAAAGAATTCTTTGTAACATAAACAATAAAAAATAAGGCTACTATTCTTTAAAAAAAAAATTATCCATGCCTCAATTTGCATGCCCAGGTCAAAATGGCTTGGGTGCAATTTTTTGGTCTCAGATTTCAACAGCGTCCAAACTAGACATATTTTATATGGAAATGGAGGTTTTCGATTACTCTAGGCTCAACGATGATGTTTAGAGCACATCACTTTTACAGGCTTCTCTAAAGATACCAACACCATGATGCACAATCCTTGGAAAGATAGAGAAGGAGCTCCAAAAACAAAGACCCACATCTACTTTCAACAAGTGGACCAAGGGCATGATAGAAATCAGGCACGAAATCAAGAGAAGAAGCTTGACGCTTGTTCGTAGGGGCTAATGTCAAACACTCATACAAATCTAATAAAGTTTGTTGGGTCCAAGGAACCAATAAAAAAAACATCCAATCTACCTCTTAAAAAGAATTCTTTGTAACATAAACAATAAAAAATAAGGCTACTATTCTTTAAAAAAAAAATTATCCATGCCTCAATTTGAAAAAAAAACAAAAAAATTCCTTTGAAAGCTACAGATTTGAAAATCAATATGAAATCTCTCAAGAACAAAATAGGGGCATAAAGATCTGGAGCTTTGACACCATGTTGAAGTTGATGAAAGATCAACCCCACAGCTCGCAAGAATCACCTACATGTAAACACTTGTCACAGAAAGAGAGAAGCAAAAAACTATGGAGGCTGGAATTGCCAGATCCATAGATGAGACATTCTTGATGAGCAAAAAGATAAATTGCTATTATCATCAATGAATGAATTGGTTAATTACAAAGAGAGATCATCCTTATAAAGGAGATCAAAATGCAAAATAGTTCTAACCTAGGTTGCATCATAATAATTAATAAAAGAATTAATTATTAGATGCCCAAAGTTTAGCTTAAGCAAACTAGAGTTGATTAGGAAATTTCTAAATACTCTAACAATTAGTTTCTAAGTTTACTTTTCACTATTTATGGTCAAATTTTATCTCCTAAATCATATATACTAACACGAATTTTATAGTTTTTTAAATTCACACAAGATATTTGAAACTATGGATCTATTAGAAAATGAATAAAAAATCATTGATGCAAGTCCAAACACCTCTATCAACTCAATTTTTTTTTTGAAATGCCTATTGACAATTGTGCGAGTGCCTGAAAAAAATCCTTCAAGATATTGAAAATACTGCTTTATTCATTGATTATGTTGAAGAGCTTTAAATATCAAAAATGGAAGATGTCTCAAAGAAAGGACAAGGAGACATACACAAAAGTAGTTGCATTTGTAGGTTTTATGGAAGAAGTATATCTTGATCATTATGAAGATTAAGTTCGTAATACTATTATCATTAGCGAAGAATATGTAATGTATTTACACCATTACAATGATTTGTTATTATTATTTATATAGTTTTGACGTTGTCATTTAAGAACTTTAAACTCTCTATAAACTTTTAAGCTACATGGAGATTATGTGGTTTGATCTTCAAATTTTTGTTATAGTTTATGATTTAAATTGTAATGGTCTATGAACTTTTTAAAACTTTTTTGAATAAAAAAATTATATTTTAATTATATGAATTATCATACATGTGGTTTTATTTTAAGTGGCTTGATCTCCAATCCTTTGTTATGGTCTATGTTTAAAATTGTAATGACATTTTTTTCTCACTTCCATAAAAACTATATATTTTGTTAATACAAATTATCATATACTAACCTTTCAAACAATGATAGCAAATATATTATACAAATGCACATGTGATAAAGGATCTAAACTCTTCTTTAACCTCCTCAAACAAAAACAGAGCAAAGAAAGAATCAACATAATTGTTGATAATGACAAGGAGCTACTCACCATACACGATATCTCCAATGCTTTCAAAAATTTCTATAGAAACAACCTATTCACCTCTAAAGATACTCCTACTTTGAAAGCCACTAAAAGTAGTTAGGTTAACCTCATTCCTAAGATGACCCCTAACAGTGACATTCATGGCCTTCAGAGTATGGTTTCCCAACAAGAAATTGCTGACACCATCTGAAAGCTTAAAGAAAACAAAGCCTCTGGTCTAGATGGGCTCCCTATTGAATTCTACAAAGCCAATATTGAGTGGATTGCTAATGATCTCTATGACCTCTACTCGGAAGCTTTTTCTAATGGCACTCTAGGGAATTCTATTAACATTGGCATTATCAAATTGATCCCTAAAGATGGTGATAGAGCCCTTGTTAAAAACTGGCATCCTATCACTATGCTTAATGTCTCGTATAAGATCCTTGCCAAAATTTTGGCCTCCCGTCTGGAGTCTGTTCTCCTAAAATTTATCTGCTCTACCCAGATCAAGTTTATTAAGGGAAGATATATACTTGAAAAACCTTATTACTAGCTAGGAGGCCATGGAGTGGGCTAATTCTTCTAAGCAAAATGTTGCCATGCTTGTTCTTGATTTTGAGAAGGTCTATGACAGGGTTGAATGGGACTTTATTATTATGATGCTGAAAGCTTTTGGTTTCCTCTGCATCTTCTGCAAGTACATTCAAATCCTCCTTTGAGATGCCTCTGCCATGCTTGAAATCAATGGGACTCTTACTCAACCCATCTAGCTTTTGCTCCATTAGACAAGGGTGTCCCTTGGCTCCTGCCCTCTTTGTCATTGCCTCAAATGCCCAATTTTATCTTCTTAAGGATGATACTATCTTCCCTAGAGTTCATGGAATTACTCTTCCTAATAATTTTGAGCTCCTAAACATACAATTTGTTGAAGATACCTCTCTTTTTTTAGAGCTCTCACAGAATAATATTCAATGCCTCAACCAAAAACTTGATCTCTTTGGTAAAGCTTCTAGGGCTCATATCTCCAGCGTGAAATCCATTATGTTGGGATGGAAAGATAAGCCTCCAGATTGGTTTTCTCAATTTGGATACAACTAGGGAGGTCTTAATAAGATTGTCAGATACCTCAGTATCCCCTTCTCTATGACCCCCTCACTCAAAGATATGTGGAATTAGGTTAAGGAAAAAATTCTCAGAAAACTTAACAAGTGGAACAATATATTTCTTTCCCTTGCTGGAAGAGTGCATGTTTGTCAAAAAATTCTCTCTTCTTATATTATCTATTATTCTTCTGCTTGGATGTTTAGCAATTATCAAATTTTTGAATTTCAAAAGGCCATCCGACATTTCTTGTGGTCGAATGGTAAAGGTAACAAAAAAGCCCATGTGGTCAAATGGGGCTGGTGCCATCTTGAGAAATGTCTTTGTGGTCTTGGCCTGAAGGATCTCAAACTTCAGGGGATGGCCCTCGCTTCCAAATGGATCTTCCAAGCCCTAGATGGTGATGAGCCCTAGAAAGTGCTTATTAGAAAAAATATTTAGAATGGTGTCCCCAAAGAGGCCAAATCCTAGAAAGGCCTGCCTTTTTGTGACCTAATTGCTGGCAAGTTTCCCATAACTATTCAGGGTACTTGGGTTTTTAGATCCATTTGGAAGGCTTGGGAGAACGTCTATGGCTTCATTAATAACTCCACTTTTGATTACAATTATACTTTGCATGGAGAACACTCTATTTGGTGGAATCTCCTCCACCACAGTAAGCCACTTGCTTTGACCAAGAGATTTTTGGCCAGAATCTAGGCTAATAACGATATTAACTGTAATATGGATATTATGGAACATAACAATCTAGTTAGTTGGGATAACCTTGCTAGGGGTTTTGATCTCCCTGCTTCCCATAAACGTACTTACAATCTGATTAAGTTGGCCTGTGCTACCCTCAACCTTCCTAGGAACATTGATGTTGATTCCCATCGCTTCCTCTCCTCTAGATGGCAAAATGGCTCCCTCCTTACTATTATTAAAGCTAAAGATATTTATAAATTCCTTAATCATGATACCTTTTTCATTGATCATATTAATAATGTTTGGTATTGTACCTCTACCTCTGCTGACTGGCATAATTTTTTTGATAAACTGTAGAAAGCTCCAATCCTGCCTAAGATTAAATGCTTTAAGTGACAACTTTTGCTAGACAAATTACCTATCAGAAACCATCAAGCCAGCTTTGATATTTTTCCTATTTGCAGAATGCCTGAGACTATGAGACACATTTTCTTTGATTGTAGTTTTCCTAAAGAGATTTGGCTTATATTTGGTGTTTTTATTACTAATCATGTTTATATTCTTGATATCATTATTGGTATTATTGATGGGCTTCACAAAGATGCTAACCTGTTTTAGCAGATTCTCTCATCTCTCATCATTTGGTATATTTGAAAATTAAGAAATGAATCTAAATTTCAAGGCATTAACATGACTCTTATTGGGTTTTATAGAAAACTCACCCGTTTTGAAATTGCCTCTCAGGTTTGTTGTGTTTTGAATCTAGAAAGGAGGAAGCTATTGAGATTCCTTCATGATGGGCATGCTTCCATGTTCATCTATGAGATGAAGAATGGCTTCGAGTTGGCTAGTATTACTGATGTTCAGATGGCTTTTGATGACGCGCTTGGAAAACTTATGCATGATATCAAAGATAAAAAATAGTCTCAGCTTTGAGATCCTGCATATGTACTCTCATATTTTGGACTTGAAAAAAGTAGTCTAGATGGAAGGCTTGCTTGGATGAACTACATGGATAGATAAAGTTGATGATATTCTGCACTAGTGGGCTTTTTCTCTTCCATACTTGTATTTACTTTATTTTCATGTTTTAACCCTATGTGGTTTGTTACTTGATACTCTTTGATTGGTAGGTTGAGGCCAAGCCTCCCTTCTTTTTGGTGCTCTCTTTTTGAACTCTCGATTATTAATACAAAAAATATTTCTTATTATCACATGCCTTTCATAGAGTACAACAAGAGTATATTTATTTATTTTTATAATATATAAAATACCCTAAAAGATCTAAAAATATACCATAAGAGATCTAAAATGTACACACCATGTATATAATATAAGGACCATGCATACCTAATTAGAACAAGAGCTCTGTTTGAGCACAAGTCCCTGCCTATTGTGGCATTTAGAAGGGAATATAAGAGTCAATAATAAGATAGTAATTACAGGTAAAAGTTCAATTTGAGATAAAGACACTATTAACTTGGGTTAATCTAATTATCAAACTTCTAAAGATGTAATAAATAATATTATAAAGTTCTTAGTTAAAGAGATATTAATAAGATTCATGGTCCCTAAATTGCCAAGATGAAATGCTTTAATTGGACGCCACAAGAAGAAGATATGTAAAAGTTAGTAACTATTTTCATATATGTCAATCATCTTAGATTTGACAAAGAATATACATAAACAATTATATAATAATTTTTTTAATTTTTTAATTTTGACTCATAAACAGGTGCGACTTAGAAGTGAAGCAAATATGACTGGAAGTGCCATGGGTATTACGTCCATAATTTGTGTGGCAACTCCAAGGATTCCTGAATCATTTTTAATATATTTTCTTTGATTGTTCCCTATATTTTCTTTGATTTTTAATGTAAGTACAAGAAAACGGAGAGTTTTTTAAATAAATTATTTAGGATTAAGTAATTTTAAAGAAATTTAACAAGTAACAATGACTAATTAATCTAATATAGAAATGTTCAAAATGTAATTTCAATTAATCAAGAAGTGTATTGATTAATGTTATTTTGATAATGTAATGATGACATTTTTTTTAAATCAATTAATAAATATTAAATTGTTGTGAAAAATATAGTAAATTTAGAATTTTGAATTAAAAAACAAAACAAATTTTAGATTTCTACTGTCAATAAGGAAGTCTATTGATTATCTACTTACAAATGAAAAGCATTTCAGTGTGGAAGGCATTAATACAATTTATAATAATTAAGTAGAGTACAACAATGGGATTTATTATTAGTTTTGTAGAGACTTGATTGGTTCTTTACAAACAGTGGAACAAAATACAGATTGAACAAAATGAGAGTTGAAAGGTTTAATAGATTAAATCTATCTTATTCTTAAGATGTATTTATTTATTAATTTTTAATTTCAAGTTCATTTGTATTTATTAGAAATTATAACATTTGTTTAATTTTTATTTTTAAATATTTTATGATTATAACTACAAATAATTGATTGCTTGAAATATGATTATATTGTCAAACTTTTAAATTCATAAAAAGAAACTAATAGTAAGATAAGTAATTTGATACTTGTTATAGATATATTTCCATTCTAAAAAATAAATGTCATATTAAATTTTATTTATTTTGAAGTTTGGAAGCTTCTTTCTCATAGAGCTCTGTTGATGAAGGTCTCTCCTAACTCACAAGATGGGTTTTTGAAAGGGAGAAATAATGGAAACTAGCCTGTGCTCAACTCCACACCACAGAGAGGCATGTTGAGTAGCTCAACCCCATTTCATTTTGGTGTAGCGAAATTTTATGTAGCATTTTCTGAGTGGAAACTATACTAATTTCTAGCATCCTCCAGCTTCCACTCATGTGAACAAAGCCCTTCCTCTATTTGTTGGATGCAGCAGTGACAAAGTAAATAACTCAGACGATGTAGTAACAGGGGCTGCTATAAAATGTTTCATGTCTCTCCTAATTGAGCACGCGAGATACAGGAAGTGATGTTCTATTTGACTAGTGTTGGTGATCAAATCCACAACAAGTGATATTCTCTGTGGATTGGATTACCTCCATGGGCAGGGGATTGTGCATTGTGACATCAAGGGAAGAAATGTTCTTGAGGGAGCTGTTGGCATGGTTAAGATCGAGGACTTCAGATTTTCTAGGAGAATAGAGGGAAAGGGGGTAATTTGTGTTTTAAGAGGCACTCCTCTATGGATGGCTCCTAAAGTGGTGAATCAAGTGGAGCAGGGGCCGTCTTCAGATATTTGGTCTCTTAGCTGCACAGTTGTGGAAATGGCCACTTGAATGGCACTGTGGGGCACCCGTTTGAACCCCCTTGCAACCATGTACCGAATTGGTTGCATAGACGACCTGCCTCAATTGCTCGACTGTCTTTCTCCTGAAGGTCGAGATTTTCTTGAGAAGTGCTTCCATAGAGATTTGAAATAGAGGTGGACTGCCACACAGCTATTGGAACATCCTTTCCTCTCTCAGATTAATTTTTGTTGTGAGACAGATGTGAAAATGGCTCCTCTGTCTCTTACAAGCACTTTAGAAATCGGAAGCCCTGGTTGGGATTCAACCTCTTCTTCTAGTTTGTGTTAATTTGTCCCAATTTTGTCACTAGGCATTCAAAGATCTTGCATTAATGGTAGAGTAACAAGGGAGAAAAAGGAGCCCGTCAAGAGACTTTCGGCTAAGGAAAGATTGGCCTCATTGGCTATGGGATGTGAGAAGCTTGATTGGTTTTCAAGACCCCAAAGTGGCCACTCGATTGTTGTTAGATCCAAATCCCCCTATTCAAATGCCCAAAATTGTCCCCCAAAGGTAGAAAGTGAAAAATTCATAATTGGAGGAGGAAGTCATGTTACAGAGGGAAGCTTCCAATGCTATGAACAACATTCCACAGATTTTGAAGAAGTTTCCATAATTTAATTTATTGAATTTCTTGTATGGATAAATCAAAATATTTGAAGAAGTTTCCAGAATTTAATTTTTTGAATTTCTTGTATGAATAAATCAAAATTACCCTTAGAAAAATAAGGGTTAGCAAATCAAAATTAAACAATTAACATGTAAAAATTAATTTAAAAATAAATTGACATTTTAATTTTAGAAAGTGACTGATTTTAGTTGTAACAAGAGACGCAATGCATCATAGTTCTTGCCTAACGCATAATGGTTGTAGAGGTGTAGATGAGTGAGAATCTAAATTAACATTGTGAATGCATTAATTTTTGCCTAGAAATGCACTTGTGATCTGATAGGATTGCTCATATTTTGTTGTTAAATTCTCGTCTTAGAAATGTGCTTGTGATTTGATAGGATGACTCTTTTTTTTTTTGTTAAGTTCTTGTGCTATATTATTATATCTTTGGGAATTTAAGCCCAAAAATAAGAGTCCAAAGTCCCCAATATGACATTAAGTACTTAATATCATACTATGATCAATACATATGCTTTAGACAATTTTGCACCTTCTACATTGACAACTTAAATTATGTGCAATGAGGAAATATTTCCATACCAATATTTGAATTATAGAACTTGAAGAAGTGATGAAGCATTTGGACTATCACACTATATGTTTAAGCATACCATGCATGCTACTAGAGAACCATAAGTAGTTGGAATAACTCCCCCAACTATGTATTATTCTCATCTTGATTATCAAATGGAACTCACACTATTTTTAATCATTAGCACTGGACAAAAACTAGGATATAGATATAGATAGAGATCAATAACAATATACAATAATAACAACATAAACATATATGCAAAGAAAAAAAAAGATAGATAGAGGAGGAAGAGGAAGAGAGATAAAATAGTAAGATAGAATGATACCAACATAAGTTGTGTGTGTGTGTGTGTGTGTGTGTGTGTGTGTGAGAGAGAGAGAGAGAGAGAGAGATAAGTATAATTATTTTTCTTAATAAAACAAATAGTCAAAATAAAATCATGGTTATAATAATAATAATAAAGATATTATATTTTAATTAATGAAATTAAGAATTTAATTTTTATATTAAAACTCACATTTCTATAAGAAAAAATGAAATGTATTGAAATATAAAAATATTTTATAAGTAAAACTAATAGTTTAATTTTACACAATTAGAGAAGGTTTACTATTTAATGTTTTTGTATTTCTAATTTTTTCATAAAATTAATTAATTTTTAATTATGAAATAATATCTATATAATTTAATATGTACATTTGTAAATAATAAATAGATGTAATACATATAAATTTGATGTTGATGAATAAATATGATATCATGAATAAGAAATAAAATATAACTATTTAATTTTAATACATAATTTATAAAAACTTAATAATAATTTATGTATCTTTTAGAATTGAATTATTTCTTTTTTGTGGTTATTTCTTTAGTATATTTTTTTGATATAAAATATAATTATTAATTTAATATTAAAATATATATTTAAGTTTTAAATGTATTTAAACTAAATGATAAATTGTTTAAATAAAAAATATTAATAATAATAAATGATATAATTTATAAATTGTAACACTTATCAATTATACATTTTTTTTATTTTTTATTTTTTTTAATCGATAAACGGCCTAGGCCATAATAATTTTATTATATGAAAAGAATAATTTACAGTAGCATTCTTCGTTCATCAATTATACATATTACAAATACTATTATAAAGTATAATTAAAAAATAATATTGTTTAATTTATTTTTATAAAAGTAAAATAATAGTAATAATTTAACTACTTCTATTAGAAAAGTAAAGTTTTAAAAAAATTATAAATTCAAATACAAAGATATGACATATTGAAATTATATTAAAAAGACATATTTATTAGTTATATATATAAAAGTATAATTTGAACTTATGAATTACATGAAGTTTTAGGAAAAAGTTATATCAAATAGTCAAAAATAAACATCAATGTAAAACTAATAATAAATATATTTAAAATTAAAAATTAAAAAATTTAATAGATTGTGATAATTAATATTGATGAGGTGGAAGATAAAATGATTGAAAAAATAAAATTTTATCAACTTGTCACAAATGTGGAAAAAATAAAGTTGTAATTAATACATTCATTAATGCAAGATGAAGTTGTTAGAAAATATTTGTATTTTTTGTTGAAGAAAATTAATTTTCTCTCCCACCAAAAATTGTGTGTGTGTGTGTGTGTGTGCGTGTGTGTGTGTGTGTGTGTGTGTGTGTGTGTCTTTTTAATATAATTTCAATATGTTATATCTTTCTATTTGAATTTCTAATTTTTTTAAACTTTTTTTTTTAATAAAAGTGGTTTTAAATTATTACTATTATTTTACTTTTATAAAAATAAATTAAACAATATTATTTTTTAATTATATTTTATAGTAGTGTTTGTAATATGTATAATTGATAAGTGTTACAATTTTTAAATTATATTTTTTTATTAATAATATTTTTTATTTAAACAATTTATCACTTAGTTCAAATACATTTAAAACTTAAATATATATTTTAATATTAAATTAATAATTATATTTTATATCAAAAAACATACTAAAGAAATAACCACAAAATAGAAATAGTTCAATTCTAAAAGATATATAAAATTATTGTAATGTCCCGCCAAGGGATCCAAAGAATTTCACTAAGTTTACTAAACAATTTTTTTTTTAAACATGAAAGATAAACCATTCATAACATTTGCGGAAGCAATAGAAACAATTCGAGTAAAAGTACGCATAACATAACATAACAAATTACATTTTTTAAAGATCCCTTAATGTTGAATTACATCTAATCATAACTATCCATCTAACATCGCATCCTTAGCAATGTTACATCCAATGTTCTTAAACAATATACAAGTGTCATTTTAGTAATTACATTTTAGATTATTCAATCATCCACTGTACATGTTACAAGGTATGAAAAGCTTAAAAGAATAAACATCCGTATAAGTAGAGTACATCATCATCCAATATTAATCCATGATGCAATTTAAGTAAATGAAACCACATATCATACATGATACATCATCATAGAAGATATAAACACCCATCATAAAAGATAACCATATATCACAAATATAACTAAGTGCACAGTTCCTCCCAACCGTTAATAGCATCATTAGACCATCGTGGATCCTAGCCATCCTTTCGTGCATAACATTCCAAAGCACCGAAGAGATCATCGGTATTAACATAGTAGGAATGTCACTCCTAGAACATCCTACTAACGTGCAAAGTAAAGCATAAGATAACATCATCTAACATATGCAAATCATCAATATAAGAAACATACCAGTAAATACATCCATCATAAGGTATGCCATCTATCATAATGATCCAAGAATAGAATGAAGATAAATACCAACCAAAAATACTCCAGCCACGGTGTCTCGAACGGATCTCAAATGATAAGAGTGAAAATACAATACCACCCGACCGCGTGGAACCTAAGTGGTCCACTCCAACCGTGCTGAGGAGATAATCTCAAGTCCCAAACAGGATATCAATTCACAAGCACAAAGTATAAATCTCTATAAGTCCAAGAATCTTAAAAGTATACTACTCAAAGGTTCCAACACACACAAAATCGACATCTAATTCCCAAAGGCACACAATGACATGTAGGAAACCTACTCTGCAAGCGAAAAAGCGTCATCGCATTTATCACCTACAAGTTATCCTGGCAGTTAGCTAAACTC